>CM032326.1:32006564-32319064 GCA_019022515.1 Quercus aquifolioides
TCTCACCTTTTTTTTATCTGAACACGGTTTCTCACTTTATCCATTAGTATAAATTATTGTACCAATTTTGTATCTCAAAAAGCAAGAAAAATAGATTTTAAATAAAAAAAATTCAATATATATATTTAATTAATATTTAAATATAAAAAGACTGCACTTAAAATTTTTGCCTAACGCCTCCAAAGTTGTTGAGCCGACCCTGAGTAGTGCCAATGTATTTAGGTCAATTGTCACTTACAAGTATTTTAAACAAAGATGTTAGGGTGTGTTTGTTTGAAGGTGAAATAGGGTGGATGGAAAACTTTGGAGAGAAAATGGGAATGGAAACCTTTTTGGAGTGTGTTTGGTTGGATAGGGAAGAAGGAAAATAAATGGTGGGACCTAGTGGTTTTCTCTCCAGTCCCACGAAAAAGTTTTTTCCCAAAAATGGGAAGAAAATTGAAGGGAGAAATTGAGCATCATTTTTGGACGAAAATGCCCATGTGTAGTTGCACATCGGCTTCGTCCACGTTGCTCTTCTTCACTTTTTTTTTTCCCCTTCCTCCTGGACATTGCCTCTTCTCTTTTTCTTCTTTCTTTTGATTTACTAGGCAGGCTTCGTCCAGTGCTCATATTCTTTATTTTTATTTTCTTTCTTTCGTGTTTTTTTTTTTTTTAGATGTGATTTTTTTTTTTCTGGACATGATTTTTTTTTTGGTTGTTTATCATTTTTTTTTTGTTTTAATTATGCATCCTTTTTTAACAAGGGTATATACGTAAATTTATACAAACTCACTTTTTCTATCCCTCCACTTTTTCACTCCTCACCAAACAAAAACGAGGGAAATTAAAATATTTTCTATCCTCCCACTTTTCCATCCTCTCACTATTTTCTATTCTCCCACTTTTCCACTCCTCCAACAAAATGGACCCTCAAAGTTTGAGTCTCCCTCACCTGCTTAAGAAATAATTATAATATGCATATGCACCCGTTAGGATATGTGCCCTTTAAATCCTATTGTATGATGCTATGTATGACATTATGTTGTGATTACTTTTGTTGTTTTATTATTATATCAGAATAATGGTAACATAAATATTTGGACATTATCATATAGTCCATGAAATGCATAGTATGTGATTTATGTGATTTAGTCATAGAAGATATAAATCACAAATTTTTTGTAAACTCAGAATTTTAGTTTGTAGTCGGTGATGAAATTGGACATTTCATTTGCGAAGACTATAACATATCAACTAAGATGATTTGTCTTGATCATAGAAGTGGAGACTTTTAGTTGATATGTTGATATGTTTTAAGTGTTAAGACATATTGAACTGGACCGTTATGAAATTTATTATTCTACTAACGACTGTCAAATGAATAATAAATCTCACGACTTCTATTTACATGAACTCTTAATCTTGAGAGAATAATGAACATGATCATAAAGTGTAGGTTGCTTTCATATATCAGGTTTAAGATCTAAAGTCACGATCAAAATCTTAGTATGTTGGGCAGCCATATTTAATGTTGAAGGAACATATATTCTCAAGATGAAATTCATAATCTCTTAACGGAGATATAAAATATTCCCTTGAAATAAGTTTAATGAGTTTGGTTATTCAGAGTGTTAGGCCTAACCACTTTAGTAAGAAGTTACTAAAGTATATATTTATGTGTGAGCGACCTCAACCCTGACCCGCCAATTTTTTCTCAAACTGGGCTTAACCCGCGTGAAGGGGTGGGATCGTGATGCTCAAAATGTCGTATTCACTGTAAAATGTACTCCCCCCTAGATCGACAGTTTTACATGGAGTCGCCACTTATTTAATTTAAACGGAAAAATAAGAAAACCTTCAATATAAAAAATACTTCTGTTGTATTAATGTATATAATAATTTACATCAATTTTGTAACAAAAATTTACAATGTTTTTTTGTCCTAGATACAATCTAAGAAAAGTAAATTACATTGCTTTATTTCCTAATTAAATTCTAAAAAATGTAAAATTGCATATACAAGAGTATAGTCTAGAACCCTTGATATTAGTTCGAAGGCTAATTTACGAGATGGAAAGGGATTAAGCACCCATCTCGCCCAGTAAAACCGGTCTCCTAGGTTAAGGTGGCCAATATCATGTCATGTCAAACAAATACAAACAATATGTCATATAAACATGTTAACTTGCAAGAATTGTAAACAAATATGTGTTAAGGGAATTTGACATAAAGAGAAACAACAAGTGAAATTTGTTAGATAACAATTTTAATGTAAAGAAAGCATGAAGATAATGGCATGTTCATCCAAGAAATCAATGTAAACAAAGAATTCCTAGCCTAGACATGTCCATCAAAGCATGTGAAGAAAAAACAAAGTTGTCATGTTATTAATCATCAACATAATTGCAGAGAGAAGAAAATAAAATAAAATAAAATAAAACATTTAAACATATTTGATCGTCCAAGCAATTATAAAAAAAAATAAATGAAAAATCCCTTAGACATGTTCATCTAGAGAAAATCAAAATACTTAGACATGTTCGTTCAAGCATTTTAAAAAAAGTAAAACAACTACCTAGACATGTTCATATAAGCATTCGAGGGCAAGTTGTGTTTTAGCCTAGAAGTGTTCATCTAAGCATGTAAAAAGAATATCAATGAGACATATAGGCATGTTCATCCAAGCATATCATGAAAGAAACAAATAACGACTTATTAAGCATTTATTCAAGCATGTGTAGAAAGTTAAGAACATAATTAACTACTTACTAGCATAGAGCATAAATTAAAAGGGGGAAGTGATCACTGAAAGGGTTAGGGAGAAAGCAAGGAAGTACTAAACTACAACCAAAATAAGAACAATGGTTACACAATAGCTTTTCTTTTCTGCTTTCTCACTAGCTCTCCAGAGGGTATTCGGAGTCCATAAAATGGAAGAGGTCTTCTTTATTTATAGGGGAATGGATGGCTTAACTTTAAAGCTAAGTTATTAGCTTTCTTCTAAAGCTAAGTTATTAGCTTTCTTCTAAAGCTAAGGGAGGAGATAACTTGTTTAAATGAGCTGGAACGAATTTGGTGTTGATCCCCATTTGAATTTTGAAAGGAAGTTGAAGATGATGCTGCACCTGCTTCGTATTTTGGCTCTAACTTTCTGCTCAAAATTCCAATCGATTCAAGATTAGTTTTGTTTGAAATGAAATTCAATTATCTACAACTTTTTCAGAAATAGAGAAAACTAAATTTCAACGTTTTCCAGGCCAAAAATGCATTTCAAATTGCTGCTGAAAATAGTAACGTTTTTTGAGCATTTTTGAAAATTTTCACAGGATGTATCTGTTTCTCCATCCAATTTATTTTTCAAAAAACTTTCTTCTGAAGCTAAGGGAAGGGATAACCCTATTAGATAAGCTTGAACAGATTTGATGTTGATCCCCATTTGAAAATGATGCTGAATTTGTGTTATCTTTTGTACCTGTTTCGTATTTTGGCCATAACTTTCTGCTCAAAATTCCAATTGATTCGGGATTGATTTTTTATGAAAGGAAATTCAATTCTCTACAACTTTTATAGAAATAGAGAAAACCAAATTTCAAATTTTTCCAGGCCAAAAATGCGATTCAAGTTGTGGCTGAAGATAATGACGTTTTTAAAGCATTTTTCTGTTTTTTTTGAATTTTTCATGGATCATATCTTTTTCTATCTCCAATTTTTTTTTTTCAAAAGAGCAGATAAGATGCCATAAAGGAAAACATTTTATATTATTTCTTAAAAAAAATGAAAAAAAATGAAATCCAATAAAAAATCACACTTAATTAATTGTAAATTAATTCTTGTGAGAACCAATTAAAATTAAGTGTTTAAAATAGGATGTGATCGGGCCTATTGTGTAGGTGAGCCATGATCATTGAAAATTGTTTGTATGATAACTTTTGATCAAGTGGTCCGATCAAAACCCATGACATACCATTATGATCGTCAGAGCATCAAAATTTGTTTTGTATTACAAATCTGAAGATCTACGGTTGGTTAAATGCAAGTTGTAAAATGGGGTGTCTAAATTATGAAATTGGATTTCATAAATACATGATGAATAACTTAAAGGATTAAACTGAGTACTTAATGATTAAGATGTAGTAAACTTCAAAGTGGTAGTTACGAATATTTTAATGAAGGGGTTGTATGTATAATAAAGTCTTGGGATATAACTTATTAATAAGGCCTAGAGTGCAATTATATTTATATAGTGGTATTAAATATAATTAATAGTAATTTTGGGCTTGTCAAGAGTTGACAGAAAGACCAAAAACCCATTAGAACTAGAGTCTTATTTGTCCCTTTTGATCACACTCCAAACCACACACTAAAACCCAATTGGGATGGCCCAAAATGCTAGCTCAATTAGATAATTAGTTATTTATTAAATACGTATAAAAAGGAAATAGAAGTAATTTTTTCTGTATGAGTATATGGGATGTGTGTATGCCACTCTCTGATTCCTCTTGAATAAATACGTATAAACTGATTGAGAGACCACACTTCTTGAGCGTAAAGTGGAATTGGAGTGAAGATTAAAAATGTTTCCAAGTACTTCTAATATTTGGTTTTGAATTTCACGACACCAAGGTATGCTCTCTTATTCTTAAATTCTGAAATTTACATAATACATATTATTAATTGTAAATGAAGTAGATCTATTAATTTTCCACTGCATATGTTTTGTATGCGATACAAACTGATGAAGTGCAAACTTGTTAGTTGAAGTAAGTGCGTCCAGATGGAGCCAAGCCCTTTGATTGTAGAAGTGGTATAGTAGCTCATTTAGGATGGTCACCGGTGTGGTGCCTACCACAATGTCTCCAATGCCAAAGTTAGTATAAGGAAACTCTTTAGAAAAGAATAATATAATGTAATGGAACAAGAAGTATTTCTAAGTGTGTCTATGTACCTTATGTTGGTGCTTGGAGTGTTATATATACATTCTTGTATCCCTTAGCCATTGTGGCTATTATGGTGGTTTTAATGTTCCTTTGGGTAACGTCTCATCTCTAGAAATATGGTCCTTAATGGACCTCCAACGGTCTGTACAGCTAGCCTTGTAACCGCCTGAATTATTTATTGACTTCATTTAATGGCTTCTTTTCCTTCGTCAGTGGTGCGGTTATATCGCCGGGGATGCTTAGTTGTTTCGTCTATCAAGGCGACTTCGTCAGTCTTTAAAGGATTCATCCTGGGAAGTCTATCTTGTCAGTCCCATCACAAACTATGTTTTTCCTACAACACCTTCCTTTCATAGTGTGAGGAGACTCACATGCATGGAATTGACACGCTTGAATAAGCTAAATAAATAACATTTTCTATTAATAATATATTTTTTTAAAACCTTATATTTTAAAAATAACAAATCACTTTTACGATTTTACCCACTAAATACAACTGGGATGCCCTTCCCACAAAAGAATTGAATAAAATATAGGCCCAAAGTGACTTAAACTATGACATTTGCAATCTCCGCTTAGAATTAATTGAGCACCTCATCATTCAATGCTTTTTCACCATTACCACTATGTTACATGCAAGTTGCAACCTTTAACCTTTCAAAATTGGGATCCTTGTCTACTAGTGACACTATGAAACACCTGATCAATCCATCCAAATTCATTACAATACCTAAAAAGGATAATCATCATTTTACTCTTTTTATCTCTACAACTTACTAACAATATTTGGAGGATCCAATATAATATGTATGTGTGTGTGTGGGGGAGAGGTAAGATCTGAGTATGAAATATAGCCGTGGGCTAAGTTCGAGGAGGGGGAAGGACCCACCCACACATTAGTCCTGACCCAACACGTGCATGAGAATTCGAGGAGGAACCACGAAGAGACCGACCTTCCAAGGAGCCCGAAGAGCAAGCATTCCTCAAGAATTGTTGGGCAGGCCACTTGCACTAGATAACAAAATATTGAAGAAGACGGTAGAGACATGCAATCAAAGAAGAAATGAAGTATCCAGACAAAGTAACCATCACCTTTGCATTCAATGCACTGCACCAATTCAGTTGGTCGCATTAATGGAGGAATAACCTTTGAACAATGACTTCACAACTTGCAGCACACTCTACCACTTCTAGCAAAACCTTGATGGGACAAGCATCTAAAGGAAGGCCAGTGACTATACAAGTGAAGGGCTCAGATGCAATTCAACTAACCATATAAAGAAAGGAAGCCCTAGTAGAAAGGGGGGGGGGGGCAAAAAACTAAAAAGAAATATTGATATTATCCTATGATTAAGATTTAAACAATATATGAACAACTGCTCTTTGGCCAAGTCCAAGGAAGTATTAATTCCAAAAATATGTTCTTCTTTGAATTATCTAACTTTTTCCCATCCATCTAAAGATTAAATCATACTAGTACATCAAAGTTGACCTTGGAAGCCTACCCTTTAACAAATTAATTATATTGGGCCATCTAACCTAAATCCACTATTTTAAGTGGGCTTAGCCTGTTGGACTCGCCTACAATATATATATATATATTAGGTACCACTATAGAACCTAGATATGCAGTAGAATCCATCAACAAAACCTATCAAGAGCACCTTGCAACGTGGATAGCCCTAAAGTCTCCCCTAGCTTCCTTGTGTCATCCTCATGTACGTTTGATGAAAATAAATTTCGACACTGCTATCAAACTTGGCTTTTCTATGGTTGTTGTTATTGGTAGAAATGATGTGGGAGACATACTTTTTGCCCAATCATTTGTGTTGCCTCCTATGGATCCTTTGATTGGTGAAACCAAGGCTATTCTTTTGGCCCTAGAGTTAGGGGTGCACCACCAACACATTTTTGTTTTGTTTGAAGAATACTCCTTTCAAGTTATATAAGGTTGAATCATAGAAGCTTTCAACCAAATATCCTTAAACACTACAAAATTCCAAGCTCCAGGTATTCCTTAAGTTCTCTATATTGTTGAGTAGCTGAGTATAAGTGGGGTGAAACTTTAAATAGCTCTTCTCTTCTGCCTGGATCTTCTCCTGGGGTTATAGACTATGTTTGGCTCAAGTGAAAATAGGGAGAACGAAAAAAAAAGAAGAAGAAGGGATTGAAAATATGAGAGATTTTAGATGGGAGGAGTGTTTGGTTGAAGTGATTTTAGGGAAGAGAAAATGGTGGGGTCCGACTGTTTTCTCCATTCGCCCATCATTTTACAGTCCCCAAATTAGAAAGAAAATTGGGATAAGGGGTTGGATGAAAATTGCTCATCTATAGCTTCCCCTCCCCCCAAACTAAATTCAACTTAAATTTTTTTTTTTTTTTTTGGGTTCCTTGCTTTACGTTTGGGTTGCTTATTTTGTTCCAAAGCAATAATTTTCTTTACTTCATAAAATATTTATATATAAAAAAAAAAAAACAATAAGATATAAAAGTAAATTTATACGAACTATTTTCTACTCCATACCTCTCAAATTTTTTACCCTCCAATCAAATACAAATTAAAAAAATTAAAATTTTTTTATTTTCCCACCTTTTTATCCTCTAACTAAACCGGCCCGGTTTAGCGGCAGCTCTCTTCCCCTTGCTTTGTCTCAATACATAATTTTCCCGACTAGAAAAACTTACCATTGTCAGCCAGCCAACAAGTTCGAAAGCCCCCACTACACTCAATACTCTACTGTCTACACATTACAGTACTAAACCCATGCACTCAGTTAAAAAACACAAGGGGACACGGCTGCACATAACAAATACAGTTTACCCCAAACCCAAAGGAATCTTAACCTTTTCCAACTCCTCACTCAAAACCCGCGAAAATCAAAACCCCTAAGAAATTAAAAAAAAAAAAAAAACAACTAGTAGTTCCAATAAGCACTCAATTTTCATTTTCCAGTGCAATTAAGCGCCGTCACATGAAATGGATCGAATCGAAGCAACAAACGAGCTCTCTTTCCGGGTCGGGTTTTCCGGCCACAGTGGCCATCTCAGGGTGGAGCCAATCTCCACCGTCGAGTGCTCCGACCCCGTCAATTCCCTTCCCGATTTCATTCTGGTCAGTGTTCAATCTCATTTCACACCGCACTTTTTAAAATTATTGCTTCTGCTCTGCTCAGGTTGCTTGTTCAACTTTGGCCTTTTGTTGTGAACTCTGTGATACACTTCGTGGCTCTTAGGGTTTGGCTAAGATGTCATTGTGCTCTAATTTTCCATAGATTGTTGTAATTTTTTTGTTGTTTATTAATTGAGAACCTTTATTGCGTTTTGAATTTCTTGTTCAGCAATTCTATTAAATTTTTGTTGGATCATTTTTTGTTTTGAGCACTTGGCACTATGAAACTTTCAACTATTAGGAGCCAAGTGAAGCATTCAATGTCAAATTGGACAGGTTATTAGAAACCTAAAGTTTCAAGTAGCTAACTCCTTTTTGTTTACTATAATATTGTTTTAGTCGCTAAAGTTTGCATGAATTTCAATTTTCGTCCCTAAACTGTTGAAAAATGTTTCTCTTTTATCCCTAAACTAAGAAATATTTATACCTATGTTCGCGCCTGAACTAGTGAAAAGGCACTTTAAAAAGTAAGTGTAGATGAAAAATGAACTTTATGCAAACTTTAGGGATGAAAACAATATTTTAGTCTTTTAATTATGCTACAAAAAGAGCACTCATTCTTTGCATTGATAACTTATGTAATTTCTGTTTCAGCCACCTGCATTTCCGAGGGAAACACCCGAGTCGATTAAAACGTATGTAGAAGAGACATATCTATCGCCTAGATTAGACCCTGAAGAATTTTCGCCTGAAAAGGTTGGAAGGCAGTGGGATTTTGATTGGTTTGGAAGGGCAAAAGTACCCCTAGAGTCATCATTACCACGCTCTATTGTGGTTCCTACGTGGGAATTGCCATTTAGACGCCAGAAGAAAGGGTTGATGCAAGAAATATGGGAACCCAAGTCTGTTCAGGTATGAGATTACCACTTCTTCAATGTGTGTTATTGGTCACTAATACTTCATTTGGCCTAATATTGACAAATCAAGAATGGTTGCCGTTGTTTATATTGCTATTTTGCAATTGATAATAAAGCTTACCAAGAGAAATTTGGCAGTATTCTTCATTGCTGTCATTATTATCTCCTCTGTTCCTGACTTAGTCTTGGGAGTTGGTTTATTATATTGTTTTAGGTGGATGTATCAGAACTAATAGTTGGAACTCAAGACTCTTTGCCACGCACAGCTGGACCTGCAAAGGATTTTCTAAGGGGCAGCATAAATAACCGCCCTTTTCGTCCTGGAGGTTTGGATGAGTCCCAGTCTTTAGAAAGGATTCATCCTGAAGGTGCTTCAAATGGTGAATGGGTACGTGAAGTTTTGAATGGTGGCCCTGCTCAGGCCGTTACTCCAAGCTTGAAGAAAGGGTTGGACCTTGGCAATCTCAAGGTTAATCGACTTATCGTTCATTCATAAAACTTTTGACAAATTACTCTATATAAAGATTTTATATTGTAGACTTATTAAATACAAGATCTTTTCCACTTCCTTCTTCTACAGGTTTATCCATCCTCATGGAATGTTTACAAGGACCAAAGTTCGATCAAGAGCACATCAGATGAAAAGCTGGTGAGTCTAGATTCTTGTCTACATATTAATTCCCTCTCAAGCTTGGGCTTCCTGGTGTTAGGATTGTCTAGACACCCACCCAATTGGACCCACTCGCTTGACCCAGACCGACTTGTCATGATTCGACTGGTTTCGACAGCAGTAGGTGGTTGATGGCAGTTTGTTTGTTTCCAGCGAGTTTTCCACCCAGATATGGCGGAGATCTTGAGACCTCCACCTCTCCCCATCGCCACCAGCCCCATATTATACCATTGTCGCCAGATCTACGACTACCATTGTTTTTAGCCTGTTGCGACTGAATACACCCAAATGGTTGAGTTGCCGCTTTTGTTTAGTCGACAGCAGGTTTTGTCCTCCCCCACCTGATTTACTCGGGTCGAGTGATGGGTTGAGCCCAAACTCGACTCAACTTAACCAGTGGACACCCCTACTTGGTCTCATGAATGTATGTTATTGTCTGATATTTGATGCTTGGGTAATGATTTCCGTTACTTGAATATGCAGGGTGAGTTATCTGTACAGTTTGATGACTTGTTCATGAAGGCTTGGGAAGACGATATTGTTCCTGAATATGAGGGGGATGGTATGTATGATCTGCATTTTGATATTCTCTTCATGGATGCATCTGTTTTTGAAGTTATGATCTCATGAGCAAACGACATGAAGGAGCAGAGCAAGGCTTGTTCAGCTTGGGCTTATGAATGACCCAGGTTGTCCTTGCTTGCATCAAGTAGATTCTTCTTTATTTATACGTATAGAAAAAGGAATATTCTTAAAGTAGTTCATTTCATTCAGAAGGCTACTAAAAGTCCTCTAAACAGAGATGGTTGAGGTGGCTTGCTCATTGTGATTTTTATATCCATCTCAAGGACCAAATTTTAAACTGACTAGATCCAAGTGGGGCAAAGTGGAATTTCACAGAAGTTTTGCATATTCTGTGATCTGCGTTTTGCACTGGATTCTAGTATGTTTGTATTCTGTCACTATAGAACTGTTCTAAAAGAACAATATAGAGGAGATGAGATGAGAAAATAAGTGAATCCTGGTCCCACTACCTCTTGTTTGGTGATGGTGCAGGAAGAGAAATTATAGACTGTGGGTTGCAATGATGTTTTGTTATGAGTGGTTTGTAGCTGTGTGCTTTATATGTTCTACACAGACAATCTTTTTTTTTTTCTCTGCTAGAGAAGTATTTAGAAAAGAATTTAATGAGAAAGATTAAAAATGGACTACCCATACAATATTGACTTAACACTTAAAATCTCTCCTCTTTTGGAGGTATTTGAAAAATGGCCCTCAAAATAAGTTTTTTTTTTTTTTTTTTTTCATCTCACTACTCTCCTCTTTATTTTCATCTAGGTAGTGAAAGGGGAGAAGCAATGAACTTCTCTTTGTTTTGTTTCTCATAATCAAATACACTGTCCAACTTTTTATGTGTGAAGGATTGAAGAACTATGGATTTTTTTTATCATTATTATTATTATTTTAAATATGCTTTTATGGATACATGGTTTTTATTGTAAGCTTTGTATGGAAAGTTTTAATATTTATATATTGAAATAATATGGTTTATCATTTTAGCTTGGGAAAAGATTGGTTTGGATGCATTTAATCTTTTTTTCTTTCTTGGGCTAATGTTCAATGCTGACTTTGAAGGTCCATTGTCGGAGGCAGAGTCTGTTAAATTGGAAGATGAATCAAATAAGGCTGATGTGTCCAGCAGCCCAAATGAGCCTGAATTATCTCTATTGGATGATATCTTGTCAGTTGAATCAGGAGGATCAACGACAAAATTGGATGCATAAGGAGGTGGTGGACAGCAGAAGCAGCAGGTGAGTTCTCCAAATGTGTATAATATCATGTTATTTGCCTTGCTGTCTGCCCCTTTCACTGTTGGTTATGCCGTTCTTTTATAAGTTTATCAATTGGCAGGCTTGGGCTGTTATTGAAGGTGGTGAAGGGATTGCAGAGCGCTTCCATGAAATTGTTCCTGATATGGCATTAGATTTTCCCTTTGAATTGGATAAATTCCAGAAAGAGGTATTGGTCAAAGCAAATCATTTTGCCATCTGTCATATATTAGTTTTTCTATGGCTAGAATAAAATGGTTAACCTATACTTGCAACAGTAATTTTTTTTTATGAAATGAAGCAGGGAGGAATATACTTGCCTCTAACTTTTAGGATTTTATTTTTCTCATGTTCTTTAATCTAATACCCTCTACCGGTCATGGTAGAAACCAGTATATTATAAATTTTGGGTCTTTTGTAGAAATTAATGTTGAGGCCTGTAAAAACCTTTTTTTGGTATATCTTTAATTTCATTTGTTATCATTAAACCATTCATTGCATTTTTTTTTCATTGATTTAGTTCTAATTTTGTCCCATGGTTTTAGAAGCTTAGGAGTTCTGGTAATATTTTGATTGTGCTACATTCCATTATAAATGGATTCCAAAAAAAGAAATATAATTTGCATTAACACATTAAAGAGGGCTGAATTGGACATTGCATTTTCTTCTTCACAACATCTACATATTATTTGTGTATACAGCAGGTCTTCCTAGAATGGCATCAAAGCTTTTGTGGTATAGTAGCATATATGTTTTATTGACAAGTTTCATGCATGTGTAAAACCTTTGTGTGTTGTGCTATCTATTTATTTCTTTCTTTTTAACTGTAGTAGCTTGAAGGGTTATCTGCATCTTAACTAAGAGTTATATTTTGGGTAATAATTACAGGCTATATATTATCTTGAAAGGGGAGAGTCTGTTTTTGTGGCTGCTCATACATCAGCTGGAAAGACGGTCGTTGCAGAATATGCATTTGCTTTGGCATCAAAAGTATGACATGAGCTTTGAACTAATGGTTTTAATTTTTTTAATTTTAAATAGTTAATTTAATTGAGTAGTTGAATGTAGCGCGTTGATTTTCAGATCTCCTGAATGTTGAGGATCTACTTATGCGTTAGAATAGTTATATTCAAGAATGAGTTGTTGTTGAGTTTTACTCATTTTCTATGCTAAGCATTTTACTTGATCCTAATGCCATGCAGCATTGCACAAGAGCTGTATATACCGCTCCTATTAAAACCATCAGCAATCAAAAATATAGGGATTTCTGTGGGAAATTTGATGTTGGACTTCTCACCTGGTGACATTAGCTTGAGGCCAGAGGCTTCATGTCTCATCATGACCACTGAAATATTAAGGTCAATGCTTTACCGGGGTGCAGATATTATACGTGACATTGAATGGGTAAAGGGGCTCCTTTTTTTTAACAGTAATTTCCCCCCTTCTTTTTACCAATTAAGTTCTTTCATTACTTTTAATTTTGCGATTCTAGGTATTTCATTATAAATTAGTAAAAATATTTTCTTTATTAACTTTTTTGGCTTCATTTATGAAACAGGTTATATTTGATGAGGTGCATTATGTCAATGATGTTGAAAGAGGTGTTGTTTGGGAAGAAGTTATAATCATGCTTCCAAGACATATTAACTTTGTTCTCCTTTCGGCCACGGTATTTGCTTTTTCCTAATATACATATTTAATGAACATTGCTTTTGAGATGAGTTGCTTCAATATCAGTGATGATTACTTTGATGATTTCTCATAGCTTTAGTGATCTTAGAGGGCTGGTACTGCCAGTTTATTTGTTTCTCACTTCTAAACCAGCTTTAAGCATGTGAAGCATTTCATTGGAATGTCACATTTGTTAGCTTGAGGCCAGGGATTTCTTGTTGTTATGTGTAAACTATTGGTTATTTAAATTTCTCTTATATGTACCTGTCATTTCATTTATTCCTTAATTGTACACGTAAACTCTGCATTTATTTGCTGGTGTCAATTACGCCAATTTTTGAATTTGTTTATCATCCTGTTATCATGAAGTACACAGCTCAGTTGTTGACTTTCTGATGATGTTAATGTTGATTCATATTTTGTGATAATTTACAGTTAAGCTTTGCATTTATGTACAATGTACACTATGTTAAATTCATTAAGTTGTTTTGGGTTCTAGTCTTGCTTTGCCGCTTGCTCAAGGTTTAAAATGCTACTTCCAGAACCTCCTTTTTTTGTTGTGAATGGAGGTTCTTCCAAGTTAATTTTACAGATAGAAGCACCATCAATTTTTGTGCTGGTAATTAGTGAAGAGCTTACGTTACTTTGCCTAACAACATTAGAAGCAGATGAAAAGGAAGATTTTCTTGTTACTTGGGTTCGGCCTATCTATATATTGTAAATGCTCATTTCCTGAAATTGTAAGGATAAAAATTATATTGTTTCTTACAGACATATGTGTTGGTTTACTGCATTATTAAACTTTTCTAATAAAATTCAGCTCATGTAAAGATATGTATTAGTTGCATGTCTTTGATGTTTAGTCTTTGTTTCTGCTATGTCTCTCTTTTTCATAGCCTCAAGATGTTTATTATCATTTAATAAAGTAGTTATTATCATTTTACAGGTACCAAACACGGTTGAGTTTGCTGACTGGATTGGGCGGACAAAGCAAAAGGAAATCCGTGTAACTGGGTAAGTAGTAAATCTGTATGCTTACTGGAGTTCTTTGTTTTTTTTTTTGGGAGAAGGGGGGGGGGGGGGGGGGGGGGGGGGGGGGGGGGGGGGGGGGGGGGGGGGGGGGGGGGGGGGGGGGGGGTGGGGGCGAGAGGAGGAAGGTCTTACTAGAAGCCCATTGGGACTATGGGCTACACAACAGGAGGTACCCTCTCCCTTCGCTCAAACCCCCCTTCCCTGGTATAGGCAAGATTCACTTTAGTTTCATGATCTTGAGAGCTTATTTGCTTTCTTTTCTTCATTTTTACATGTTTGCTTTTCTTAAATAAGGATACAGCAGAAAGGGGATTTATATTATGCCTTTCCTGTTTGCTTACCTAAATTTCTGTAATTAAGTATGTTTTTGTTATCAGGACTACAAAAAGACCAGTACCACTGGAGCACTGCCTATTTTATTCTGGAGAACTTTACAAAATATGTGAAAATGAAACATTTATGCCTCAGGGATTTAAAACTGCCAAAGATGCATTCAAGAAAAAGAATTTGACTGGTGTTGGTGGTGGTACTGGATCTTATGCTGGGGTCCCAGTTGCTATTGATGGCCGAGCTCAGAGACGCGAACATTCTAATCGGGGCAAGCAGAATAAGCATTCTGGGAGCCAAAATCTGGGGAACTTTACTGGGACTGTTGTGGGGAATCGAAACTATGGGAACAGCCAAAATAACTGGGGGTCAAGGAGATCAGATGCTTCTCTGTGGTTGCAGCTTATTAACAATCTATCAAAGAAATCTCTATTGCCTGTGTGTTAGAATATATCTTCCTTCAGTTTATCACTGTTAATCATGCTGCTTCTTTTTTTTATTCTGGTGATTCTGAAAATGACACTGAGAACATTTTTAGAATTTGTGGTTTTGTAGCTCTGTTTCAATGTTTTAGAATTAGTTGTATGCTGCTGATTTTCTTTCTTAACTATAAAATGAAATGAAAACATAAAACTGCCTTTGGAAGATAACAAAGGTATGTAGTTTTGTTAGATAAGTGTTTTATAAAGTGTTTTGTTTTCAGCCATTGAATGTTTCCCTCAACAAGGAAAAAAACCCTGCCCTTTTCGTTAGCTGTGTCACCTTCATTTTTATCAACGGAAGATAATATTTGTTTTTCCAACAAACATGAACTCATATTTCACTCTGATATCTATGAGTTACTAGACTGTTTTATACAAATAGTGCACTGGATATAATTAGTTGCAACTTAGTGTTCTTGAAGAGCTGCGATAATTTAGAAGGGATTTTTGTTTTATTTTATTATTATTATTTTTAATGAATGGTAATGTAGAAGTATTTTCTTTTGTTGATAGGTAGCTGTAGAATTCCAGCTGGGTGCTTATTTGGGATCACTTTGGAATTATTGTTTATATGATGTGCTTATGTTTGGATCATTTTGGACTAGATTAGGGTAGCTTAATTTGTGAGTTAGCATTAAATTATCTTGACTGTTTCTTTGTTAAATTTTTAATTTTTAAGAAATAAGTTAGGAGCTTATTCTTGCCTTTACTCACATGTGTAGGTGGTTATATTTTGTTTCTCAAAGAATCGCTGTGATAAATCAGCTGATAGTATGTATGGAACTGACCTCACTAGTAGTTCTGAGAAAAGTGAGATTCGTGTTTTCTGTGACAAAGCATTTTCCCGACTAAAGGGATCTGACAGGAATTTACCACAGGTTTGGTTGCTTACTGATTAGGTTTTTTTTTTTTTTTTTTTTTTTTTTTTTCCAATTTACACCGTTATTTGGGTGTTAGAGATAATAAAATAATGTGATGTACAGATTGTTAGAGTTCAAAGCCTACTTCATAGAGGGATTGGTGTCCATCATGCAGGGCTGCTTCCAATTGTTAAGGAAGTAGTTGAGATGCTTTTCTGCCGTGGTGTAATCAAGGTAAATATGCTTCTAGACTGTTTCAGTGTTGTATGACATTCAAATTTGGTTTCTCAAAATGATGCTTCAGTTATCCCTAATGCTCTTAGGAGGTTGAGGAAATGCTGCAATCAAATTCTTTATAATGCATCGGAGTTGAGGTTTCACTAATGTTATTTTTGTGCGTATTTGAGTTTTAACGGTCGGAGAAGCTATAGTGGGTTGATGCTTATCTCTGTTATTTTTAGGTTCTATTTTCAACGGAGACATTTGCAATGGGGGTCAATGCTCCAGCAAGAACGGTGAGGCTTCTTTGATGGTTTTACTTTTACCATAATTAGGAGTTGTTCACTGCTCCAGTATCAATCGTTGTACTAGGTTTATAACTGACCTGCATGTTTTGCATACATCTTTTAATTACTGAAACCTTGAATGTTCAGGTTTTTGAAAGTCAATAAAACTGGCTGCTATTCTGATCGATCAAGTAGTTAGTTCCATGACATTCTAGGTCATAGTAACTTTTGTTTTTGACTTTTTAATTGTTGTTGCATTAGTAACAAAAACGTTTTCTGTTTGCAATGTAAGCATCAAGCTACAGATTAGCTGTTATGGACATGCTAGTGTTCCTCAGCTTGATGAAGTTGTATGAACAGTCACCTATGAAGGATAAAACATAGTTGGGCATAAGGTCCCCTCTTGTCATCCACTAAATATGGCATTGTGTATTGGTGTATGGTTTTATGTCCAGAAGTAGAAACATCAAGAATTACTAATTATGACGAATTAGTTTTTATTTTCCATTTCTTTATGTGCTATGCTATATCCAGTTGTAGGTTTGACATTTTTGTATTAGAATTTAACCTAACTGAGGTTTTTGCAGGTTGTTTTTGATACTTTAAGGAAGTTTGATGGCAAGGAATTTAGACAATTATTGCCAGGAGAATATACTCAAATGGCAGGCCGTGCTGGCAGAAGAGGACTTGATAAAATTGGTACAGTGGTTGTTATGTGTCGTGATGAAATCTTAGAAGAGAGTGATTTGAAGCATGTTATAGTTGGAAGTGCAACTAGGCTTGAGTCTCAGTTTCGGCTGACCTATATCATGATTCTACATCTTCTACGTGTTGAAGAATTGAAGGTACAATATTCAATTTATGCCACTCCTATCTTAGAATAAGGGTTTTGGATAAAATTCTCTATGAAAGCTGAGCTTCTTTCCAAAAGTTGTTGTAGCTTGGGCTATCAGTACAGATACTAGTCATCCATACTTATGTAGGACATGAATGAGAAAGCAATACATAGATTTTTTTATGATATAGTGGGCATATTCTTCAGGCTAATCAGTGAGATGTTTTCAGTTTTATAGAGAAATGGTGGTTGAGGATCTGTATCTACAATAAACCTTTTTGGACTGACTTCCTGTCAAGGTTTTTTTTTTGGAAAACCTTGCATGTTCTTGAGGATTCTCCTTTAATAATTACAGTCCAACAGATTGTCTCCTGCATTCTATCATCAATCATTATTCTGCTTAAGTTTTTTCTCAGCCATTTCAACTAATCAAGGGAGTTGATTTAACCAATGTTGGTTGGGGGGACCCTAATTGCAGGTGGAAGACATGCTGAAAAGAAGTTTTGCTGAATTCCATTCTCAGAAGAAACTTCCCGAGCAACAAAAACTTCTAATGCTAAAGCTTTCTCAACCCACAAAAACTATTGAGTATGTCAGCAGAATCTTGGTTATTAACGGACATATACTCTTCACAATAAATATTCTTTACTTTAGGCTTCTATGCATGCTAGTACTACAGATGTTTTGTCTTGTCTGATTTTGGATACCTAAATGTGTTTTCTCTAATTGTTCGTCGCTTAATGTGTATATCATATCGTCAATTTGGCCTCCTATGCATGAGGATAAACTGCTTAGCCTGTCAGGAGTGAAAGCCCCTAGATTACTTAGTAACTGGTTCTGACGGGTGGGGTCAGTTGCCCAAAAAAGTTTAATTAACAGTGAGGATTGTTGTACAGTGAGGATTGTTGTACAGTATGCTTTGCACAACTAATTTGAGTGAAGTTGTCCTATGTCACCAAAAAAAAAAAAAAAGTTAGGTCTTAGATGTCGTAGTTGTGACAAGTGGATATTCTTCCTTTGTGACAAGTGTATGATAAAAAAGCCCTCACTGCACTATAAATATATTAAAATTATCAAGAGAATTTTTTTCTAGATGAAACTCTGTTACCAAAGTTTCAACAAGGTTGAAAACACTACTTCAAATAAAAATTCACTACCAATAGTTTCAAGAAATTTAAAATAAGTTTCACTATTTTTAAAAAAATATTTTAATCATCTATATATTTTTATGTTTTATTAATAAAAGCTGGTCTTATGCATCATGCTTGCACTAAGCGTTAGTGTGTCATATTAAAATAGTTTGCTCTAATTGAACTCTATTACAAAAATTAATTTCTTATACTTTCGTCATTTGGTCGTACCCAGTGCACAAAGCTACCGCTTTTGTGAGGTTTGGGAAAGGTCATGGTAGGCAGCCTTATAGCCTTACCCCCAGTTTATTAGAAAGGTTGATTATCGGACTTGAACCTGTGACTTGTCGCTTTTGGTGGAAGGCGCTTGCCATCACCTCTATACTTTCATCATTTGACTACATTAAAATTATTTCTTTGGCGACTTGCTGTATTTGTCTTGGAATTTTCTCTTACTCCATTTTTTTGATGTTCATTCTTTAAAAGACAGTTTCTCAACTTTTTTGAATGCTGAAATAGCAATATATTAGTCCTGGGTTGGAAAAAGTAACACTTTTCGGCATAATAAAAACTTTTATCATGAAGAAATTAAGCACCTTGTTTTTAAGAATATGACTTTCAGAATTAGATGTGGCATTTCTGGCTGTATTGTGGATTTTATGCTGAAAAATTGTGAAGGGGAGAGGGGACCATCTAACATGTATGATTTGGTTATGCATTCATCCTATGGACATGAAAAAGTATCATTGATGACTGTAAAGATAATTTATAATTTCATTACATTTTCATTAATTGCATATGGTTTATCCTCTAATATAAGTTTATCTTTCTTAGGGTGGATCCAATTTTTGTCACACCCCCTCAGGGAAAAAAAGATTCAATTTTTGTCCTCTGTACTCACATGTTTTTTTAGATGAATCCTATGTACTTACATTTCCATCTAAGACATGAGGGTAAGGGAAGGGTATTCGGGTTTAGTTGTTAGATGCCTACTTATGGTGCTCTTTTTTGTCTTCCACTGTCTGAAGCATGTCTGTTTGCATGTAGATGTATAAAAGGTGAACCAGCCATTGAGGAATACTATGAGATGTACTCAGATGCTGAGAAATATGACAGTGCAATATCCGAAAAAGTAATGCAGTTACCTGCTGCCCAACAATGTCTTACTCCTGGAAGAGTGGTAGTTGTGAAATCAACATCGGTTAGTTCCTATTTATACTGTATCCTGGTATTCCAATACTTATATAATTGAGACTCCATTAAATTTACTACCTTATAATTTCTTTCTTCTTTTTATTCTTTGTTTTTTTTTTTTGGGGGGGGGGGGGGGTTTGCACCACGTGTGTCCTGGACTGTGAAGTGTTGGTATTTTTTTGCTGGCCTGCATGCAATTATGTATTCATACACATGTTTTACTTAGTAAATTTCTTGATTGCTGATATTTAATCTAACCATTCATCATCTTCCAGGACCAGGAACTAATTTGGACCAGAACTGATACTATCTTGTGATATGGGTTGGTTTTGATTGGTGTATGATAACAAAAAAAATACTTTTTGAACAAAGTGTGACTAAAATTATACATACATTTAAGAGAAAAAATGCATGAATAACAACTAGGATTAGACTTCAAAAAAAAAAAAAAGAAGATTTTCCTAGAGTCGTAAATTTCTCTTTTAATTCATACCTGAGGAAGAAAATCAAGGTGACATCTTTAACCTGTAGTTTGATGAGGTGGCACTTTATATGTTTATATAGCTGACTGGTTCTGCAGTGATGACATTAGCTCCCTTGACCATACGTTTAGTGGAATATGCTGTTAGATTCATAATAGCTGCATCTATATTAGCCACATTGAACTATATTATTAAAATTCCTTCATTTAGCTGTTTGGATATATATAATTATGGTGGCTAAACCTAAATCATTCACAATTGGCAGGCCCAGGACCACTTGCTTGGAGTTGTTGTGAAAGCAACTCCTGCTAGTAACAAACAATACATTGTTTTAGTGCTGAAACCTAATTTACCAGTAACAGCACAAAGTCCCCTGGCTAGCATTAATTCACAAGATAAAAGAAATGCAGATTTCCCAGAAGGTTATTTTATGGCACCAAAAGCAAAACGTGCCCTTGAGGAAGACTATTGTTCTTCTGTCACTACTCGCAAAGGATCTGGGGTTATCAACATAAAATTACCTCACTGTGGTGCTGCTGCTGGGGTGAGTTATGAGGTTCGAGGAATTGATGTTACAGGGTTTTTATGCATATGCAATTGCAAAATAAGAATTGACCAAGTTGGACTTCTTGAAGATGATAGTAGTGTTGCTTACTCCAAGACAGTTCAACAGCTATTGGAACTGAAATCTGATGGAAATAAGTACCCTCCAGCCCTAGATCCAAAGAAAGGTATGACCATGTCTCAACAAACTTAAAATATCAGTTTTGGGGAAAAGTAACCTTTTGACTTGTGCATTCACTCTATATTGAATATGAAGCAAATCGTGTCTAAAATTTGATAGTAGGGTACATGTAAACACTTGGTGATTCTGTTTCAGATCTAAAGTTGAAAGACATGAATCTTGTGGGAGCTTACAACAAGTGGACTGACCTGTTGGAAAAGATGTCAAAGAATAAGTGCCATGGGTGTATAAAATTGGAAGAGCACATTAAATTAGCAAAAGAGATAAAGAGACACAAAGAGGAAGTTAGTGCTCTAAAATTTGAAATGTCAGATGAAGCACTTCAGCAGATGCCAGACTTTCAGGGTCGAGTATGTTCTCATGACATTCACCTCTCTTTTAATTGTTCAACTTTGTGGCAGTTTGATAATCTGAAGTAAATTGTGTCAATACTCAATCACAAAACATTCCGCTGAACATTTTATGTTGTGCATTTGCAGATAGATGTTCTGAAGGATATTGGATGTATAGATGCTGACCTTGTAGTTCAAATAAAAGGCCGTGTTGCTTGTGAGATGAACTCAGGGGAGGAGTTGATTTGCACAGAGTGTTTATTTGAGAATCAGCTAGATGATCTGGAACCAGAAGAAGCGGTGGCATTAATGTCAGCCTTTGTGTTTCAGCAGAAGAATACTTCTGAACCTTCTCTTACTCGCAAGCTATCTCAGGCCAAAAAGAGGTTAGTTCCCCCTTCTTTTTCCCTATCATCTTTCTCCTTGTATCTTAAAGATCTGATAATTAGATTTCTTGCTGTACTTGGTAGATTGCTCCCCATTATAGTATGCTGTGGATGTATAGGGTTGGAGGATAGATCAGTAGCTTTGCCTCTACTAGGAGATCATTGTGGGGGGTTTTGTATAATTTTCTTTGGTGATAGCCATGAATTTGCAAATTTTGAATTTATCCTGGCAAGTGGAATGTATGGGAGAAGTTATGTGCTTATAAAGATCTGGCTTTTTGAGTTCTCATATTGAACAATTTTTCCCATGAACTATTCTCTTTAGTGAGGTTATGTGCTTTGGCAGGTGTCATGAAATTCCTAGATAGTAGTCTTGAAAATTGAGTACTGATATGATGGACATTGCGGTTTTGCATTTCCCCCACTTTCTTCCTGGTCCCCCACCCCCACAAAATAAATAAATAAATAAATAATATTTATATAATCATTGTATTTTGCTATTTTCTTTCCAGATTATATGACACAGCAATAAGACTTGGGGAGCTTCAAGCCCAGTTCAAAGTACAGATTAACCCTGAAGAGTACGCCAGAGACAATCTCAAGTTTGGTCTTGTTGAAGTGGTTTATGAATGGGCAAAGGTTGTCTTTTAGAGCACTTAAATTAGATTTATCCCTTGTTTTTGGAGTCGCTCACTGTCTCACGCTGCTTTTTTTTTTCTTTTTCCCCTCTCCTTCTGGCAGGGCACTCCATTTGCAGATATCTGTGAACTTACAGATGTTCCTGAAGGCCTGATAGTGCGCACCATTGTAAGACTGGATGAGACATGTCGTGAATTTAAAAATGCTGCAGCTATTATGGGTAATTCTGCACTCTACAAGAAAATGGAAATTGCTTCCAATGCAATAAAGCGAGACATTGTTTTCGCAGCTAGCTTGTACATCACTGGAGTGTAACCATATCATAAATATGGAAATATGGAAGGGTATCTGGAGAAGCAAAGTATGGTGCTCTTACATGTGCATTAATCAATGACCTGCTCAATGTGCTCAAATTCAGCAGATTTTGTTGATCTTTCAACCATATTAGTTTCTGATAAACAGGATAGTGCTATAGATTACCTATCAAAAAAGTGTTAGAGATCTATTAGAGCAACACTCACTCATTCTGCACTTTTAGTTCAGAATGCTTGCTTCATCTTAAAATTTCTGCCGCTTATTACAATCTTGTTAAGAGCATTAATGTCAATGTACAGTATTCCTATTTGTGTCCTATAGGTATATTTTGTTAGTAATTTGTTTATTTGTTTGTTTTGCTGACTTTGTTAGCTAATTTAGTTGTTGCAAAATTGACCCAATCTGTTAATCCAGTGTACTGGATAGCTGATTGTTGTTCATACTTCATAGTATAAAACTGAACATTTGATTTATTTGTTAGCTAATTTAGTTGTTGCAAAATTGACCCAATCTGTTAATCCAGTGTACTGGATAGCTGATTGTTGTTCATACTTCATAGTATAAAACTGAACATTTGATTTATTTGTTAGCTAATTTAGTTGTTGCAAAATTGACCCAATCTGTTAATCCAGTGTACTGGATAGCTGATTGTTGTTCATACTTCATAGTATAAAACTGAACATCTGATTTATTTATTTATTTATTTATAAGTAAGACAACCTGGTCTCCTAAATAAAGGAAAGCAGGTTAGAGCATCCACAGCCCAAAATCTCATCTTATTTTATTTTACCATCTCAAAAAGCTACTTTAATAATTTATACAATACCATTTTATAATACTCCAACATCCCAACTTCTATTTTACAATACAATACATTAAAATAATATAAATTATACAGTAAAAAAATAATATAAAATTATCTCTCCCTTTCCTTTATCCGATCACTTTTCCTCACTCTCTCTCTCTCAGTCACACCGCCACCAACAACAGGCACCACAACACCAAAACCCATTATTTAACCACCAACCACCCAGCCAAGATTTTTCTCAAAAAAAAAAAAAAAAAAACCAGCCAAGAACAAAGCAGCAAATCCACCAAATCACCCAAAAATAATCACTGTCACTTCCATCAATCCAAACATAAACACTGCTTAGTGGGTCCGGCCATGGGTGGCTCTGGTGATGGTGTTCATGTGCATGGGTTTTGGGTTCTTTGAAAATGGGTTTCAAGAAAATGGGTTTTGTGTTCTGTGTTGATGGTTTGAAGAAAACCATCGTTGCTGCCAAAGTTGATGGTTCTGTGTTGATGGTTCTGGCTATCCATTTTTTGTTGTGGGTTTGGTTGATTTTGATTTTGATTTTGATTTTGATCTTAACCCAAACCCAAAAACCCTTGAGAATCTCGGTTTGAAGAGAGAGTGATAGAGAGAGGGGATGAGAGAGAAGAGAGAGGCTTGCTCTAAAAGAGCTTCAGCGATGGGTGAGGGTGAATCGGCAGCGATGGCTAGACTAGAGAGATGGGATGAGAGAGAAGCGAGATGTTTGGTGTCTGAAAGAGCGATGGAGAGAGAGATGAGAGACTGTGGAGAGAGAAAGGCCTGACATTTATGCATAAAATATTAATATATGTTTTACAATTGAGCTACAGTGCGATTTTACATTTAAAATCGCACTGTAACACAATCTCAAATTTTTTTACAATTGGCACATTTTGCAATTTGGGCTGGAGTGAGCATTTTGGGCCTGAATGCTAAAAAACCATTACATTTGGCATATACACTTTCCGCTGTTGATGCTCTTATAAAACTGAACATTTGATTCTATCTGTTAAATAATAATTTTCATTATTAAATAATGTGGGCCATGCTCTTAAACATAACTTTTCAAAGATTGTATTGGTAGTTGGTACTGCAGTACTGCTAGAATAAGCGAATAGCCTTGAATTCAAGTGGCATATCTTGGTGTTTCCATCCTTATGTTCAAGGTTCAAATCCCCATCCCCACCCCCAACTATTGGATAATCATAAAATTATCATAAAAATAGTTAGAATAACTAATAATTACCTTTTCTTTCATAAAGTTTGTACAGAGATCGAATGCATAAGTGACAGTTTAACAGCTAGAATAAGTAGGATTCAAACCCCAAGAACCCACTCCCCTAATTTACCTAGCAAAGTAAAAAAATAATATTGAATTTCTATCCAAACCTCTCATCACTTGGAATATATTGATGTATTTGTGCTTTTGTGGGTTAACTACATGTAAAGAATATTGAATAATTACCCCGTACTGAAAATTATTATTTAATACATTGGAGGTATACATTATTATTCCTTCTATTTAGTTTGTGAATCTCATTATGAGAGGGTTAATGCATCTATTTGAGGGTTGTGGGGTTCTGAAAAAAATAATGTATATATCTAATTATGTATGCATGAAATATCTTTTCTTAGCCTTGTTTAATGTAAATTTCGCTAGAACTTGATAAAATGTTTCCCTCTTTAGGCCAAGAAGGAGAATTTTCTTAAGAGCCAGAATCAGAGTACAAAGGCTACATAGCACAGTCCAAACACAACCATCCGTACCTCTCTTAAACCCAAGCAGGTACCACGCAGATACCATTTCATATCCAACCCACATTTTCCATACGAAGTCACAATAAACATGCCTAGAAAATATGCAAATTCTAGATCTTTATTGAAGACAATGACTGAATCAGAATGGCACCCATTCTCCAAATTTTTAATTCTCGCTCCTTTTTGGCTTGTCTGAAGCATGAATTACCTGAAACAAAATTCATCCAAAAAATTTAGTTAAAACCCAACTTGGAAATTTGGTGAAAAAACAAATTAATTTTAAGTGCTCATAGAAGCAAGCAGACTGGTGTGTACCGTATTAGCAGAACCAGGAATCCAATCATTAGTGGCTGGGTTACATTGGCAAGAGGTGTGGCAGCCGGTCACAGACTCAGGTTCTAGGTGGAAGCATTGGCCATTATTGTCCCCCATTTTGATGAACCCTGTTCCTGTCTAAATTACAAAATACTTGTACAATCAATTTTTTTTCTCTGCTAGGGAAAGACCCAATTGTAAAATTTTAATTGTTTTATCACACGGTCTTTCATATGTTATGTCTCACCATTGAATGAGTAGCCATATGATTTTATTGGTTTGAAGTTAAGGAAACACACTGTCAAAACTCAAAACAAATAATAAAACTACTTGGGCATTTTTCTGCCTTATTTTTATTTTATTTTTTTTTAATTAGTACAATTTTGTGAATGGAACATATAAATATTAGGAACACTTTTTTTTTTCTTTCTTTTTGGTTTATGAAACATTTTATTGATTTTGTTAGATATTAGTGATGAATTGTACAAAAAAGAGGCTACTAATTTCTTAACTTAGAGAAGAAAGAGAGAAAAACAAAATTGCACTGTAGGTGGCAATATTAGTACCGTGTGGTGCTCTTTGTCAACACAGTTGAGATCCTTGTAATACTCTGTCTCCACAAATTCCTCTGTCACTTTGCCTCCATTGTAGATCAGCTTCTGCTTTAGTCAGTTACAGAAGAGAGCATGTCAAATTTTAAAGACATGGGTAAATAATAATAAACAAAAAGACATTGCATCTAGCGTTTGTAGTCCAACGGTCAGGATAATTGCCTTCCAAGCAATAGACCCGGGTTCGACTCCCGGCAAACGCAGAAACATTTTTTCTGATAATTACTTTTTTTCATTTTTTCAAACAAACAAATTGAGAAATAAACAGAAGTTGTCTAAAAAGAAAAACCAACCTGAGGATCATTTTCGAGACGTTGGAACTCAACGAGTTCGGGGATGAAATTGTTGTTGTTGTCGTCGTCGTCATTGTTTGAGTTTGAGTTAGAGAGAGCATCGACATATTGAGTAGAATACTCGCTACGCTGAGGCTTAGTGTGGCGCTTTGGAGCTGCTTCATCAAAGTACTCTCTTGCCTTTGCTTCCAACTTTGCTTCTTCTTCCACCGACAAGTGAGCGTCACTCCTATTTGGCCTTTCCCTACAACACTCCATTTTTTCTCTTATTAAAATTTCTCTCTCTCTTCTTTTTGCGATAATTGAGCTACAGAATTCAGATATGCCTATGCTTAAATAGATGATATCCAGATTTTTCTGTCTTTGGTTTTGTCGACCTGATAGTACAATCATTTGGGAAAAATATCAACCTTTTTGGATAAATATCTCGGAAAGCTTAGGCCTTGTTTGGATTTTGGTGATATTAGGTGTTTTCTATTATATGTAGTGTCAGTGGGTGGGCTCACTATTTTACCAAAAAGTAGAGTTAAAACTTGAGAGATGTAATTCAGTTTTGTAACCAAACAGAAATTGAAGAGGTATTTGAGTTAAAGAGAGATTTGAGATACGAATTATGGGTTAAGAGTTTGAGTTATGAGTTTTGGGATAAAGGTTATGAGATATGGATGATGAGATATCCAAATAGGGCCTTATCCTTTGAGTCAGGACATTAAATTTGATGGCATTCCTGGTCTTAGGGACTGGTAGATAGGTGACAAGTTGGACTTTTTCTCCTGACCGACTAGTAGTTCACCCTCAAAAATAAAGACTGGTAGTTTTTTTTTTTTTTTTTTTTTGAGTAATTGTTTATGCAGTAACTAAAACTCCTGAGTTGACAGTCACTAGGATAACCGGTACCACTTAGGCCAGTAGGCCCGGTGGTAAAAAGACTAGTAGTTGATCACAAGAGGATATTACATACACATTTTACATCTATATAATTTTGTGCTCTTGTTTTTAAATTTATAAAATATATAGATATCAAAATATTTTGTTTTAAAGTAATAGACAAATTAGAATGTTTAATGGATAGATTTTAAAATTTTGGTCAAACTAGTTTTTTGAAATATATGATAAAATTTCAAACATCAATTAGTTTATGATGTAAGTAAAATTTAAATTTCAAATTTCTTATTTAAAGGCAATAGCCTTTACTAGTT
This sequence comes from Quercus aquifolioides, assembly GCA_019022515.1. Lineage (NCBI taxonomy): Eukaryota > Viridiplantae > Streptophyta > Magnoliopsida > Fagales > Fagaceae > Quercus > Quercus aquifolioides. The sequence continues at coordinate 32,033,938 of CM032326.1, forward strand.
GAAACCTCATATCTCTTATCAGTAATAACTTCTATATGCAAATACAATTTTACATTTTATCATATACCAATGTACCTTCACAAGAAAATGGTAAAAATGTGTAAAAGAATATGATAATCATCTGTCTTAATTATAAAAATGTGTAAGATATCCACTATGGGAGATTGAACCCTACGGGCCTACACGTCTCCTAGTACCCCTAGACAAAGATGTTTGGTGGTTAGTCAATTGTAATATAAATGTTTTTTGCTGAACTTCTAAAAGCTAGTTTACCCCAAAATATTAATTTATTGACTCTTTAATAAGAGCTTAGGACAAATAAAGTGTAATTTTTTAATGAAATTGGCAAAAAAATTATTGCTAATAAATATTTATAAGGAGTACACGTTGGGGGAAGACAGTGCCTCAAAGCAAATTAGAAAGAAAATATAGCCAAATAATTATACAAATTGTAAATCATAAAGATGCGACCAATACAATTTTAGTCTATAACAAAAAATCTATAACAGAGAAAAAAAAATGAAGATTAATAAAATCTTAAAAAAAAAAAAAAAAAAAAAAAACTACTTCCTAGGCTAAATGCATGGGGAGTAAGGGTTGACAACCCCTAAAGGCAGAAAGAAAAACTCCAAGCAGAGTAACAAGAGAACCATCGCAATAGACTCCATATTCGAAGTGGTGAAAGACCCATAAATGAGGCAGAGAGATCAATAAGAAAGGCAGCATATGGCTCTTGAGGAACTTGAGGGACGCACTATCTGACACTTGCGATGGCGATCAATAGAAGCTCAGGCACATATTAGCAGCTAGTAGCTGAAGAGGTAGAATTTGGGCTAGAGATGGGCCTGACGATCATCAACTGTGGGTCGACAGTAAAAGGGCCCATTATCTGCCAAAACTGTGAAAATGGATCCAGTCTAAAATATCGGCAGGTCCAAGGCCCATGAGGAAGGCAGAAAGACCCTTGGTATGAATACTTGCGGCACACTTCATAGAGTCCGAAGACAAATAGAATTCTAGTACAAAAAGGATTCTACAGAATGTTCCCTATAAGGAAAAGACTTCCGCGCCAAGGGTGAGACATCGACCTCCTACTACTATAAAAGCCCCACTACCCTCATAAATCGAGGTACGCATAATTTACCCCCTCTAGCACTCTAGAGTTGTGAGAATATTTCTGACTTAACCTTTGGAGGGTATTTGGCCGGCACCACACCGGTGCTCTCTGTTAGGTTTCCTTCTTTGTATTGTGCAGGTTCACGTTCGAGCGCATAGGTATCGTGTGGCTCACTGGTGAATTTCTCGGCATCATCAGTTGGCGCCGTCTGTGGGAAAATTAGTTGAGATTCATAAGTCATACTATAGTTTCCCGGACTAAAAGGTTGCATGGTACTCACTCGCTCGATGGCAACTACTAACGACGTTCAAGGAGAGGAACCACCCACGACTGCCCTCGAGAGACAGGTTCGGACTCTCGGTGCCGCCGTGGAACGTCTCACCAAATAAAACCACGACTTGGAAGAATAGTTGCGCCAAAAGAATACAACACCGAATGACCAACAAGAAGATCAGGAAGGGACCAGCGCTCCAAGGAAAAATCAGGAGAAACCTGAAGTCAGCCACGCCCCGAGCAAACCAGAGATGCAGAACTTGAGCATGCCATCCCTTACGGATGCGACTCCACCACATATTATCGCAGAGATGTAGGCAATAAGGGAACAGATGGAGGTTATGATGAACGCGCTCAAGGGGCGAGTTTCCAGTGACCTTGACGATTTAGTCAACCGCACTGACTTGCCTTTCACTGCGGCTGTGAACTCCTTCCCCCTACCCCACAAATTTCGCATGCCGCATATAGACAGCTATGATGGAGTGAAGGATCCTTTGGACAATCTAGAAACTTTCAAAACCCTAATGCACCTTCAGGGGGTAGCAGATGAGATCATGTGCAGGGCCTTCACCACAACACTCAAAGGCCCCGCAAGTGTATGGTTCAGCCGACTGATGCCAAACTCCATCAGCACCTTCAAGGAGCTGAGCGCTCAATTCACTACGCACTTCATTGGAGGGCACATGTATAAGAAGTCCATAGGATGCTTGATGAGTATTAAGCAACGGGAGAAAGAGACGCTGAGGGCCTACATAATGCGCTTTAATAAAGAAGCGCTCTCTATAGACGAAGCCGACGACAAAATACTGGTAGCAGCTTTCACGAACGGGTTGCGAAAGGGCAAATTTCTATTCTCTTTATACAAAAACGACCCTAAGACCATGTCAGAAGTACTCTACAGGGCAACCAAATACATGAACGCTGAAGACGCATTGCAGGCCCGAGAGGAAAAACCCAGGAAAAGGGAGCGGCAGGACGAAGCACGACGGGATCAAGGGCCGAAGAGGGCAAGAACGGGAGACCGAAGGGATGATCGGCGCTCTAGGCCATCAGGGGGGAGGTTCACGAACTTCACCCCGTTAACTGCCCCAATAGAACAAGTCCTAATGCAAATCAAGGACGAGGGGACTCTAACCTTCCCCGAGAAACTGAAAGGAGATCCCAGCAAAAGATCAAGAGACAAATATTGCCGCTTCCACCGCGATCACGGTCACGACACAGCAGATTGCTATGACTTAAAGCAACAGATAGAGGCCCTTATCAGACAAGGGAAATTACAAAAGTTCGTCAGAAAAGAGAGGATGGATCCACCACCTCAAGAGCAGTAGCCCCGAAGGGATAATAAACGTCCTAGACCCCCAATAGGAGACATAAGGATGATTGTAGGGGGAACGTCAATAACCGGGTCGTCCAAGAAGGCCCGAAAGACTTACCTCTGAATGATTCACAACGTCCAACTAACAGGTTCAGCACCAAAGATAGCGTGGAGAGATAGCCCGATCGTCGGATTCTCAGAGGAAGATACACGACGTCTTCACCACCCGCATGACGACGCGTTGGTGGTCACCCTACGAGTGGGAGAGTATAACATGCACAGAGTATTGGTGGACAACGGTAGCTTAGTGGACATTCTCTATTATCCCGCGTTCCAACAAATGAAAATTGACAGGGAACAGATGATACCAACAAACACTCCGTTGGTTGGCTTTGGAGGAACAAGAGTGTTTCCATTTGGTGTGGTCACACTTTCGGTGACGGCAGGAGATTACCCCCAACAGATCACAAAAGATGTGATGTTCGTTGTGGTCGACTGTTCGTCCGCGTACAACGTTATCATCGGACGACCTACCCTCAATGCATGGAGGGCGGCAACATCAACTTACCACCTAATGATCAAATTCCCAACCGAGCACGGGATCGGTGAATTGCGAGGGAACCAGGTGGCCGCCCGCGAGTGCTACGTTGCCATGCTGGAGATGGAAGACCAGCAGCAAACCATGTGCATAGAGGAGACACGAACGACAGCAAAGCCGGTGGAGGGACTAAAAGAAATAACCCTTGATGAGTCAAAACCTGAATGGACTACCCGAATGGGGACGCTGGTTAGCCAGCCAATCCGTCAAGCCCTCACAACATTCCTCAGAATGAATCAGGATGTGTTCGCCTGGAGCCACGAAGACATGCCCGGAATCGAAAGCTCAGTCATAGCGCACAGGTTGAACGTAAATCCATCATTCTCGCCAGTCCAGCAGAAAAAACGAGTGTTCGCCCAGGAACGAGACAAGACAATAGCAGAAGAGGTGAAGAAGCTGCTGGAAGCAAACTTCATTCGGGAAGTCTACTACCCCGATTGGCTAGCAAACGTAGTGATGGTTAAAAAAGCTAACGAAAAATGGCGAATGTGTGTCGATTTCATGGACCTCAACAAAGCATGCCCAAAGGACAGTTACCCACTACCCCGGATAGACACCTTGGTTGACTCAACGGCTAGCCACCAGCTCCTGAGTTTCATGGATGCCTTCTCGGGCTATAATCAAATTAAGATGGACGAAGCTGATCAGGAGAAAACCTCCTTTATCACTAGCCAAGGGCTCTTTTGTTACAAGGTGATGCCATTTGGACTCAAGAACGTAGGCGCGACGTACCAGAGACTGATGAACAAAATGTTCGCGCATCAGATCGGCAGGAACATGCAAGTTTATGTCGACGACATGCTTGTAAAAAGCCTACTTGAAGATGATCACCTCAAGGACCTCCAGGAGACTTTCGACACTCTCCGCTCGTACAATATGAAGCTTAATCCAAACAAATGTGTGTTTGGGGTGACGGCGGGAAAGTTCTTGGGATTCATGGTATCCCACAGAGGGATAGAAGTTAATCCAGAAAAGGTTCGGGCCATCATGGAGTTGGAACCGCCGAAGACGATCAAAAGATGTGCAAAGACTGAACGGAAAAATTGCCGCCCTGAACAGGTTCGTCTCGAAAGCGACGGACAAATGTCTACCCTTATTCAGAACACTAAGAAAATCGTTCGAATGGACGGAAGAATGCCAGAAGGCCTTTGAAGAATTAAAGAAATACCTCACATCCCCGCCATTGCTCAGCCCCTCCAGACCAGGAGAAGAACTCTACCTCTACTTAGCTGTTTCAAAAGCGGCGGTCAGCGCGGCATTAGTAAGAGAGGAAGACGGATCTTAAAAACCCGTCTACTTTATAAGTCGGGCGTTCCGAGGAGCAGAAGAGAGGTATCCACCAATAGAGAAGTTGGCCTTCGCATTGGTAACTGCAGCAAGAAAACTAAAGCCATATTTCCAAGCCCATACTATCATAGTCCTGATGGACCAACCCCTGAGAAGAGCCTTGGGTAGCCCCGAGGCAGCCGGACGGATGGCTTTGTGGGCAATTGAGATGAGTGAATTTGACATACAATATCGCCCACGAACTGCAATTAAGGGGCAAGCTGTGGCCGACTTTATTGCCAAATTCGCACGATTGGAGGACAAGAAGGCCGAAGTAGCTGCGCAGTGGAGCATCCACACGGACGGATTGTCCAACAAAAAGGCAGGAGGAGCTGGTATCGTAATCCAAACCCCAGAAGGGGATAAAATCGAGTGCATGATCCGACTTGACTTCCCCACCACCAACATTGAGGCTGAATATGAAGCGCTGGTAGCGGGACTAGACCTCGTAAGAGCAGCAGGTACTGAAAACGTAGTCGTACACTACGACTCCCAGGTCGTAATACGTCACATCGGGGGCTACGAGTGCAAGAGTGAGAGGATGAAGAAGTACCTGGAAGAAGTGAAGAATCGGATCGGCAAACTCGAAGTAAGATTCGTCCAAATCCTAAGGGAAGAGAACGAATGTGCCGACCGTCTTGCAAAGGCAGCCTCGGCAGAACTTATACTCGTTCCCGAACAGGTATTGTCATTTGTACAACTCTCCTCGCTTATTGATGACGGAACAAACATACAGGAAGTCAGTTACAGGAACAATTGGACTACGCCATTGATAGCGTACCTAGGATCAAGCACACTACCAGACGGAAAAGATGCAGCAAGGAAACTGAAAGTCCGAGCCTCACGATTTGTGCTGATCAATGATGTCTTATACAAAAGGGGATTCTCACGACCGTACCTAAGGTGTTTAGGTCACGAGGAGGCAGACTACGTAATGAGAGAAGTCCATGAAGGTATCTGTGGAAACCATTCAGGGGCACGATCCTTAGTGTACAAATTGATCCGAGCAGGGTACTATTGGCCTACAATGCAAAAGGACGCGCAAGCTTACGTCAAGACTTGCGACAAATGTCAGAGGTTCAGTAATCTGATCAGGCAACCAACCAAGGAGCTGACACCCATGACGGCCCCTTGGCCCTTCGCCCAATGGGGGGTAGACATCATGGGCCCCTTCCCGACAGCGGTAAGGCAACTAAAATTTCTGGTAGTTGGTATCGACTACTTCACTAAGTGGGTGGAGGCAAAAGCCCTAGCCACCATCACGGAGAAAAACATTCGAAGCTTTGTTTGGAGAAATATTATCTGCAGGTACGGGATACCAAGAGTGCTTGTCTCCGACAATGGAAAACAGTTCGACAACAACGCATTTAGGGACTTCTGTTCGGAGCTGGGTTTCAAGAATCATTACTCTTCGCCCGTGCACCCACAGGCCAACGGATAAGTCGAGGTCACGAACCGGTCCTTGCTCAAGGTAATCAAGACCCGGCTCGAGGGGGCAAAGGGCATCTGGCTTGACGAACTACCAAGCGTCTTGTGGGCATATCGTACTACAGTGAGAACCCCTACTGGAGAAACACCGTTTCGGCTAGCATATGGAAGTGATGCTGTCATCCCAGCGGAGGTAGGGCTTACGAGCTATCGGGTGGAGAACTACAACGAGGATAAGAACGAAGAGGCCTTGCGGCTTCAGCTAGACTTGGTGGATGAGGTCCGGGCTACAGCAGAGCAAAGGTTGGTGTGATACCAGAACCTCATGGCAAAATACTACAACTCCAATGTCAGGCATAGAGACTTCCAGAACGGAGATCTTATGCTACGGAAAGTATTGGGAGCTGCTAGAGATCCTTCGTAGGGAAAGCTCGGCCCCAACTGGGAAGGACCGTACATGATCTCATCCTGGCAAAGGAAAGGGACCTACCACCTTGAAACTCTGGACGGATAAAAGCTGCAACACCCATGGAACACGGAGAACCTATGAAGATACCACCAGTAGAGACGACATGAAGAGTTTCGACGCTCCCCAAGTTTCCAGTTTATTATTGAGTTTTTATTTCGAACAATTTTTTCTATTATTTAGTTTTGCCATCGCTAGTTTTTACTTTGAACAATTCTTTCTACAAGTGCCTTTTTAAGCCCAAGGGGGCAAGTACATTTTTCTTCTACATGGTTTATAAGAGAAATATTCAGACACTACTGTGTTTCCCTACTTAAATTTCTAAGTCCACAAGATGGACGGATCATCCCAAGAGGATGAAAAGTAACAAAGTCCAATATTGGACGGAATATATACTAAGTCCACAAAGTGGACGGACCATCTTAAAGGGATGGATTTACAAAGTCTAATATTGGACAGAGTGTAAACTAAGTCCACAAAATGGACGAACCATCTCAAAGGGATGGATCTACAAAGTCCAATAATGGACGGATATAAACTAAGTCCACAAAGTGGATGGACCATCTCAAAGGGATGGATCTACAAAGTCCAATAATGGACGGATATAAACTAAGTCCACAAAGTGGACGGACCATCTCAAAGGGATGGATCTACAAAGTCCAATAATGGACGGATATAAACTAAGTCCACAAAGTGGACGGACCATCTCAAAGGGATGGATCTACAAAGTCCAATAATGGACGGATATAAACTAAGTCCATAAGGTGGACGGACCATCCCAAAGGGATGGATTTACTAAGTCCAATAATGGACGGATATAAACTAAGTCCACAAAGTGGATGGACCATCTCAAAGGGATGGATCTACAAAGTCCAATAATGGACGGATATAAACTAAGTCCATAAGGTGGACGGACCATCCCAAAGGGATGGATTTACTAAGTCCAATAATGGACGGATATAAACTAAGTCCACAAGGTGGACGGATATAAACAAGTCCAGTATTGGACTGAGTATAAACAAAGTCCAACAATGGACGGATATAAACTAAGTCCATAAGGTGAACGGACCATCCTAAAGGGATGTATTTACTAAGTCCAATAATGGACGGATATAAACTAAGTCCATAAGGTGGACGGACCATCCCAAAGGGATGGATTTAACAAGTCCAATAATGGATGGATATAAACTAAGTCCACAAGGTGGACGGATATAAACAAGTCCAGTATGAGACAGAGTATAAACTAAGTCCGCAAGATGGACGGATATAAACTAAAATCCAGAACGTTGACGAATCACCCAAGGAGGATAAAAATGCTAAGTCCATAAGATGGACAGATCATCCCAAGATGGACGGATACAAACTGAGTCCAAAAAGGGGACGAGACCTCCCGAAGGATTAAATAAAACAGACGGATATAAACAAAACATCAAAAAGGTCGACGGGATCATCATAGCTTAACATGAATAAAAGCCCTTATAGGGAAATGTTTACATTACCCCAAAACATGACGGGGGAATCATGAAATTGTTCTCCACATATTCTTACATAAAAATAAATAAATAAATAAATAAAAACACTAAATTATTACAAACTATCAGCCTTCTGCGAGAGTGTCTTTCTCCTCAGTGTGACGGGCCTGATCATCCTTCGGACCACTTTCGACTACCGTCTGGTCAACAGGAGCTTCACGGTTAGGGGGGTCCTCACCAAAAAGATCGTCCGTACCGTCTGATTGGGCGGGCTGGACGGATGTTTGCTCTGCGGCATTAATATTGACGGTTGACAAATCCAGCTCTGGATTCAAGGCCTTCACCTGACGAACGGCATCGTCAAAACCGTCATTATATGAAAGGCTAAGCTCTGTAATAAAGGCCTCGGAATCACGATACTCCCGTACCGCGACCTCCTTAGCTTGACGGACCTCCTTGTCTTTTTCCTCCAAAGCTTTCTTCAGGTCCTCCGTCAGCTTGATATATTCGTCCCTTGCTGTTTCAGCCATTTTGAGTTTTTTATCTTGGACGACCTTCCAGGTCTTCAACTCAAGTAGCTCGTCCTCCGTCACCTTGGCCTTCTCACGAACACGGGCTAAGGTCGTCTCATGGTTAAGACACCGTCCCATCATCCCCTTCATCATAATCATGGCCTGGAAGAAAACATAGGTTAAAAAAAAAAGAAAAAAAAAAAAAAAAAAGAGCAGTAGACGGACTACGTGACGACGGATGAGTTACCTAAGCAATGCTAAAAAGGGCCGTCTCGCCCATCGCCTCCGTCGAATGGTTACACAAATCCTCATAGTCCTCCGTTGTTATGATGGACGAAAGCCTCTCAAGGGCGTATTTGGAATCCTCGCGGAGTAAAATGGGTGGCTTCTTCTGGCTTTCGGACGGACTAATCATTAGGCCCTTACCAGCCCCATGCTTCACGGGGGTGACCGTCTTAGCCCCCCCGGCTAGCAAGCCAATGACAGGCTCCAAAGAAACCTTGGGCTTTTTGGGTGCATGGTCACCCTTTGACGGTTGCTTCCTCTTAATTGCTTGCTTGCTGGGGCCCGTCCCTATAGGATCCGCACCAGCTTCTTTGGTTTTGGCAGCTTGTAATCTGATAGCCACCCTCCTTTTAGCGTCGTCCATCTCTGAAGAGGTAGACGAGTGTCAAAAGTAAAAACAAAATAAATTTGAAGGAAGAAAGACGGACTTACGTTGATAGGTGCGTTCTTCGTACTTAATTGCCACTGGAGTTGGCTCAGGTCCATCACAATACCAATGGATTGTGTAGAGGTTGACGAGTTTTGCCCAGGTTCGTTCCTCTGGTTTGGACTTGGCAAAAATTTTCTCAAGGAAACTAAACTCCTCGAGTGTAACTTGAGGGCGCCATCGAACTGCACAAAAGAAGACGGACATTAAAAACTTATAAATTGTTAAACGGGCTTTGAATAATTGTTATATGACGGGTTCATACCGGACTGGTTTAATATGCCGCAAACCTTGTCGACAGGCATGTGATCCGTCTCCCCTGGATGACACATCCAACCGTCGCCCTCAATGAAAAAATAGCGGCTCTTCCAGTCTCTATTCGAGTTCGGGGTTTCATAAATTACTTTCAAGACGTGACTCCTAGGGACAAAACTATACACCCCCCTTGATTTATCTATCTCGTCTAGACGGTAGCAATGGAGGAATTCCCTTATTGTCAACCTTCTTCCACCGTCGGACATAGCCCCGTACAGGACTTCCATTGCTATGAAGACCCTCCAGGCATTTGAGGATAACTGGCTGACGGATAAGCCTAGGTATTTTAGGAGTTCGCGGTGCAGGGAGCTCAGTGGAAATCTGAGACCTGCCTTAAGCATCTGCTCATACACTCTTATATCGTCTACCCCTTCATAGTAACATTTCTCTGATGTATAGGGTAGACGAATGGGGATGTAGTCTGGGATTTGATAATTGGCCCTAAGGGTTTTAAAAAAAGTTTCCTTGATGGTGGATGTAAAGGCATTCACCGTCCATCCTAGAAGCATGATGAACTCCCTAAGTCCATCAGCCCCCACGACGGATCTAACTATTTGATCTTCATCATCGGCGGAACCCTCCTCTATCTCGATCATCTTCATATCCTCATTTGTTGAGGACGGGGAAGATGAAGACGAACTCCTCTCCTCGCTTAAATCGTCTTGATCTTTGTGACCTGACGGGTATACCTCTTTATAATCTGCCCCGTCACGGACAATTGACTGATTACTTGACGCACTAGACATTGCCTACAAGTGACGACAGAACCTAAGACTCTGACGGGTCTAAGAATGGATAACAGAAGTAAAGTTTTGAGCTATAAAAGTAATACGACGGTAGGAAAATATGAAAAAGGGTACTTACCAATCAGTACGTGAACGGAGGAAAGTTGGTGATGACGGACGCTATATTTGTACGATGTATTCTGACAAAGATGACGGATTGCGCTCTGACAATTGAGTTTTGGTTGAAAGTGAGAAAATGAGAGTCGAAGGTTTGATATTTATAGGGAAGGTGCACGGAAGACGAAGCGACGCTTCGATCCCATACAATGGCATGTAGAAGAGTGACGCGTGTCATGAACCATTAATGCATTCCAGATCTTGTCAGCGGCATGAATTATTGACGGTGTATGCCTTGACACCGTCAACCTTAATGACTTGGAACCGACGACCCACAGGCCTCTCAACCGTCACCCCCATTAACGTAGACCGTCACCCCATGCTTCCGTCCACTAAAGTATGATGGACCCATGGGGTGAAGGGGGCAACTGAAGAGGTAGAATTTGGGCTAAAGATGGGCCTGACGGTTATCAATTGTGGGTCGACAGTGGACGGGCCCATTATCTGCCAAAACTGTGAAAATTGATCCAGTATGAAATATCGGCAGGTCCAAGGCCCATGAGGAAGGCAGAAAGACCCTTGGTATGAATACTTGCGACACACTTCATAGAGTCCGAAGACAAATAGAATTCTAGTACAAAAAGGATTCTACAGAATGTTCCCTATAAGGAAAAGACTTCCGCGCCAAGGGTGAGACATCGACCTCCTACTACTATAAAAGCCCCAATACCCTCATAAATCGAGGTACGCATAATTTACCCTCTCTAGCACTCTAGAGTTGTGAGAATTTCTGACTTAACCTTCGGAGGGTATTTGGCCGGCACCACACCGGTGCTCTCTGTTAGGTTTCCCTCTTTGTATTGTGCAGGTTCACGTTCGAGCGCGTAGGTATCGTGTGGCTCACTGGTGAATTTCTCAGCATCATCAGTAGCTAACATGCACCAAAAGGAGTCTAATTCTCACCCATTCCTATAATCCCTTTATTGCATTTGGTATATGCATTCTTTGTCAAGAGATCTAGATCTCATTATTATTGTGAGCAAATGATTTTTAAGATAATTATTGTAAAATCATATTGAAAATTTCTGTACAAATGAGTAGAGTGCATGATGTTCAAGATAATTATTGTAAAATATTATAAAGAAGTCTAATAGGAATGGAGTACACATTAGATATATTCAATTCCATAAACTAAAGGAAATTAATAACATCATGAGGAGGATTGGAGGAGAATCAAACACCATTGGATCGATTAACACTAGTTTGATAATTTTTTAAGTTATTTTCATTTTAATCCTTTATGTTTCAATTTTTTTTATTTTGATTCTTCATATTTAATTTTGTTTTTATATTGGCCATACTACCCATTTTATGTTAGTAAATATGACAATTACGGGCAAACACACCCAAAAAAAAAAAAAACTTAGAATCTTTTTTTACCCCACTTTTTAGAAGATTCAGATCTTCTAGAGTTCCTAGAATACTTTACGACATGAAGTTCTTTTCATTTTAACCTTACATTTTATAATGAATGGTTCAAGTTAAACCATGTTATCAATCCACTTTAAAAAAAAAAACCTTAAAATAATTAACCCACCTCAACTATAATGATTCCACCTTAGCTTTTGAAACTAAGGGCTCGTTTGGATTGGTCATGACTTAGGCCCCGTTTGGATTAGCCTGTTTTCATCCCTCAAACTGAGAATTGTGTGGGACCCATTGAATATTGGAGTGTTTGGCTTGATTTCCTCTCCCAGTTTTCATCACTCAAACTCAGTTTGGGTTGAGTGAAAAACATGAAAACCGAAAACAGCAAAATGATGTTTTCTATTTTCACCCCTCAAACTGAGTTTGAGTTTAGTGGCATTTTCGTAAATCTCTGGACCTCGTGGAGCCCACCCGTATGATTTGTCCCATCAAGTAACGTCTCTCTCTCCAACCCGTTCTCTGTCACTTCTCCTTCTTCATTTTTTTTTCTTTTACCAAGAGCTCTCTCTTCTCACTGACCCAGAGAGAGAGCGAGACCAGAAAAGAAAAAGGACGTCGGCGAATCGGACTGAGCCAAGACCAGAGACCAGAGATCGGTTCAGCCCAGTTCTGCCGCCACCATCAAAGCGATAACCTCAAAACACCAAGACCATGGTCGCCGGAGCTGGGTTTTGATTTTGTCGCCGTGATTTTGTTGCTGGTGCTGGGTTTTATTTTGATTTTGATGAATGGGTTTTGATTTTGTCAATGGTTGATAAATGGGTTTTGTTGATGGTTGCTGGGTTTGTGGTGGTGGATCGGTTTGTAGTGGTTGATGGTGGCTAGTGGCTGGGTTAGTGGTGGTGGATTGGTAGTGGTTGATGGCGCTGGTGAGTGGCTATGGGTTGAAAGGAGGGAGAAGATAGAGAGAAAGAGACGGAGAGACGCGGGTAGCAACAGACGCAACAGTGGGTAGTGTCAGTTGTGGGGTCCACGGGTTTGGGGAAAAGTGGTAGAGATATGTAACTGAGAACTCAACCCAAACATGTGTTTTGTAATTTTTGAGTGAAACTGAGTTTGAGAATTGAGTTATGAGTTTTGAGTTTGAGATATGAGAACTGAGAACTGAGTTTGAGTTCGCTCTAAACCAAATAGGGCCTTAGTTTTCATAACTCATAACTTAAACTCAAAACTCATAACTCATAACTCAATTTTCCCTATAACTCAAAAACTCCAAAACTTTTGTTTGGTTACCAAACCAAGTTACATATCTCAGCTTTTAACTCCACTTTTTGCCAAAGTGGTGGAGCCCACCCCACTAATAGTAAACAAAACTGCTTGGAGACGGAAGATGGAGTTATGAGCAGGTGAAAAATCATAATGCTGCATGCATGTATGATGTCAATCCTCAAAAAGAAGAACTTATCAAATTTGGGATTTATTTTTCATAATAATTAAAGGAAAATGTTAACAAATGTCCTAAAAACATTGTTTTAGGAATTATTTTTATAAAAATTTTATGGGAAAATGATAAAACAATTTTTTTCTGACAATTTTTTTTTATATTTTTCATAAAAGTGGTGTTAAAAACTTTCCTAATATGATTTATTAACAATTATCCTAAAGACACCTGTTAACATGACTCAATTCAATAAGGATAAAACTTATGGACAAAATTTATGTAAAGTACCCTAGGTGCTGTTCCTTAAGTTTCTCTCTTAAGATTCAGCCATGTGGCTACTTAACTTAAAAATACACTTCTATCTCATGAGAAAAAATTCATATGGTAGAATATTAAAAGATGAACCGAAAGAATAGCACCTAAGTACTATACCTAAATATTGCTCAAAACTTATATATCGCAAACATCTAATTGCATTGACCAATAAAGATTATTAGCAGCAAGTAGCTAACATGCACCAAGAGAAGTTTAATTCTCACTCATTCCTATGATCCCTTTATTGCATTTGGCATATGCATTCTTTGTGAAGAGATCTAAATCTCATTATTATCGTGAGTAAATGATGTTTAAGATAATTATTGTCAAATCATATTGAAAATATGCATGGAGTGCGTAATGCTCTGGATAATTATTGTAAAATATTATAAAGAAGTCTAATAGGAATGGGAGAAAGTACACATTAAATATATTCAATTCCATAAACTAAAGGAAATTAATAACATCATGATGAGGATTGGAGGAGAATCAAACATTTCAATTAATACTAGTTTGATAATTTTTTAAGCTATTTTCATTTTGATCATTTACGTTTTAATTTTTTTATTTTAATTCTTCATACCTAATTTTGTTTTTACATTGGCCATACTACTCATTTTAGAGCATCCACATCAGTTGATGGATACTCTTCTATAATACAAAAATACCTTCATTTTACACATTTTGGCCAAAAAAATACCCACATCAGTGGGTGTAAAGTTGTGTAAAGTTGTGCATAATTATATAAATGCTACAGTAACCATGCATATATGCAAGGTCACTGTAGCTCATATATTTATTATTTTATTAATTTCCGTTCGCTTTTTTTCTCTCTCTTCTTCGTGAACAACGAACTCAGTCTCCTCATCTTCTTTTTCCTCAGATGCACGCAAACACACCCACACACAAACATATTCACACAGACAAATCAACATAGAAACACACCCACACATAAACAAACCCACACAGTTCTTTTTCCGATTATTGTATGTGGTTGTGGTTGCTGTTGTAGTTGTAGTTGTTGTTATGGTGAGCGATCTGGGTCGATGGGTCGAGAAAAAGACTCGGGAGGTTGGATCGGTAAGAGGGTTGTGGAGCTTGGTTCGTGGATTGGCCGGTGAAGAAGTTTGGGATCGGAGCTAGGGAGATTTGGTTGGTGCTTGTGGATTGGAGCTTGGGAGATCTCGGTCAGATCTGATCGGTGCTTGTGGATCGGAACTAGGGAGATCAGTGCTCCTGATCGGAGCTTGATCGGGTCTTGCCTAATCGGAGCTGTGGATCGGTATTTGTGACCAAAATGGTGTGGATTAGACCGAGAGGGAGAGGTGATTTATGTTCAGAAATGGGTATGGAGAGAGGTAGAAAGATGAGTATAGAGAGAGAGCAACAAATCAGAAAAAAAAAATGGGTAGAGAGAGAGAGAGAGAGCGCGTATATAATGGGGATAGTTAAGATGGGGGTAGTTGAGAGAAATAATAAAAAATTGAAAAAATTGATTATTTAAATAAAAGATGTAAGGACCAGTTTTGAACTTATAGCCCACTATATGGAATGGCTCAAGCCCAAAAAGCCCATAAACAATGAATTTATAGAGAATGGGTTGAAGAACTGGGCTGTAATTGATCAAACAAGTTTTAGAATCAGTCAAACGACAAGAGAATGAAATGAAATAGGATTATATTGAAGAAAGATTATCCTTGGCTAGGTCCGAAATGCACTGTTCTGTTCTATTATCTTCCTCTTTTTTTACAAGTTTGGTTCGTGAATACTATAATATTTTTCTTCTTCTTCTCCGATCCCTCTTCTTGGCTCCCTCTCTTTCCTTTTATACTCTTTTTCCTTTCCATCCCTATCTTCCACATGCATGCCAAATAGTAAATCTTGATACTTGTCCCATCAGCACCTCCCATAAGTCTTCATGTAGTAGCTGTAAGGCTGAAACTCACTGTTCAGGCATCACCTCCACATTAATGCGGTCAGGAAGTTAGTTACAGAGCATTTAATGCGGAGGTAGCAGCTTTTTCCTTGGATATTTTATGATCCTTCTATGTCTTGAGCTTCCGTAGTACTTATCTGCATCAATCAAGTACTTCTGTGATGTTTCTTCGGATAGCAGATCATCTCTACGAGCTATGGTTTCGGTCAGCCGAGGTGACTTTTATTCTCGGAACAACCCCTTAAGTCGTCATGATCTAAATTGACTTCTTTGTTTGTCAACATGGTCCCTTCTGATAACGTTTACCCCTTCTCGGATGTATTTCATCCTCGACGTGAGCGTTAAGTCCATTATACAACATGTATAATGTACCTCCAGGCCCAATACCGCTATAAAAGAGATGATAGAATAAATAAACTGATGTGAGTGTTTTTATAAAAATAAATGTGTAAAATATAAAAAACAGATTTTTAATATAAAAATTGATGTGTAAAATATACTAACTGATATAGTTGCCCTTACGTTAATAACAATAACATGACCATTAATGGCAAACACAGACCCAAAAAAAAAAAAAAAAAAGCTTTGAATCTTTTTTGCCACCACTTTTTAGACCCTCAACCAAACAAAACATAAGTGCTCGGACCCAAACCAAAAGGCAATAATTAATGGATAATAAAGAGATGGGAAAGATGGTCCACGTGACGTGACTGGTTTCACTGAGTCAACTGAAGTCTCACAGATTCCAACTTTTTACTTTTTTTTTATTTTTTTTGTGTTAGAGTACGTTAGTTAATAATTTGTAAAAAAAATTTGACACTATTTTTATAATAAATAAATAAAAATTATCAAAAAATTATTCTTTTTTTTTTTTCATAAAAAACTTTTTTTATTATTAACCAATGACATTAGGTTAGTATTTTTCTTTTTATTTTTAATTTTTATATTTCCGCCGTTCTGCTTAAAAAACCACACAGTCCCGATCTCTACCATACACCTGTCCCCCAGTAACATTATAGTACGACTCAGATGGTGAGTATCCATATAGTCATATATTATTAAGGCGTTTAAAATACGTGTAAGTGAAAAGATTTATAAAAATATATGTAATATTGTTTAAATATTAATAATTATTGTTCAAAATATATTATTAAAGTGTTTGGTTTGTATTTTTAAACAATAATTTTTAATTTTTAAATAATATTATACATATTTTTATACACTTTTTTACCTATATATTTTTACAAATATTTTAAATAATAATTTTTAATTTTTAAACCCATATATTAGATTGATCTTAGTTTCCAAAAACCAAGTTGTGTGACTATTCTTAAAAAAAAAAAAAAAAAAATTTGTGGGACTTAAAACGTGATTCTAATTTCTATGCTTTTTTTGTTTTCCTTGGTTGGGTAGAGAGTGATTCTATGCTTTATAATAAAAGTAAGGGTCATGTTAACGAGTATCATAAGGTATTGGTTAACAATTCAATTAAAGAAAGTTTTTATGAAAAAAAAAAAAAACTAATGTTTTAACAATTTTTTTTTTATTTCTCATAAAAGTGATGTCAAAATTTTTTTTAAATAACTTCTTAACGAATGTCACGGCACTCGTTCCTAATTGTTTGTGTGGGTACAGTGGGCACTGGCCACTTCCCAATCTTCTCTCACTCACAATGTTCAGTAGCGTCAGTTGAGAGTTGAGGACCCATAGTCCTTTATTATAGCAGTACCTTTCCTTCCTAGCCAAGCCAGAGAGAGACTCGCAGGTCCACTATTCCACCACTCAACTCTCAAGCTCAGCGCTCTCCACTCTCCAGGAATAACAATAATACTAATAATAAAGCACCCCCAATTTGAAACCATAATTGACAGACAGAGCCTCTTGATTGTTGACACAGAGAGAAATCCAGAGAAGCAAACAAGATTGGGTTTTAGTGCACAGTGACAAACAAAAGTACACAAATAGGTTAGACCTCTTTACTAGAGGATAGCTATTGTTGAACTTAAACCCTTGTAGCTGTTGTTTATTCTTTTCTTTGTTTTAGTTTAGTGACATTCCTTTTTTTTGACAAAGCTTTGTGTTTTTGATAGGTTTTTTTGACAAAGATGTTTACTTGTTTTAATGACATTTTACTTTTTTGACAAAGTTGTTTACTTGTTTCAATGACATTTCAATTAAATATTGCAATAGAAAAAGGGAATTAGACTTTGATGTTAATTAAATGAGCTTCATTAATCAATTGCACTTGCACATTTCTTTTGTGTCCTGCTCTGCTCATTAATTATGTATGTATAATAAATAACAAAGGGTCTTTGTTTTCTTGAATGCTGGTGGAAAAGCTTTGATCTGATTCTCAAGAAAAAAGAAAAAGCTTTTAGAAACAGTGAGTGAGTGTAGTGCTTGAGCTTTGAGCTTATCTGAAGAAAATGACGAGCAAGGCGTCAAATTTCTCGGATCTGATCCAAAGGGTCGCCGCCTCTTGCTTGCTTCATCCACTAGCCGCGAGCCGCCACGAGAATCGAGCTGGAGACGAGGAAGACGAGTCTGAGTCCGAGTCAGGGTCAGAGGCAGAGTTCAAGGCCGAAGAAGAAGCAGAAGAAAAGGAAAAGTACAAGGAATGGTGGGAAGGGACGAAGGAAGAGGCGAGGATAGAGAAAATGATGGAGATGGAGAGAGTGGTGAAGGAAGTGTTCGAGGCTGTGTCGTCGATGAAGAGAGCTTACGGGACTCTGCAACAAGCGCATTGCCCGTGGGACCCGGAGAAGATAAGGGTGGCCGACGTGGCTGTGGTGGGTGAGCTGAAGAGGCTAGCTGTGTTGAGAGAGAGATTCAGGAGGAGCAGCTACAATGGAAGTAGAAGAGGAAGACGTGGAGGTGGAGGAGTAGTGGGGGTGAGAGAGGTGGTGGCGCCGTATGAGGCGGCGGTGGAGGAGCTGAAGAGGGAGGTGAAGGTGAGGGAAGTGGAGGTGGAGAATCTGAAGGAGAAGCTTAGGAATGTTGCTACAGTCACTACTACTACTGTTACCACTGGAAAGAAGGGAAGGTCTCACTCTCACTCTTTGTCAAAAAAGAAGCTTTCTTGCACTCTTCAACCTCAAGGTCAAGCTCTAAAATTCTATCCTAATGTTTTTTTTCTTTCCTAAAACTTTTTATCAATTCTACCACGACACCTCATTTTGTTGGCTAGTTCATGTTTAGGTTGTTTTTACTTTTTACTTTTTACAGTTACACCCCATCTTTTCACACTGCACACTTCATAGTTCTTTTAGTTAATAAAATTATGAAACTAATGGCAATCTTATTACAAAGTGATGTCACAATAAATGCAACTAGTGCTAGATGTACATTAATAATATATGAGAAATAAATTTCTTAATTACATTTTTGGATAGTGTTTAAAAAATTGACACTTAGCTTTGTTTAGTAAAATTGCTAATAATCCTAGCATCAATACTTTAGTTAGATGTATGTTTTAACTGTTTACATTAATTCAAAACCAATAGTATCATTAACTTCTCCCAGCATTGGAACTAAAACCAGTAATTATTTCGTAATTCAGAAATACAATGATGCTATACTCTTTTATCTCACATGAATAATGGGTTTTATCATGAATTTAATTAGTAGGACCATCATCTAGGTGAAAGGAGGGAGGATTAGTAACCGAATAATTTTCCAACCAAAATTGTCCCCCCCCCCCTTTTCCCTTTTTATTCCAAAAAAAAAAAACAAAAAATGGGAAGAAAGTATTATCTTCTCAGTTATGACTAGAACTCACTCAATTTAGTTCCTTGAATTTTACTTCAATTGTTAAATTAATCATGAAAGTTTAAATTTTGTCAATTAGTCCCCCCTCTTTATCAAAATGAATTAATTTGGTCATTTGGTCCAAGACTGTTAGTAAACAACATTGTTTGAACTTTTTTTCATTAGAAACTTAATTGAAACCATTCACGAGATCTACCATTTAATAGATCTTATTGTTTGATGAGTGATTTTTCTAAAGATTTAAAAATGTTTACATAGCTACATTTGCTAACAAATTTGGACGGAAGGTCTAGGTTGTCTCATTTTGACAAAGAAAGAAACTAAAATTGACAAAAATTAAACCTTATGGACTAATTCGACAGTTGAAGGGGGAAATTAGGTAAAGGACCGATAAAATTTTAGCCTAAATTGTAGGAACTAAAACAGTAAAAATTTCCTAGAAGGTTTTATGTTCTTCTGGTTGCATTGATAATATGTAAGGAATCTGATAACCTACTTTTAATTGTAACAGGTGCAGTAGCCCCAACTTCTGAGCTCTTTGAAACTACAATGAGCCAGGTTAGAGAGGCATCCAAGTCCTTCACATCCCTCCTCCTCTCCCACATGCGCTCTGCCCACTGGGACATTGCTGCTGCTGTCCGTTCCATTGAAGCCGCCACCACTGCCACTGATAGTATCACCTTTACCAACAACACTCCATCTGTCATTGCTAGCCACCATGCCAAATATGCTCTTGAATCCTACATTTCCCGCAAAATCTTTCAAGGATTTGACCATGAGACCTTCTACATGGATGGCAGCCTTTCATCCCTCCTCAATCCAGACCAGTTTCGCCGTGACTGCTTCACCCAGTACCGCGATATGAAGGCAATGGACCCTTCTGAACTTCTTGGGATCTTGCCCACCTGTCACTTTGGCAAATTCTGCTCCAAGAGGTACCTTTCCATTGTTCATCCCAAAATGGAGGAGTCCTTGTTTGGAGACTTGGAACAGCGGCGCCAGGTATTGGCCGGGAACCATCCTAGGAGTCAGTTTTATGTTGAATTCTTGCAGCTTGCCAAGGCTGTGTGGCTGCTTCACTTGCTGGCATTCTCACTTGACCCAGCACCTAGTCAGTTCGAGGCAAGTCGGGGAGCTGAGCTTCATCCACAGTATATGGAGAGTGTTGTTAAGTTTTCAAATGGGCGCGTGCCTGCAGGTCAAATTGTGGGTTTCCCAGTTAGTCCTGGATTCAAGCTTGGAAACGGTTCAGTTATTAAGGCTAGGGTTTATCTGGTATCTAGGACATAGGGCAAACAATTGAGGTTGTTATATGTCAAGCTGGCTGTTCTTAAACAATTAAAGAGCTTTTTGGGATTGTTTGTTTATTACTAATGCTGTTAGGATATCATTAGGTTATTCTTGTAATTAAGATGGTTAGGTCACTAATGAGAAGGTAAATGTAATATTAACATTTGCTGTTTTTGGAACCGGATGTAGCCACTTCAGATTCTAGACTTGAAATCTGGAACCACTTAATCAGTCTTAATTGATGTTTTCCATTTTGTTCCAGACAATGCAGGCTTATGTTTCATTGTTAAAGCTATTGCCATCAATGGAGGACCATGTTTATGCATAAGAAACCAAGATATATTGCAGATGAAACAAGCGTGTTCTGAAATTCATTTCATTGCAGTTTCAAATATGCCTTACTAGTCCAATCAGTCTGTATTTAAAATAACGGGTCACCAGGCTATAAAGAGCTAAATGTACATGATGTTCTGCAAGATATCACCATTGGCTAGTAAATTAACAATGATATCAATCTAAAGTCTAGATGAGATTTAAAAGAGCAACTGGCATAACATCTCAGTAAATTGATCCAAAAAATCTATACAGGTAACATCGAGAACAACTCAACCCTCAGATCTTGCCACGGGAATAACCACTCAATTTCTTTTCCTTTCAGGCCGGTAAACAAGTACACAATGAAGATCCCACAATATAGTGGTTTATTTTCATTCAAATTTACAACGTAATAATGTAAGCAATGTCAAATTTGATGGAGAAATGGCAAGGAAAGTAGCTTGCAAACTATCACAAAAGGATCAATAATAATGAATAACTTTTCAAGTCACTCTAGTTTGAGAGTCTATTCAATGTTACATACGCTACCCTATATATATAACTGAATGGTGAACCAAAAAATGTAGTGGTAATCTTATCTCTCCACAAAAAATCAGAAACAGATGAAGAGGCAATTTCCAAGCAAAGGCTGCACCTTCCTGCTTGCTAATTCCAAACCAGGAAAGCTATAGAGTTGGACTTCACCTCAGAAAATTCTCTTGGCCTGTCATGGAGATGAAATAATGAGCACTTTCAAGATTTTCAATTACAGAGTGGTTAATTGACTTATAAGTAGGTTAAGCAAAAGTAAATCAGCATAAGCCTCTGCAAACACTCAAAATGATTATTAAAATTTTTATATTAAAAGAATCAATACTTTCAAGCTTCACAGAGTATCATGTACACAAAAAGATCTACCAACCTAAAAAGATTTTTTTTTTTTTTTTTAATTATATTTCTTAGTTGATGATAATCCATAAGGTTCAAAGACATAATAACTAACATAGTAGTCTTCTAAAGTCTAATGTGAACGGTCATGCAATTCCAGAATTGTGCCCACTTCATATGTGAAGAGTGTCATCAGGCCAATTTAGCAGTCCTGCATTAGAAATAGAACTCTAGTTTGCACATCTGGACCAATGAAACTCATGGTAGATACAGTGAGACAAAAAATTTCAATAGCAAATCCACATTCCATGAATGAAAAACCATAAGGGGATAAACTGAAGAGACCTGGTGCACTACCTTATGGAACACCAATTTACACTTTCCTATGAGCATAGGCAATTCTTCTAGTCTAGAAAAAAGTCCGTTTAACATTCCAAATTCTAGTACATTTTCTCTATGTCTAAGAGAATGAAATAGTAAACTCCATTGCAACATATGAATGAAAACTGCAGGATGAATAGCAATTCCCAGAATCAGGTGCATGCAAGTACCTAGATTTAACTAAAATTCAATACCAAGATGCATTAACATAATTTTAATATCTTACTTGCTCAAAAGTTAGAAACATAATAGCATTCCAAGAACCCAGCCGGCCAAAATTAGGGAAGAACCCTTTATAAAAGGCAAAAAATCCCTGCAATATATAATTTTTTATGAGTTAGTGCTTATTACTGAAGTTGATGGTCCATGCAGACATTTATGTCAAGTTCTTAATCAAGAGTAAGAACCTGTTTCTCATTTTAAAAGGAAAAAAATCCCTGCAATATATAATTCAATTGATTTTTTTACTGTTAAGTTCCACGTGCATTCAGCCTCCACCCTATATTTTAGGCAGAGGAGATCACTGGTTTCTCATTATATTCCCTCTATCCCTTTTTCTTTTCATTTTTTCTTTTTTCCTTTTTTTTTTTTCTGATAAGTAGATAGTAGGGGAGGGAGGTGGTGCAGTTCGAACCACAATCATGGGACACCACAAAGGATGCCATTGCCGTTGAACTATCACTTGAACCCCTCTGTCCCATTTTATATGTTCACTTTAGAATCCAATGTTCTAAGGGAATGTGTTATTTAATGCATTATCTTTTAAATTAAAAGGCATAAGTTTTCAACATTATCATCTTTAATTTAAACTTGTACAAAACAGAGGACAAAAAACAATAACTTTTTTCAATACAATAAAAGGCAATTTTAGGATTTTTTTTTTTTTTTTTTTTTTTGATAAGTAGAAAGATTAATAATAAGAGGTGTACAATTTTTTTTTTTAAAGTTGAAAATTTGATAGTTAGAGTTGGAGAAGAGAGATTTGAACCCTAGATGTCTCCATTGGAAACACCAAGAGATGCTACTTGAGCTACAAGTCTCTTAGCTAGGAAAATTATTAAAATTGTTCTTATTGACTTTTCAAAGTAGATAATGTGTTGGGATATTCACAAATACATAGAAGAAAATTATTAACTTCAAAGACAAATCAACATACCTCACTCTTCAAAGTTTTGATGAAGCAATCAAGCGTGTTTTTATAAGTTGAATCTCCCATCATTCTAGATTTCACCTGGAACATAACAAGCATGGCATCCAAGCCAACATTGACTGACTAGCTCATCCTTAAAAAACTATATAAAATTGCTTCATATGATAAGAAACAAATTTTGATCACAATCTTTCACTAGCACAGCCGCGTTAAAGCCTGCAGCGAATAATTTTGCAGATTATGCTACAACAGGAAAACAGCTTCAACAGCAATAAAAAGTTAGAAAAGCAAGAAAGCTTGCACAGATTCACTCATATAAAAAAAATATCATCTCATAGTCAAAATGAACTTATGAAGATATCTAAATGTTATTAGTACTATTTACAAGGTTACACACATGAGAGACAGCATGTGACTCTTTTGAATCCAAAATAGTTGGTTTTTATAATTATCATGTCATGCTTGTTTTAAATTATCCAAGATTTGCATCGTGTCCATCATATTATCAATTTTCAAAATTTCAACAAAGTTCAATGGAAATTTTCTTAAATGAAAATAGTTCTGGAGGACTGAGTCTGATATAAAAGCTTGAATTTAGAGCTGATTTGTCAGAATCATTGAAACAAAGAGAAAATCACAGAAATAATGACAGAATAAATTCCTACAATAGTGAATGTCAACTGGTCATATACAAACATACAACTATAAATCAAAGCATACGAAGATGAAAATAGACTATTGGAAGACTGTAAACCATACAATTCGTGGCTAAAAGTAGAGGAAGCAGAAAAAGAATGCCTACCACATCAACAGGAGAACCAATACAGACAGCAAAGAAACCTGCACCTAGACCAGCTAGCAGATGAGTTAAGATATTGTCCATAAACCCTGGAATGTTCAAAATCATCTGCATAAGTATAGTGTGTTAGGACATTTTGGAAGTAACTTAACATAGCAACAACTTCGAAATACAAAACAAGTTCAACTTAAAAGACCTAATACTTTTATGTTACCTGTTTCACTTGGTCATAACTGGCTAGTTCAGCAGCATTTACTATAGCATTTCTTGCTACATTGGGGCCAAGGCCAGTCCACAGCGCCCCTAAACCTTCCTAATTTTTTATAGATATTCGAAATGATACACTTAGATACTGGGAAAAAGAGGAAGAAGAAGAAGAAAAGAAAAGCACAATACTACTGCAAGAAAACTGACCTGCTTCACTATGGTGAAATAAGCATCCCAAGCTCCAGAATAACGCCTAGGCACGCCAGCCGGCAATTTTCCTTCTGCTTGAAGTCGAACTTTGACAAGATCAGTTGGATTAGCCACAATAATTGCTATAGCACCTGTCAAGAAAGAAGCAATGGGAATGATGACAATAGTTTGAGAAAGTTAATGCAGGTTGTATGCAAATTCGAACAGCAAGCAGGAAAGTGAGAAACATTTTCACCTGTAAAAAAAGCAGCAAGTATTTTGTGGTATAAAGGAATTTCTCCAATAAATTCGCTGCCAACTAGATATCTTTTGACCTGTTCAACATGCAATTTATGAATACACAAACTTGTGCCATTGAGAAAGCATAAGAATTAATCGTATTCATGAAAAGAACATATAATAAACTCACAGGACCATATAAGCCAATCCGTAAGCCTCCATAAAGACACTGGCGTTGTAATCCAGGAATAAGGCCTTTCCATAGTGCCGACAAACCTTCTTCCCTGGCAATGGTGGCCATAGTACCCAACAAGCCTCTATATTTGGGAAAACCCACTCCATCCACCCCAGCTGCTGCTGCTTTCTTTTGAAGCTGAAGCCTGACTTTAGCAGTGTCCAAAGGAAGAGTACAGAACTGCAAAAAAATCAATGAAGACAATGACAAGTGAAATCCACTCATATTTTTGTGAGCTCCAATAGGTGTGTGTGCGTGTGTTTTTAGAAGAAAAGAACTGTGAGTGACGTTACTAAAGAAAGCAAATGCATTATGCATAGAGCATGAACCATTATATCATAATGCTTAACTACAAAAACAGATTATGGAAACTAATACCTTAACAGGCTAAAACAAAATCCATCACTTTGATATCATGTACTGCTGTTTTGCCTTATTAAGTTAATGCATCAATTTTACAATCAGAATACAATTCTTAAATAATCAAGTAATGTGTTTCTTTCACTGTCATAAAGGAAAATTTTTATAAACGAAACAGGTTTTCAAAACTGAATTTCAAACTGCTTGAGAATGAGGAGGAATTATCTGAAGTCAAATAAGCTTAAACAAGTAAAGGGGAAAATAAAAAGATAGAACATAGCACATAATTTAGTATAATACCGTTACTCATTGACTAAAATCCTTCAACAGTAAACAAGGGCAATACTGTCTAATACCTATAAAATCACATTTTAAAAAGAAAATCATAAAAGAACATAGCTGAATGCCAAACATCAATTGCAAAATTACCAATTGTCCTTGGTAGGCGCAATCTCCCCCTTTCAATGGGAGTTAGAGTAGAGACAGAGTTCAAACTCATGTTCATCTACTCTAAGAACATGATAAATTACCAATTATTCCAAAAACTTAAGTTAGTAGAAAATGGTAAACTTAATAATTTAACCATTTTTCTAACAGCAATATAACATTAATAGTTAATAACAAAACTCTTCCACCCAGATCACGTTTTGGTAGTCACCAGCAGACAAACGCATCAAATTCAAGTAATAGAATTTCATAAGCTTTGATTACAACAGACAGACCTGTTTTCAACACAAGAAAGAAGCAGTAGCTTATTTGCTTATTTGTCGATGCTTGATCGAATGATAGTTGTAGCTAGAAAAAATTTAGACTCTAAAAAACTGTACATAACCCAGAAGATGAAAATTAGTAATAATTTAAAATTTAAAAAAAAAAAAATTCATGGCAGACAGACAAATGGTTTTTGAAATTCAGCTGTACCACATTTCCTAGAACACCCAAATGAGACATATAAATCAAAAGAATCACACTACGCTGATAATAATAAATCTCCTTAACAACCCAGATTAGTAAGCAAAGCATACTCTTTGAGCTCAATACACGAAAGAAAAGTCAAAGATTTTTAATACCCAGGTATCAAATTAAGTAAAACGCATAAATGAGAATTGAATGAACACAATTTTAAGTCAAAATCAGGAAAGATCAATGGTACCTCGGCAAAACAAGCCGCGAAAGCGCTGCACAGGAATATTTCAGCGAAAGAAATCTCGGTCACAGGCTTGAGATCTGCCATTGGAAGCCGCAAAGGCTATATAGTATATAAACTAAAAGAAAAGCTAGAAAGCAAAGAATTGGTAATGGAGTGGCAAATATTGAAAAAAAGAAAATGTGGGGTTTATTTCTTTATAGAGAGAAAGGTTATTACTAATGAGTAACAACTAAGGAAGAGCACGTGAAACATAAGCGCCTACAAAACATTGGACACCATAGTCATAGGATAGAAGCCTGTGCAACTGGGTTTTTTCACTCACTTTCCTTGTCACTATCATTTCAATTATTTATGTATTTTTTTGGGTAAGTGGGAGTTGTTATGGCAGTTAATCCTTTTTAATCTCATTCTAGTATTTAATGCGATACAAAAAAAAAATCCTAGTATAATTTTTCGTTACATTGAAACAATGTTGAAAAGATATTACTTGATTTTCTAAATTATTTATATAAACGGTGGATCTTGATCTGATATATTCAAAGTGTACTAATGTAATTCATCCTTGTATGACGTAATAAAAAATTAAGCATCCCCTATGGACAAATACAAATGGAATCTATGAGTCTGTTTAGATACCGCTTATTGTTAAAAATTAAAAATATTATAGTAAAATAATTTTTAAATGTATGAATAGTATCGTAAGACTCAATTTTAAAATTGATTTTGCTAAATTTTGTACTTACGAATCTTATAAACAGTGCACAAGACTATTTTAATCAACGCAAACCCAAGTTTAGCTGTATCCAAACTCTCACATATTCAACCTCCTAGGTCCTAGGTTACTTGAGTTTTTTTTGTTTTTTTTTTTAGATTCACTTTGCGGTGGTTATTTATATAATACGTATGTAAATCAAGAAAAAAAGGCATGCTTTAGATGCTGGAATCACTGTACGAAAGATTCCTTGACGTGTATAAGCTGTAGAAAGTAGAATTTATATATTTCCTACCTTTATTTATATTTGTAAAAGGTTGGAGGGTTGCTTTATGTGTCACTATAAAGTCTATAATCAGTAATTCCTTTGTTCCTGTCATGCAGAAAGTGTCTGGATTCAGTTTTTTTTTTTTTTTTTTTAAAGATATAATTATAATTAACTAGAAAAGCCTACTAATTAAGGAGTTTCCTTCTATTAAACACAAAAACTAGAAAGGCTTTTCTCTCTCTCTCTCTCTCTCTCTCTCTCAATATTAGGCTCGTTTTGAAAGGAAGGAAAAAAAAATTTTGAAAATGGCCTATGGATGGCATTACGTCTAAGAGCATTAGGTAGCGTTTGAATTGCATTTCTAGGTAGCATTTCAGCATTTGCGTTTTCCTTTTCTTTTTTTTAATTTAGAACCGTGTTTTCGTGTGGGATGTTGTTTATTAGTGGGTCCGTACATAATGCCTAAGAGCATTAGGTAGCGTTTGAATTGCGTTTCTAGGTAGCGTTTCAGCATTTGCGTTTTCCTTTTTTTTTTTAATTTAGAATAGTGTTTTCGTGTGGGATGTTGTTTATTAGTGGGTCTCGTGCACTATGCACGGGACCCACTACCTCTTTGACCAGTAAATTTTGCATTGAAATGTGTCTGTTAGTGGGTCCTGTGCACTATTCACAGCACCCACAAACCTCATTTTTCACACAAACTTTCATTCAAAATGGGTCACAGTACTATTCACACATTTAAAAAGAGGTTGTGAACGAGTTGGTGGAGATCGATTCACACAGATCCAACATGACCCAAGGTTATTTTCGTTGGAGTGGCTAGCTAATGTAGAAGCCTAGAGTATGGTTGGGGTGAGTTTGGCCTTCGTTGCTTTCATCTCAGAATGAGAAGATGAGCTTTAACTTTTACGTTTTTATTTTTTGTTTTGTTCAATTGATGACAACTGTCTTTGGGAGTTGAATAATTTATAGAATTTAAATTACGGGTGTGTTTGGATACCGCTTATCTGCTAAAAACTGAAAATTTATTACTGAAAATACTGTAACAAAATAATTTTTAAATGTGTGAATAGTGTTATAGAACTCAAATTTATATTGAAATTTGTGTTTGGATGACTTCTATGGGTCCGTGAACAGTGTCGTGGAACCCACATTTTTTCAATAAAACGCACAAACACAAGGAAAGAGCGCTTCCCAAATGCACACTACATGTTTTCATACCAAGTAAAAGCCCGACCTTCCAGGGATTTAGAAAACTCCCTGAGTCTCAACTCATGGTCATGAGAGTGAGCTGTCAAAGCATCTATATACCTCCTGATATGCTCTCTGGCATTCCTAATCATACCATCATATTTAGGGAAGATAAGAGGTGTGTAGTTAGTGGCATAAGGCTTTCTAGCCATCTCCTTAGGATAAGGAGGTCTTGTATCAATGTAAGCAGAACTCTCCACCTTTCTAGCCTCAAATAAAATGGCTACAACATCCTCCCTAGTTAAGTAAGGAGATGCTTGAGGCTTAGTGGGCTGTTGTGGTGCCCTCTGCTCTTGGTTTGGAGGTGGAACAAGATTCGACCTTTGGGTCTCTCCCTACGGTGGTTGGCCTCATTATGGGGTCTGAGGAGTGGATGTCCTCTAGCGCAAAGACTAAAACTCTGCCCACATAGTGGCTTGAGAACGTTGGAGGTCCTCTATAGCTACCATGAGATCTCAGTTGCTAGGTTGTCTAATCTTCTTAGTGGACTTTGTACCCTCA
The DNA here is from genome assembly GCA_019022515.1 of Quercus aquifolioides. Classification (NCBI taxonomy): domain Eukaryota; kingdom Viridiplantae; phylum Streptophyta; class Magnoliopsida; order Fagales; family Fagaceae; genus Quercus; species Quercus aquifolioides. The sequence continues at coordinate 32,063,138 of CM032326.1, forward strand.
GTGTGCATGGAAATATGATCCACGCTTGCTTCGACCTATTGCTCTTAAATTGAACCTGTCTATGCCATTGCGCTCTTCTTTCTCAAAGGCATTGAAAAGCCAAAGAAAAAAATAACCGGAGATAAAACAAAGAGAGAATAACCTAAATATAACAAAGGGAAAATAACCAGAAATTCTCCCAAGTGAAGTCACCAAAAATGTACTTGTAAGTTAGACTATCAAGCTTAATGAAAGAGAATGAGCGATGGATCTAACAGTACATTTAAGTGAAAAAGCTCAAGAACAATAAAAATGAGAACTTTAACACTTTAACATCTAAAAAAATGTAAAGGCAAAACAAGTAAAGTAAAGAAGGCGTGGAACATACGTGGAAAACCCTTTGAAAATGATGAAAAACCATGGGTGAGTGAAGGGAAGAATGTCCCTCATTCTTTAGAACTCTCTATTATGTGAAAGTTAAGGTTTTTACATAATGGTGATGTTCTTCCCAAAGAAAGCCTCTTTTTCCCTTACTTTCCTACCTAGACTTCTACCTTTTCTCTTTATCTTTCTTGCCTCTTACCCTAATTGCTCATCAATATGTTCCTCTTATAGTACGAGGAATGCTGTTAGGTACATAAGGACAGGTGTCGAGCCCTGATTCCCTCATTTCAAACCCTAATACAACTATTGTACTATACTACAGCTGGAGAAGAGAGAAGGTACGCCAATGTCAAGATAGCAGGATGGAGGGCGACTTTGCTACAACGTGGGGGCAAATCATAGATAAGGAAAGGGACATCAGAGAGGCTAAGAGTGATGCACGTGTCCTCAGCAGTGGTCCAGCACAAGCTCAGCCAATAAGGGGTGTTTTATAGCTTCTGACCATAAGGGGTCGCTATTTCCCTTTTACGCTAATGTTGGGTGTCCATGCCAAGTGCATATCTCACTCTTCTCCAAGATGGTCACGCCGTTGGCACAAGCCAAAGATGCTCTCCCTTAGCCAACATTCCCCTTCCTTTCCTCACAAATGGCCCCCGTGTAGGGTCCGGATCCAGCCACGTCAACATTCACACTTGCCTTGGTTGGTATAACATACATTGTGTTAGTTGTAAAATGGGTTGTCAAAATAGATAAAGTAATTTTTTTTTTGGTTGTAAAGTATATAGTTTTTAAAAAACAAGGATGTGAACAAGTCACGGCCTACATAACACTTAATATACAAGTCATGTTGGTTTAAAATAAACATGATTCTTTTCAACTTATTTAATAAACATTTATTAGGTTAATACATAAATAACTCATTTACCCCACTTAAATAATGACAACAAAATAAATAATTTATTTATCATTATAACCATATAAAGTATTTGAATTACACAATTGTATATTTAAATGTGGAGAGTTTGAATTGGATCAATTGGGTTGATTGAAGATCAAGTAAGTAATGTTGAATTAACCTACTTATTAATCTTGTCAAAGTGAACCCATTTATACGAAATATAATCCACAAAAACCATGTTTTGTGTTCGCAGGTGTGTCAAATATTGTCACCCTTAACTTGTCAAAAGCTATTTGTTTATGTACAAATTTTTTAAATATAGTTTTTTAGGGAGAAATGCTAAGTTCACAATAATTTCACAACAAATCTTATGCGGCAAGCTATTATTAATAGATAAAGAAAAATAATATTAGTGGTGGATCGAGTTTAAAACTAATAATAACTTGATATTTAAGATCTGTTATGAAAATATTGTAGAAGTGGCATTGCTATTTTTTTAGACATCATTTATCAACCAATTATTTTTTAAAGCAAAGCATGCCAATAAAATTAAATTATACAAAACTGACACAAAAGTAACAAGAAATGACCCTCATAGAGAAACCAACCATAACTAGCGAAAAATCAAATGGGTTAAATATTAGGTGTGTATGAGTAAATGCAAAATTAGGTTTTTTGAAATGCATTTAAAATCCATATTTGATGGGATTAAAATAGTGCTACATTTAGAAGAAAAATTAAAGATGTCAAAAGAGGAAGAGACAAAATTCATATTATCTGTGGCTATTGTAATATGGATAACAAAGAATCACATCATAAGGCAAAATGCAAGGGAAGTTCTTAATCCTATACTCATTAGTAATCAAATTAATAAAATATACAATGATCATTCAATGCCTTAGAGCATTCCCATCAAAGCTTTCAAAAATTTTAACATTTAGCATTTCAAAAAGCCACTTTATCAATTTTAACAACTCATTTTACAATATACCTAACATCAAAAGTTCTATTTTTAACATACAACACATTAAAATAATATAAACAATACAATAGAATATTATATCCCACAACAATATACAATACCCACATCCGGCCACAACCTCAGCCACAGCAACTACACCTCAGCCACGGTCAACCACTATCACAGCCGCGATCAGCCACTATCACACCCCCAACCACCACAATCACAACAAATTGCAACCCACTACATCCAAAATACCCACACCCAGCACTTAGAGCCACCCCATCTCTTAACCACCCCGATCAGCCCATACCCATCTCTCAACCACCCCGATCAACCCACAAACCCAGCCTTCGAAATCAAAAACCCACCAAAATCAATCAAAACCACTGAAATTAAAATTCACCGATATCAAATCGCAAAACCCATTACAGCCCAACCATCGCAACCCAGCCATCGCAGCCTAGCCACACTGAAATCAACCTGTGATCCACGAACTACCGCAGAGACCTATGATCCACGAACCACCGCAGAGACTTACGATCCACGAAAAACCACCGCAGCCCAACCACACCCAGCATCGCATCCTAACCACACCCGAGACCCATGAACTCGAGATGCAGAGAGAAAGGGAAATAGAGAGGCGGAGAGAAAGTGAAAGAGAGAGGGGACAGAGAGCTAGAGAGAGGGAATGAAAAGGAAAGAAAGAAAATAATAAAAAAATAGTAGCAACTTGCTACAGTGAGGTTAAAAATGCTAAATGTTATTTTTTTAGCATTTTTAACACCTCAAATCATAAAAACCCATATTTATCAAGGGTGTCAAATCTTAAAAATTTTAGCAACTTGCTACAGTGAGGCCACGAACCACCGTAGAGACTTACAATCCACGAAAAACCACCGCAGCCCAACCACACCCAGCATCGCATCCTAACCACACCCGAGACCCATGAACTCGAGATGCAGAGAGAAAGGGAAATAGAGAGGCGGAGAGAAAGTGAAAGAGAGAGGGGACAGAGAGCTAGAGAGAGGGAATGAAAAGGAAAGAAAGAAAATAATAAAAAAATAGTAGCAACTTGCTACAGTGAGGTTAAAAATGCTAAATGTTATTTTTTTAGCATTTTTAACACCTCAAATCATAAAAACCCATCTTTATCAAGGGTGTCAAATCTTAAAAATTTTAGCAACTTGCTACAGTGAGGTTAAGCATTTTTAACACCTCAAATCATAAAAACCCATCTTTATCGAGGGTGTCAAATCTTAAAAATTTTAGCAACTTGCTACAGTGAGGTTAAGCATTTTTAACACCTCAAATCATAAAAACCCATCTTTATCAAGGGTGTCAAATCTTAAAAATTTTAGCAACTTGCTACAGTGAGGTTAACCTCACTGTAGCAAGTTGCTAAAATTTTTAAGATTTGACACCCTTGATAAAGATGGGTTTTTATGATTTGAGGTGTTAAAAATGCTAAAAAAACCTCACTGTAGCAAGTTGCTAAAATTTTTAAGATTTGACACCCTTGATAAAGATGGGTTTTTATGATTTGAGGTGTTAAAAATGCTAAAAAAATAACATTTAGCATTTTTAACACCTTGATGAGAATGCTCTTAGGAGTATGCAAGAGACAAGAACCCTAGATATATAGCACTTGGGACCCTTCTACCCTTTTGTTGTGAAGGTAAATTTTGGTGCAACTATCAGTGAAAGAGATCATGTATAGTAACAGTGGCCGTACATCATAAAATGAGAGATGATCATCGCATGGACATAATTAACGTACCAAGGCCCTCTAAAAGTAGAAGTCAGGGTAACACAATTATTAGCACCAGAGCTACAAAATTGGGATTCAAGTATGTCATTTGCAAAGAGACGCTATTAATGTGATCACAACACAACAAAACTTCACGTACTATACTCACTATGCAATTAACATATATTGTTGATGACACCAACTTGTGTTTGAACTCTTTCTCTAAATATTTTAATAATCATATTTTTAGGGAAGTTAATTTCATCGCCCATAACATATCATCCATCCAAGTCTCGAACCCAACAAAACCGTCCAACTCAAAGTGAACTCAAAGGACTTGATCAGAACAGAAATTTTCCAAGTGACATGGCTTAGGACTTGGGAAGAACAAACTTTCCATGTACTTGGCCCAGGACTTGGCCAAAACAAATTTTTCCAAGTGACATGGCCTAGGACTTGGGAAGAGCAAACTTTCCATGTACCTAGCCCAAGACTTAGCCTAGAACAAATTTTCTAAATACATGGCTCAGAAATTGGCCAAGAACAAAAGCTTCCAAGTACGACCAAGAAACTAGTCAAAAGCAAAAGTTTATGGATACAAGCCATAGCATGTCCCAATAATGCGTGCAGATTGTAAGCATATCCCAATAATGGCTACAACCTGTAGCACATACCAGCAATGGGTACAAGCTGTACCATGTTCCAGCAATAGATACAAGTCGTAGCACGTCCTAGCAAAGGGTGCGAATTGTAAGCAAGGCCCAACAGAGAGTACAAAGAGAAGGAGCCTCGAATGGGTATGGAAACCCAAAAGTGGGTGTATAAAGTGCACAAGACTGACCTCTTTGAAAGAAATTGGTTCAAGGGAGCCTAAGGAAGCAAGGAAGGCGTAGCTTAAAAAAAAATATTCCAAGAGTACATCACTCGAAGCCGCAAAAGCATGGATACTTTTGCAAATCTCTATACAAAAAGATTAGTCAATGACATTGCAAACCAGCTAGCAACATTTCCCTCCTCCTACAAGGTGCAAACTCACCAAAGGCTTAGAGGTACTTCGATTCAACAAAAGAAAGGTACCCTTTCGGTAAGCCCACTCATTAATACCATGTTTGAATATATCAAAACACCGCAAATGTTGTGCAAGAGGTATCACCCGTGCACTAATACTTTATTCATGTAGATTAGAGTGAAAATTCTAAAATTTGCGTCTTTTTACTTGACCAATTATCAAATATCAAAATTTGGAATTCTTGTGTGGTTGAAATCCTCACATGGTTTCATATACATGAAGTAATTTTTATTGCTATGTCTTATTTGGCAATTGGCTTTTCCAGTGCATACACTGGGGGCTAAGATAAGATTAAAAAATTTCCTTAGATATATCTTTCACTTGATAAAAATTGAGAAGTCTAGTGCAAACTTTACTGTACATAAGTTCAGCCACTGTTATGCTTTCTTTGGCTCATGAACTATATGGTATATAGCAATTCAACAACAATATAATTTGTGGCACGATATGTGAATAATTTGCTGCAATCTGAAATACTATACAACCTCTTATAATCTGGAAAAAGAATAAGGCAAAGATCAAGAGCATCCACAAGCAGAGCAAGGTGTTTAGCTAAAGTAAGGCATGGAGATGTTCTTAAGCCTTCTAAGCCATGTCCTCAAGGAAGTTTCTATCTCTTAATACATTTTGAGAAGAATAGCTAGCCTTGATTAGACTTTAAATCAACATGTTTATATGATTCAATGATTTATGATATCATGATCCCATTGGTAAGACACTATTCATGGACTAAAAATCTCATGTGGCAAACATCTGGGTGTTATTCACCTTAGCCATAGCAAGCATGTACTACAATGCATAGAATATCTTTGGCAAAGTTCATGGGGGCTTCCCTCACTCAACCTATTTTGTGAAACAAACAAAATCTTGTTGACAAAGCAATGCTATCTGGTATTGAGATTTAATTTTTGTATGCTACTTTCAAAAAGCATATCCTAGAATTACTAGCAAAAAACACTAGTGCTAGAAATATACTCTTGGCATCAAATGCAATACTAATATAATTTTGGCTATATATGAATACTTCATTGTCGGCCTGACAAAATTGATTTGTTTAATGGAAAATTGAATACCAATCTACAGCTTAATACTAACATGAAGGTGAATTCTAATCTTTGGCAACATGTTAGTTCATTCCATGAAGGAAGAATAGCAATTCCTTTGGAGTTTCCCTCAAGAATTATTTGATCTACACATTGGTTCTACAAAGTAGGAAAGTGTCTAAAAACAATTTATTTTCTCGCGCGTGGGCTACAGGTAACCCACGAGCTCGGGGGGCTAATGTTGGGGTCCAAGATTTCACAAAAAAGCTCATTCCATGAAAAGTAAAGAAGGCCCAATTTGTGCAGCAAGAAGAATCGACATCAAGGCCCTGTGTATGTTTAGATTTTCAACAAAAAATGTCATTAAAAAATCCAGCAAAATCCAATGAAAGAACTGGGTCGGGATACCCAGAGGCTCGGGATCCTCAGGACGTGCAACACAGCTAAAGTGCGATTGAGACAACTCAAAAAGGGTACCACGAAATACAAGAAACGAAGAACAGATATGTCCTTCTCAAGCACCCAGTGGTGCAGCAAAGAACCAAAAAGCTTAGAGAGTGACAATTCATAAACAAAAGGCTGGTACCTCGAGGAACCCAGAATGAAGAACTATAAGGGGAAGTGGCTGGGAAAACCTTCAACCCAGCAAGAATGAATTTCGCTCAGTTGGGAAAAATGACAGCAGGAAGAACAGCCAAAAGCTAAGGCTAAAAGGTAAGAAGCCTTGAAAGAAGAGAGATTGAAGGTCAGCTGCCCGAGGACGCCCTGGAATAGGAAGTCAGCAAGTGACTTTTAGGGAAACAACGCGAAAAGAGGAAAACAATGAAAAACAGGGAAAGAACCAGCCATCAGAATGGCTGGCATAACAGGGGCTCTAATACCCAGGGAGCCAAGGGGGGAGAATCAATGGTACATTGAACCCTATAATGACATTATAAAAGGGGAGAAGCAACCAACATCAAGGGGGATTCAACAATAGTGAAATCATAATAGAATCATTGAGAAAACTCTGTTAAAATTCAAAGAAAGTAGGGAAATATCTCCCAGTATTCCAGAAACAGCAACTACATACTTGGATTCAAAAAGATTCAAACTTTGCAAGTCTTAGAGGCTTAGATGGCCATCTAAGTCTGTAATTTTTGAGCTTATTTGAACCTTGTATCACGTCTTAGTGAGCATATTGTAATCCACAATTAAGAAAAATAATGAAATATTTCATACTGATTGGAGGATCCTTAACAATTATTTCGTGTGTTTCTTTATTACATTGTTTTCCTTTGCTGCTTTCTTGCTGTTCAATACATATATTCTTGCTTGTTAGTTTTCCTTTTACTCAGCCAAAAGCTAAGTCTTTTTACCGGGGTCCTCACTTCAACTTGGGCCTTGGACACACTTAGCCTCCAAAGAGACATATGCCAAAACATGCACACATCAGATATCACTCTCTCCCACAAAAATCCTTCTCACCTAACTATCTTGGAAGGCAATGCCCAAGCAAAGCCACTTGGACTTGAGTTCCAAATCCCACAAGTCTTGTGCAAAAGCACTAAGTCTATGAGAATTGAGGCCAGGATCGTCATGGCTGAATCATTCTCATGAAATTCATTTACATATATGCTAATCTAAGAAACTAATAATTATTTGAACATATGTGTATTGTATAGTGTGTTTTTATGCAAGACCTATAGAGGTAAAGGGAAAGGACAAAACTCTATTGCATAATAAGCATGGAAAAAGATCATATAGTTCAGAGAATCAGCATTCTGGGTTCTTACAGGCCTAGTACGCCCCGGGATCCCACAACAGTACGCCCGGGGTACCAAGTGAAGGAACTCTTTTAAATGTTTATACAATAAAATATAAGCCTTAAATATTATATTTCAATCTCTTTCTCATTGTGAATATTATGAATACTTATTTTACTTATTTTGTAAGCATAAATGGTCATTTTATGACACTAAAACACTTATAATGGTATTTTATTGCTTAGGAGGAATTGCATTTTTGCCTTGAGGAGATTTATGTGACTTGCGCACAACTTGGTTCGTAATCAGCCCCCATTTAGCTTGCGGTGAACCAAGCCCAGTCCACCAAACAACAAGTAAAGGGCCCAGGATCCTTGTTTCTACTTGGGCCTATGTGTTAAGAAAAAAACACTCTCACAACTATTTTTTAGCATTTTTGAGATAAAAAAACCTCTACATTAAAGTTGCTAAATCTTAAAATTTTTAAGATTCAACTACAGTACAATCTCATATTTGAGACCACATTATAGCTGGATTGTAAAAGAAAAATTCTTTTTTATTCACCTCAACGGCTCTCTCTCTTCTATCTTTCTCTTTCCTCTCTCACTTCTTTCTTCTCTCTTCTCTCTCTGTGCTTCGCCAATGTGGTTCACCGATGAGTGGTGCTCCGCCGATGATTGTGCTCCAGCGATGGTCGTGGGTTGTGGGTCGTGGTCTGATGTGCTTTGGCGATTTTGTGGGTCTGGGTTTGTGGGTTTGAGTTCATGGGTTTGGGTTTATGGTCTGCGTTCATGGGTTTGCATTCGTGGATCATCGACGTGACTGGCGTAGATCGTCGAGTTAACCGGCGTGGATCGTCGACTTGATTGGTCTCCTCAGCGTGGGTCATCGACTTGATCGGCGTGGGTCTCTAATCGTTGTGGTGGTCGTTGGAATTGTGGTGGCTAGTGGTCGGCGGTGGGTATGATTGTTGGGTTGAGACAGTGAGACCGAGAGGGAGAGAGGGAGAGAGAGAGAGAGACAGTGAGACCAATGTGAGAGGATGAAAAAAATAAAAACAAAAAAGGAATAAAAAATTATAAAAAAATAATATTTAAATGAATTTGTACAAAAAAATAGAAGTTTTGATGTTTGGTATATTGTAAAATGGAATGTTAAAATTGTAAAAGTAGTGTTTTGAGATTGCTAAAATTTTTACAATTGTTGATGAGAATGCTCTAAGTTAAACATCCGCTTTTTAATAAATATTTGAATATAAAAAAAAATTATTTAAATTATCATATAAACCGTAGTTATAAAAATGGTATTACAATGTGGATAATACTTTCTCTCAATTTGATGGATCTATTTGTTTATCAGTTGGATTTGAGCTATTTGACAATAAAAAATATCAATTGAGTTAATAGGAATGCACAACACTCACATCAGTAGGTGTATAATAGAAAAAAATATGTAAAATTTACACAATTTTGCTTAAAACTGACCCATATCAGATACCTGTAAAAGTGTGTAAATATACAAATTAAATATAGTAATAGTGTATATTTACACTTTTTTTTTTAAAAAAATGTATATTTACGCGGTTATTGTAGCTTTGTATCTATTATATTATTAATTTCACATTTTTATATTATTTTCACTTTTCAATTTTCTTCCTTGATACTTTCTCTCTCCTCTTAGCTCTCACTACTCATCATTATCTCTCTCCTTCAACTTCCTTCCTAGTTGATCTTCTCCATCACAATTGTCAAATTGTCCTCTAACTAAGAACTCAAATTGATTTTTTCTTGGCGGCACCAACTAGGCTAGATCTTTGATAAGTAGTTTGATTTTCGCTTTTGGGTGTGTATCTATTGTGCAGTAGGGATGGCCATACCCATTGGGTAATGGATATCCAACCCTACCCGATCCAAATATTTCGGGTAATACCCGGTTCGTCATGGGTAGAGCCTAATCGGGTAGGGTATGGATATTACCCGAATTTTTCGGGTAGGGTTTGGATAATATCCATACCCGACCCGAAAAAAAATAAAAAAAAATAAAAAATAAAAAATAAAAAATTTGTGCTCAATCACATAGGCTCTCACGTAAAACATAATTTAAAAGTTTTAAATATAAAATATAACTTGAACCTAAGATGTAGCATGTTCATAACAGATTGCATCTATTGAAATCATTTATCAACATATATCACATTTAAGGAACCAAATAGGGTGTCTACAAGTATGCCCCTCTTTGGCAGAGGTCATGAGTGGGGGAGTGCACATGCATATGAGCAATGAAATGAGCGAACATTGAAGCAAAAGCAAACGAAAAAGCATGAGACCATGACTTTACTACTGATGATAAAGAGCTATTTGCCACAAAGAAAGGGAAAAACATATTTGGCACAAAGAATGGAGATAGTTAGGTATTTATACATTACCCTATAAAAATTGTGCTGAAGAGTTTATGGAGCACAGTTTCCTATTCTTAAGTGAAAAGGGTTATCAATTTGCTTTTATCATTCATCCATTTTCTTTTTTTCTTTTAGGAAAAATTCTCTGAGCTTTATTGTGTATCTTATTAGGTATCAAATATCTCAGACTTTGTGTGACTTACTGTCACTTGCTGCCAGGGGAGCAGGGAGATTGGTGCTGCCCTGTTGTGGCTTGACTTCCGCATGTTTGTTGTCATGCACAAGTCATGAGATCTGTAAAGGCAAAAATAAATGTCTTATATTGTTGTATTGTTGAAATAGGATTATTGTGTCGTTTGTATCAGGTTTTTCTGTGACAAATGGAGATTAAATAGATAGAATCAATGTTGGTAATTTACAGAAGGTACTGAATAGCCTCTTACTCTCAATGAATGTTGCTTGTCTTCAGTAATTTGTTTTTTCTTCTTAAGAAGTGCTGGTTGTCAGTAGTTCATGCTATGAGTAGTGTTCTGATCATAATATAGTTAAGTAACGAGATGTAGTGTTATCTTATATTTGCCATAAAAATCTAATGAATCACTACATTAGATTTTGTAAAATTTATTTTATTTTATGGATGTTATCTCTGTGGATGCTCATGATAGATTGTTGAAATATATCAATGACAGGGAATCAAGCTCGCATGCTCTCAATGTGTTGGAAGAGGGTGGTGTTGCTGAAAATGGAAGAACAACTGAATTTTTAGAGGCCGAGGAGGACAGCTTCAATTATAAACCAAGTAGTAGCAACTTCGAAACAGATTCAGAAATTTTTTTTGAAAATTTTGGAGATACTTATTCCCAAACTGATGTATGGAATATTATTTATGTTTTGCTCATGTTATATTTCTAGGAAGAATGTGGAGGTTAGAATGAATGCATTTTTCTTGATTGAGGAATTTATGTTGGAATGAAAAAGAAGCAGATACAAAAGAAAAAAAAAATTTATTTATTAGTTTTTTTTTTTTTAAAGATTGGTTAGTTTTTATGTTAAAATGTTTTGGATTAAAAAAAAAAAATTAATGGGTTTCGGGTTTCGGGTAGGGTATGGATATCCATGGATAATATATTCGGGTAAGATTCGGGTATGGATATTAATGGGTATTGATAATCGGGTATCCATGGGTAAACTTTTCGGGTCGGGTATGGGTATACCCGATCCATACCCTACCCATGGCCATCCCTATTGTGCAGTGCCAATCTTCTCCTCAAGGTGTCGTCCTCCTTGACTTTGTGTCTCTATCGGGCAGCGTTGATAGATTTGTACAACTCTGAGTTTAATTTTCAATTTCAATCGCCCCATTTTTGATTGATTTATTGTTGTGAAAATTTTGTTTTGTTAGCTAAACAAATGGGGTTTAATATTGAAGACCGTAAAGAATTTGATATGTTTGAGCATGATTATCAAATGGGCATTGTTGATTTGGTTAGATTTAATTTGTTGTAGTTGTTTGCTGGAGGGAACAACAAAACAGAAAAAATTAATACATAATCTGACATGAATTCTTTGAAAAAATAATCGTGTAAAATAGAAAAAATAGATTTTTATACTAAAATAAACAATAATTTTTCAAGTTGCCCTAAATGCTCTAAAGTCTATCAACAAAACAGTAATGTAAACTAGCCTCTGGGCACACGCTCACGTGCGTACTCAGAGGTTCTTCTATTTTTTGAGTAAATATTAATAATTTTTATTTTTTTGGATAAAGAAACAAATATATCGTGATGAAGTAAAAATAAATAAATAAATAAATACGTGAGGTGAGTTTTGTCGATTGGAGGAGTTTTAAAACTAACAAAAGAATAATCTTATTTTGTAGGAAGTTAGTGAGTAGAAGTAGGAATTTAAATCAACGTAAAAATAAAAATTTATTAGAAGAAGAAAGGCATTTCAACGTAGAAGTAGGAATTTATTATTTTTGTCAATTTACTATTTTAACTCCATTTTTAAGTTTTAGGTAGGGGTATTTTTGACAATAAAAAAAGTAATAACTAACTTTCTTTTTTTAATTTACTATTTTAATCCTATTTTTAAGTTGTTGGTTAATTAATTTATGGATATTTTTAACAAAAAAAAAACAATTAACTGTCTGAATTCTCTTAATACATACTAGTAAATAAATAAATAAAAATAAAAAATAAAAAAGAAGAAGAAGGGCCAAATCCCAAATTGAACTGGTTAAAAGTTAAAATTGGACAAGGCAAAGACAGACTAGTAGAATAGAACCGAACCCTAGGAATTCAAAGAGTTTTCCCAAAGTCAATGGCGGGAACGAAATTCCATTTCCGATCCCGCCAATAGAGTCGAACCAATTCATTTCAATTCCAATTCGTAACCGCTACCCGTATATAAAACCGAACCGGTCGAACCGCTCCAAATTACCCTTCACTTTCCCACACACACACACTCTCTGAAATCAAAAAAACCCTAGCCCTAGCCAAGAACCAGAAAGTCCCAAAGGAAAAAAGCGAAAATGTTGGAACTACGGCTAGTCCAGGGTTCGCTACTGAAGAAGGTTCTGGAGTCCGTAAAGGACCTGGTGAACGATGCAAACTTCGACTGCTCCGCCACTGGGTTCTCGCTCCAAGCCATGGATTCAAGCCACGTGGCGCTGGTGGCGTTGCTGCTTAGATCTGAGGGCTTTGAGCACTACCGCTGTGACCGTAACCTTTCCATGGGTATGAACCTTAACAACATGTCTAAGATGCTCAAGTGTGCTGGCAACGATGACATCATCACCATCAAGGCTGACGATGGCAGCGACACCGTCACTTTCATGTTTGAGAGCCCCAGTATGTATCTCTTTTTTTCAGTTTTAATTTTGTGACTTTCGATTTTCATTTTCATTTGTGGGTTTTTGTTTTTAGTTCTGCTAATTCAAGTTGCTGTCTTAATTTTTTTCAAAAGAAGAATTTTTTTTTTTTTTTTTTTTGTTCTGTGTTTGGTTGCAGTGAAAACTAAACTTGGGATACTCTTGTTGCTTGATTATTGTAAAATTATTCAGTTTGAAGCTAATTGAGCCTCTATGAATACCAAATACAGGACTTGAAATTTGTGTTTACGCATACAACTGTTTTCATAACTTGTTGATGTAATAGACTGATAATTTTGGAATAAAATAATATGAGCACATCCAATTTCACAAATTGTTAAAGTGGTGGGGGGAAAAAGTAGTGGATTCATGTAAAAGTGGTGAGCAGAAAGTGTCTACTACGCACAATTGATTGTGTCCTAGATTTATTCCTTATATTATACAATAATCACAACCTGCCTCCTGAACAGTTGTGAAATTTGTGGTGTCATTGTTGTACTTGTATCGATTAACCTGAGATTTTGATTTCTACTTTTTATGTTTTGTTTTTAACAATTTGTTGTGTGATGTATTTGACATGTGTTTGTTTGGTTTGTCCTCAATTGGGTACTGGATGATTAAAGCCCAAGATAAAATTGCTGATTTTGAGATGAAGCTGATGGACATTGATAGCGAGCACCTTGGGATTCCAGAGGCAGAATACCATGCTATTGTAAGGATGCCTTCAGCTGAGTTTGCCAGGATTTGCAAAGATCTCAGCAGCATTGGTGACACTGGTACTACTGTGGTTTCCTTGTTGGATTTCATTTATGGTTTTGTTATCATTCAATTATCCGTGGTGGTTTTTTTATAATTGTGGATTTGGCAAGTTCGTAACGGTAGACATGAAAGTAGTGTTAGTGGTAAACCCTTGTGACAATCAATAATAACTTCTCAATTTAGCAGTTGGTGAAAATTTTAGTGGGATCTATAGCATTATTCTTTGTGGAATTCTGTAAAAACTTTGGGTCAATTTTTGCTTGCAGTTGTCATTTCTGTGACTAAGGAAGGTGTGAAGTTCTCCACAAGGGGTGATATTGGAACTGCAAATATTGTTTGCAGGCAGAATACCACAGTAGACAAGGTATGAATATGATATTGAGGCATTGTTATTATTATCTGCCATCTATTGTTACAAAAAATAAAGCTTTAGCACTTGGAAGTGGCTTGATGAAAATGTGTACTGCATTTTTAGTTCAATGCAATTTGGAAATTATAGTTGATGGGTTTTGTTGGTTTAAAATTTTTGCAGCCAGAAGAAGCAACAATTGTAGAGATGAATGAGCCAGTGTCATTGACATTTGCACTGAGGTACATGAACTCCTTTACAAAGGCAACCCCATTGTCAAACACAGTTACAATTAGCTTGTCTTCAGAGCTCCCTGTGGTGGTTGAATACAAGATTGCAGAGATGGGTTATATTAGATTTTACTTGGCTCCTAAGATAGAAGAGGATGAAGATGAGACAAAGCCTCAAGCTTAGGTGTTGTGCCAGCACACAACCAATTTTCCTTGTTCGTGCAAATTGTTGTTTGTTTAAGATTATGTTGAGGATTTTTCTTATGCATTATCCTCGGTTTTCTTTGTGTTCAATTGTTTGGTAGTTTAGAAGAATTTGATAATTCTGGTAACTGATGAATTTATTTTTGTTGTGTTTTATAGTTAGGATGAACTTTGTCAGATGTATGTTAGTTTATACAATTTGTGGTTTCTAAAAATCGAGGAAAAAAAAAAAAAAAACTTTGGAGACTTTCCACGAAAATAAACTTTAAGACTGAAGTGAGCTGTTAACTATTTGGCTGTAGTGATTTTTAATGTTCTTTTGTACTGCAGTAGACTCTTCAATAGAAATCCTGCTTGCATGGATTTATGATTGCATGTTCATAGAGTGCAGTGTTGAATGAAAGGACAAAGCTTTGGTCTAGTGTTGTAGTGCACTGAATGAGACAAGAGGGTAACTTGTGGTCAATTTTTTACACGTCTGTATTGAGTCTAGTTCAATGAGAGCTAAACCCACAATAAAACCTTTTAGTACAAAACTTGTTATTGATAAAACAAGTTATCTATGGACTTCAAGCTAGGTTGAAAAGGGCTCATTAAGTGCAGAACTAAAAATTCTCTGCAACTGGAAATCCAAATTAATTGTGCATAAAGAGAGAAAAATAAGTGAAATTATCATCTATCATTAATTCATAAGTACAGAATTATACAAAAGAATAAAAAATAAGTGCTTAATCCCAAAACGAAGGAAAAAAGATTGAAGTTAGAATCTTCTCTCACTTCTTCCTAAGGGTTCAGTAAAAATATAACCAGCACCTCATTTTGGGGGGAAAATGGTTATAACATGACATATTAATTCACAATTTATTGGAGATTCTTCCAATTTTGCGTTGCTTCACTTTGACAACCTACAGAGAACCTCTTTCTGCCTTCTGTAAAAGAATTTTAGATTGTGCAATCTATAGCATCTGCTGGACGAACATGTTTCTTCTTTTGAATTGAAGAAGCCTGCTGCTGCCTAAGATATGAAATTCATATCTGTATGCTCAAGATAGGATGCCTCATCTACTCCGCTTCTTGGCTTCACTGTAGAGGACAACCCCAATGACTGTGAGGATGTACCCGAGCATCCCAACAACTGATATGGGATTCCTAAATATCAAAATTGAGATAACAACTGCAACAGCTCCTTTTGCATTTCCTAAAACCTGTAACAGCCAGCATATCTTAATCTTGATGAAGACAGTGTCCTCAAATTATGATATGAAATGCACAACCAGTAGTGGTGACTACATTTAGAAGCTATGTTTTGGTCCCACTGTCCATGTCTCAAACCAATACTTTTTTTTTTTGAGAAGGGGGTGGGGAGGAGATGATTAGCATTAATTTATTATGCAACTTTCAGAAGCTCCGGTACCTCTACATAATTCTCAATGTAGGAGGAGAACTTTCGCAAGGAAAATGGTAGAGTTTGGCTACAAATTTAACAGTGTCTAATTTGTTCCATTTGGACACATAGAACATTGTAACAAATAAGTGACATAAAGCACAAAATATGGAATTGGCAGGGTCCAATTTAATAAAAATCCTCTGCCTATTTTTTCCCCCCACCAATTAAGCAACTGTTCATGGTGTGAAAGCTCAAGTGAGTCTGTTAGGATCAAATCTTCTATAATTCGCAAGCTTACCTGAGATCACAAATTTCCACCATCCATATGACAGTGACACACACTTGTAAACAACACACATTAACGATCAGAAGCAGTGTGTATGTGAAACTATGTTAGAGATCTTTTATGAGATGCTTCGAATTCGAAAAGAGCATTTGATTTGAGATAAACTTTTTTTCCCCTTCTCTCTCTCTCTCTCTCTCTTGGAAACAAACTCATCAAAATGACTCGGCTTATGGCACAAATTGGCATATAGATTGAATCATAGAAAGGATAATACATGAGACAATTGATGGTGTAAAGAACCTAACATTATCAGTAGCTCTCTAGATTTCCCAGTGTGCAAGCACAAATATTTTCAATCAAGAATTTTGCTTTTCAATGTAAGCTTTTTTTTTTTTAACTCCACATGATTGATACATATACACATAAATATGTAGATGCATGTACATGTGCATACAGGCACATGTGTTTTTTTATGTTTGTAAGTGCATGCTTTGCATGTATTATCATATGTGTGCTTCAGACACTATGAAGCCCAATTAAGCACTCATCTCTCTGATAATTTCGTCCTCTAAAATCTAAAAATTACACTGGCCACCCAACTCTCATATCATGGATTAGGCACCATTCAAACTGATTACTTTTCTAGAAGAAAAAAAAAATGCATGCATTGTAGGGAAGAAAATTCATTGTGTACAGACTTGGGAAAACACAAACTGTAAGTGATGGTCATTTGTAGGTATGAAGACAGATGCAGGAAATGGAGCTTTAAAAACGAATCAGCAGACAGAAGCTCAACTAATTATATAAAAAATGTTTATTTTCTTCACATAAATTGATCTAGCTTTTTATAATTAAATCACTTTTCCTGCTTTCCTATTCTATTGAAATATTACATTCTAGTGCAGCAGGGCCCCGGAAAATAAAGAGTTACTAGGAAGTTTGATAGGGAGGAATTGAAAAAGGAAAATAAAAGTTAAGCGCATGCTGCATATATCAATGAGTACAGAAAATTCCTAGCATTTGAATTGGGAGGAATACCTGGAGAGTCAATGCACTGGTGTGCTTTGTGACCAAGAAATTGGTCAAATTTACAAGATATGCTAGTGCAGAATTGAAGATCAGATACCACAATATCTTCACATCATCTCTTGCAAGTGCAATTGTGATCCCAACCACATCTTCTTCCATCACAAGTGCTGCAACAAGAAGGAATATAACAGCTACTGGAGCCATGTACATAAGGAGGTTCATAGAATTAAGCTTTTCCCTGGGAAATCAAAAAAAGAATTTCAGTACTACCGGACCACTAGTTTAGAAAATAAGTTCAAATGCCAACTGATTAAGAATTAAGATAATGGCACTCATCCAATCATAGATTTTTTAAAATAATAAATAGGCAAATGTTGAAACTTTTAGCTGGTAAGTATAGAGGTGTTCATTACGCTTCAGAAGATAGCAAAATCCCTTGAAGCACGGACTTGAGCGCCCGTGCTGCTGTAGCACCAACACACATTATAAATCCAAAGAGATGAAAACTTGGTTCCCCCTTCAGCCATGTAAGAAAAAAGAACATTAAGAGTGAGTAATTAAAACCATCATTCTGAATTTGAATTTGCAATTGCAATGGGAAAGCGACCTAGTAAACAAGTTGAAATGAACATTCAAAAAGGTTTTCACAAGCATCGGCAAGGGGGTTGGTCTAGTAGTTTGCACGAAATCCATTAAGTCCTTTTTCGATAGGTATGAAATCTATGAAGTCCAGGGTTCAAAGTCCTAACCAGAATATTGGGGCCACCTCTAAGGATTCCCCCCCTATAATTACTTGGTATGAGTCGAGCAGGGGGACTACACAACCGGGGAATAGTTAGGTGCTCGAAGAGCTCTGGACACCAATGTTAAGAAAAAAAAAAAAAATCACAAGCAAGTTGAGAGATACTCTTAATTAATTAGTATAACTACTTCGGTTGGTGTCTTAAGTCTTAACAGACTTCCAACTTCCGATGAGTAACCAACAAGTGAAAGTATTATAAATTCATCACCAAACCTAAGAATGATAGAAACATTACTTATAATCTACCTAATCAAACGCCAATTCAAACTTGGGACAGTGAGGTTCAGTTTTACCACTTCCAATCAAGGGGAACACCTCCCCCTCCAAAAAAAATAAAATAAAATAAAAATTTAAATGAAGGAGGAACTCTTAATTAATATATGTATAACTACCGCAGTTGGTGACTTAACAAACGTCCGATGACTCACTAACAAGTGAAATTATTATAAAGTCATCACCAAACCTAAAAATGACAGAAACATACTTATAATCTACCTAATCCAACACCAATTCAAAGTTTGGACAATGAGGTTTAGTTTTACCATTTCCAATCAAGGATCCTCCCTCCACCTCAAAAAAGGAAAAAAATAATAATAATTCAGAAAAAAAAAAATTAGAGTTCAATGAAGAAAACAAATCCTGAAGCAACACTTTCCTAATTAAACACAGAAAAAAAATCCCCTCATTTACTAACACCAATAATTTACCGAAACGGATTCAAATTTCCTACCATTGAAAAACCCAATTCCTCAATTGAATTTTTTTAAAAAAAGTCAATAAGCAAAGCACCCACTTTTACGGACTCTAGGATTGAAATACTGAAAAAAGAAATACGATTAACTGAAACGAACTCAAATTGCTACCATTGAAAAACCCAATTCCCCAATTGAAAAAAGCAGAGGAATTTCTTTGTATCTTTATTACTTACCCCAGTGGCAATGATAACACCAGTGACAACAGGAACAAGAGTTAGATAGGTAAGCCAACTCTCCTTCTTCGAAGTCATGAAACAAGCAAACACCGCAGTGAAAAACGGCGTGGTAGCCCCAACAGCCTGAGTAAACGACACTGGAAGATAGCGTAAGGACACGTTGCCGGCGACCACCGACAAGCAAAAGATAAGGCTGAGAGCCGAAATCTTGAGGAACTGGAGGCGAGAGCGCAAGGTCTGCAATGGAGCAAGCTTGAACCAGTTGATGGCAATGTAGCTGAAGAGAGAGCAAGCAAGCATGTGGCAGAGAGTGAGGAAGATTGGGTACCTGAACCCGTAATTGCTAAGCAAGTACTTGTTCAGTAATAGCACGCCTATGTTGGAGGAGTACCATGCTGTTACTAGTCCCAGCGTGAAGGATCTGCTTGAGACCTTCATGGGTTGGGTTTTTTTGGTTTTGGATTTGGATTTGGAAGTGAAAATCGAATATTTTGGAACAAAAAGGCAATGTGGGTTCAGAGAGTTCTTATAGACAGAGAGAGTTTATGAGGAGAGAGAATACGTGTGTGTGTGTGTGTATATATATATATTCTTATATATATGTATGACAAATAAAAAAAGAAATTTTTTTTTTTAAGGTATTGGAAGAGTTAGGCTTTATGCACTATGAGAAGACAAGGACTAGGAGGTTGGGGGGTTTGAAGGTTTTGAGGTACAGACATAGTAGGAGACTTGTTTGTTCTAATTTTCTATTTTTTTTTTTATTTAATAATAATTTTAAAGAAAAGGGGTTTTGGATAATGGTGAATTGTATTTCAATTTTAGAAGTATAAAAGGACAGACAGTGTCATCTACTTTCACCTGACCGACAGTTGCTAGGGATGTTTGGCAGTTAGGCAGTTGTGTTCGTAGTTTCCTTCAATTTTGGTTTATGTTCACATATAATTCACCTTGACATTGACACAGAAGAAATAAAGGATAAAAAAATAGGGGGAATGGCGTGTTATTAATTGAGCGTTATGCACTTATGCTAACGATTGCCTTTAAGTTATTGGTTAACAATCAAGTTAAAAAAAAAATTATGGAAAAAGAAAAAAATTAATATTTTAACAGTTTTTTTCATTTTCCATAAAAGTTGTGGGGCCTGTGGGCCTGGTAGCCTTGGCCCATCTTGCATTTGGCCCAAGGCCCATTCCGAGGAAGGATGGTGTATGAAAACCTATGCTTTTTTGGATCCACGTCGAGGACATCCCTATCCTCGGCACACCGAGACTGATTCCAGGTGGGGGAACAGGCCCAGAACAAGTTGTCACCTCCACACTAAATGTACTCATCTAACCCCCTGGCCGCATTAATGGGGATGTAACCCCTGGGCAGGATAACATTGGTCATCGTGAACCACTCGAGTACTGATAAGGCCTCTGATGGGACGGACGGTCAGAGAAAAAGGCAAGTGGATGATCAACAAATGGAAGAAAGAGATAGGAGGAGGAGGACTATATAAGAAAGGCGAGCAAAGCAGTAAAGGAGGGAGGAGGACCTCCTCGGACAAGTGCCGAGGAGCTACCCTTAGGAAGAATTTATATTCATTCCCCTTCAATGGTGATGAGGACTTGGTGCACTGTTGTTAGTCTGTTAGGGCCTAATTCTTCTTCCCACTCTCTAGAAATGTATTGTTAGGGCCTTTCTAAATTGAGTTCCTACAATTGGCGCTGTCTGTGGGAAGAATTTGTGCACCAACAGACGCAACAGACCATCGTTCCTAAGTAACTAGCTTGCGGAAGGTTAACGACAAAACTTTTGCAACAAAAAAAAAAAACCCATTGCACAAAAGTAAGAAGATTCAAAGGAAAAGAAAAGAAAGATCGCATTATTTTATTAAATGAAAAGAAAACGTACAAGATACAAACAGAGGCTCAGACAGGCTTGTTTTAAGGCCAATTCTACAAACAGAGGCCCAGATGGGCCTGTTTTAAAGCTAACTAAGGGAAGGGGGGCTGTGGCCGGCCTCTTTCAAGGCTACCAACAACTCCCGCGCCGGTGCGGTGGTGCTGGCACGAAGAGAGGAGCAGATGCAAGGGCGCCTGATGGCCCTTCCCCGTGATGTTCCCTTGATTCTCTTCCAGCCCCACGGTGGTTGGCCGTTGGAGACGGCAACACTCGGGCACCTGACATGACATAATCTTGTGCATCTCCGCCAATGTAAGCACACCCTGGAGAGGGGCGTTATGTACTTCAAGGACCTCCCTCTTGGCCGCTATGCACGGCACCATCAGAATGACGCTCAAACTTTGCCGCGCCAGAGGTCTGGCGCGACCCATATCCACAACGGTTCTCAGTCGAGGGAGGAGGACCTTCAGCCTGTGTGCCCTCACTCCCATCCAAGGCCGTCCCATTTCTCCAAACTCTTATCACAATTCTGGTAAGGTTATTGAAGGGGCTTTGAAGGTTGATGGGACATATTTCTTGCTTTGTTAGAGGATTCGTGGGGCATAGAAGGGCATTTCCCCCGTATAGCCTTTTATAGAGGGGGGAAATTGGTCAGAAATGATCTACACTAGATTCGAGAGAGGGATTTTCGGTGACATTAATTCTGACCATATTTCAAGGCGGTTGTCAACCGTTCGATCTGTATCGATCCACGAGGATATTAATGCGAGTGCGCCTCACATGTCGAAACGCCAAGCGCGGAACGCGAACAGTCAGGAGGCGCCTCGTAATTAAAGAGGGCAGAAACTTGAACTGAAGGCGGGGTTACCAACACGCGTAGGGTTAGGATTCTAAGCCATTCCTGCCCAGGGCA
Organism: Quercus aquifolioides; assembly: GCA_019022515.1. NCBI lineage: Eukaryota > Viridiplantae > Streptophyta > Magnoliopsida > Fagales > Fagaceae > Quercus > Quercus aquifolioides. The sequence continues at coordinate 32,085,017 of CM032326.1, forward strand.
CCGCGAAGTCAAGGGTCCAGTCCGCAGGACGAAACACGTCCGACAAAGTAGGGCCGAGGCTATCATCACGCTGAAAATGATATTTCCTGCGCCGAGGATAAATTCTTTCACCTCAGCTATACCTGGGTACTAGACAGAACCAAGGTATTGCATGGTCCAAGGACTCAAACCTATGGGGAAACTAGATACTTACAGAAGAGTAGAAGTGTTAGACAGAACCAAGGCATTGCATGGTCCTCGGACTCAAGCCTATGGGAAAACTAACCACACGGCTATACCTGGGTACTAGACAGAACCAAGGTATTGCATGGTCCAAGGACTCAAACCTATGGGGAAACTAGATACTTACAGAAGAATAGAAGTGTTAGACAGAACCAAGGCATTGCATGGTCTTCGGACTCAAGCCTATGGGAAAACTAACCACACAGCTATACCTGGGTACTAGACAGAACCAAGGTATTGCATGATCCAAGGACTCAAACCTATGGGGAAACTAGATACTTACAGAAGAATAGAAGTGTTAGACAGAACCAAGGCATTGCATGGTCCTCAGACTCAAGCCTATGGGAAAACTAACCACGCAGCTATACCTGGGTACTAGACAGAACCAAGGTATTGCATGGTCCAAGGACTCAAACCTATGAGGAAACTAGATACTTACAGAAGAATAGAAGTGTTAGACAAAACCAAGGCATTGCATGGTCCTCAGACTCAAGCCTATGGGAAAACTAACCACACGGCTATACCTGGGTACTAGACAGAACCAAGGTATTGCATGGTCCAAGGACTCAAACCTATGGGGAAACTAGATACTTACAGAAGAAGTGATGGGAAACTAGATACTTACAGAAGAATAAAAGTGTTAGACAAAACCAAGACATTGCATGGTCTTCGGACTCAAGCCTATGGGAAAACTAACCACACAGCTATACCTGGGTACTAGACAGAACCAAGGTATTGCATGATCCAAGAACTCAAACCTATGGGGAAACTAGCTATTTACAGAAGAACCGAAAGGTTAAACTAACTATTTGCAGAAGAACCAAAGCGTTAGCTAGAACCGAACTGTGATACGGTCCTCGGATTCATGCCTGAAGGATAACTGATGGTCTCATGAGACTAAGTCCAGAACAGAACCAAGGTATTGAGCAAAATATTAGAGTACGGCAGGTAAAAGGAAGCATCAATAGCTAGAAGCAAAATATTAAATATTCATTTCAGATAGAAATTGTATAGTTTCATTACAATGCCCCCGAGGCAAGAAGTAAAACGAAATGAAAAAGAAAGCAACTAACAGTGTCTTACGCCATTTGCCATTTCCCCCCAACCCAGTAGGCAAATTGTCTTGAGGGGCTTGTCAAAAGGCTTCAACCAACACCTAGGGACCTTGTCTCGGAGGGGCTATTTCAGAGGACCCCTCCACGGTAGAAGAAATCGGAGGAACCGAGAGTGTGGCTGGGGGGTTAGTAGGAAGCCTCACCACATCTTGGGGCACTTCTTGACCCTCGGTCCTAGCCTCCTCCAACGCTCCATGGGGCCCAGCCTCCTCAATAGGTCTGTCAGCTGAAGGTGTATCCTCGGCTGCTTTGCTCTGACTTTCACCCGCCACCGGTAATGTAGTCTCCTCCTCGGAAATAGTGGGGGTAACCTCGCGTATTGCCGGGGGATAATATACTCTTTCTGCCCTCCTAAGGTCAGACGAGGCATCAACTCCTGCTTGGTTGAGTGCTTTGGTCCAGGTCTGGGAGCAAAAGCGCCTGCATACCTCAGGGATTTGGTCCTTGAAGGTAGCTTCAGTCTTAGCCACCCCTTCGGCAAAAGCCTCCTCTTCCGCTTGTTCTAAGGAACGCTCAGCATCTGTTTTCGCAAACACAGCCTCGTCTTTGGCCCTCACGGCCTCATCCCTGGCATATTCGGCAATGCCCTTCGTCCAAATCGCCTCGGCCAGCCTTTTCTTCAGGTCGGCGATGTTCTCTTCAGCGGATCGCAGTCGGCCCTCAACCTCTTGCAGTCGCTTCATATGATCCTCGGCCTGCTTTTTAGCTACGGCTAAATCATAGGCTGTGTTATCTCTGGCCTTTGTCATCTCCTCCAGATTTTCGATCGCCTTTTTTAGATCTGCCTCAGATCTCTTAAGGGTACTTGCAGCTTTCAAGAACTTGTCACGCTCCTGCGCTAAAGCGTTACTCTAGCCATCGACCTCCTCATCCAGCCTGAAAAGGGCCTGGACAGCCTGCCAACAAAAACAGGTACGCCGTAAAGAGAAGGGAAAGTGCTAAGCAACAAAATTCAAGTGGAATAAACAAGTACCAAGGGACCCACCATGCCTAGATATCTCTTAAGGCTAAGGGCAACCTCTGGCCCACTCATGCTCCTTAGCTTAGCCATATCGGCGGGAAGGAGAAGAGACTTCTCCAGGGCGTCGGCTACGAGAGCCCCCTCGCCTCCCCGGGATTCCCGAATCGTTGCGTCATCCATCAAGGGTTGACCATGGAGCATGGCAGCGAGCAGCCAGGCCTGGGCCTCGGACTGCTGGACTGTCTCCTTTCCTTTACGTTGACCACCGAGCCTCAGTTGTTTGGATGGCCGGTGGATTCCACCTTCCTCTGGCGAAGAATGGGACTTGCCCCCATCCATTGGGTCCTTGCCCTTAGAAGATCTCTTCATTTTTGGGTCGGAAGACTCCGACTGGGGGTCTGAGACTGGGGGGATAGAGGACGACCTAGTGCGCACAGACAAAGGCTGGGGCAGAGGTGATGGGGGCTTGGGCTGTGACTCTCTTGGCACACCCTTCTTGGAGCTGCCCTCAAGCAGGTCAAGAAGGCTGGTTTGGGGCTGTCTCTTTAGACCCATCTCGGCCTGAATACCAACCCTTGGGGACTGAAGATCGGCTTCGGACAAATGGGGGTCTCCCAGATTACCAGAGGGATCCTCGGACTGATCAGCTAGGTTAAACGCACTAAATTCGTCCTCAGACGAGCTCAGTTCGACCACCTCCCCTATCTTCTTAGGTTCCCCTTCCTCGGTCTCTGTTGCTTGATGGGATGAGGAAGAGCCTGCCAACGGAATGCCTTCCGGAACATAAGATCCCTCAGAAAATGCAAAACCGTCCTCCACAACAGTGATTTGCCTAAGCCGAGGATCACGAGCCCTAATAACGTGCTTTGGGACCGCGAACGACTTCTGGGCTGGGTCACATTCGAGGATCTGGTGGGCGGCTCTAACCTGGTTATCGGTCTCGTTCAAAAAGAGTTCCGCCCTAAGAACGGCTTCCAAATCCTCCTTGTTGACTAGGTGAAAATGACGCGTGAAGGCGTGCGGATTTGCAGAAACAGAAACAAAGCTCCTGTGATCAATCAATCAAAGCAGATACGCAATGAGAAAAAATACAAGAATCTAGACCGCCTCCTATTTCGAGTACCCTACCTGGCTCTCCCTTTACTGTCGGGCAGTGGAGACCGTCGTGCCATTCCCCCGACACAATGAGGAAATCTTGAGTCAGCCCCTTATTAGAATCGGGAAGGCACTGGATAAGTCGGACCCTATCGTCCCTCGTCTTCATATAATACGTCTTACCCCTCAAGTGCTGAAGGTTGTAGCACCAGTTTACATCATGGTGAGTTAATCTCAACCCCATCTTCTCATTCAAGGCGTCTACACACCCTAATATCCTAAATACATTAACGGCACACTGGGTAGGAGTCAGCCGAAAATGCCTAAGGTATCCGCTCGTCACTGGCCTCATAGGGATTCTCATCCCTCCCTCTACGAAGGCGACTATAGGGATCACAACTTCACCCTCGTTTCTCTTAATATACCACTCCCCTTCCTCACAATACCTCAAACTTACATTACTGGGTATCCCATAATCAGCAATGAATTTCTTCATCATCTCGTCGGACTCAACCAACTTCTTAAACTTCCCCATTCCTAGCAACGACTAAAGAATCCGAAAGACGGAAAGGAAGAGTAGAATCAAAGAAAATTTTGTACTACTGAGAGAAGAAGACTTACAGAAATGTGGAGATCCTCCTCGGGCAGTGTGGGAGTTGAACCAGATTCAAGGTATATGCACCAAAAGTTCGTGAGCGCGCAAATAAGGAAGCCAAGCGATTCAAGCAAGTATTTATATCCCCAATTTAAGTTCACCAAGCGTAACCTCCCGCCCATAAAAGCAGGAAGTCACCACCGAACGATTACCATCACACCGTTGGAAATGGGAAACGTGGAGCCGCCCAAAAGTTAATGCGAGCGCACACTGAGTCTCGAAACGCCAAAACGTACATTGGGCAGGCGAAGGGTCACCAGCCCTGATGTGGGCCGTGGTGGGATGGATCATCTGGAGGGCCCGTGGGTATCAAAACCCTCCTCCCCGTCCGAGGGAACGGGCAGCAGGATTTTGAGGGGCTATTGTGGGGCCCGTGGGCCTGGTAGCCTCGACCCATCTTGCATTTGGCCCAAGGCCCATTCCGAGGAAGGATGATCGTCCGAGGATGGTGTATGAAAACCTATGCTTTTTTGGATCCACGTCGAGGACATCCCTGTCCTCGGCACACCGAGGCTGATTCCAGGTGGGGGAACAGGCACAGAACAAGTTGTCACCTCCACACTAAATGCACTCATCTAACCCCCTGGCCGCATTAATGGGGATGTAACCCCTGGGCAGGATAACATTGGTCATTGTGAACCACTCGAGTACTGATAAGGCCTCTGATGGGACGGACGGTCAGAGAAAAAGGCAAGTGGATGATCAACAAATTGAAGAAAGAGATAGGAGAAGGAGGACTATATAAGAAAGGCGAGCAAAGCAGTAAAGGAGGGAGGAGGACCTCCTCGGACAAGTGCCGAGGAGCTACCCTTAGGAAGAATTTATATTCATTCCCCTTCAATGGTGATGAGGACTTGGTGCACTGTTGTTAGTCTGTTAGGGCCTAATTCTTCTTCCCACTCTCTAGAAATGTATTGTTAGGGCCTTTCTAAATTGAGTCCCTACAAAAGTGATGTCAAAACTTTTCTAAAATAAATTATTAATTAATACTCTAAAGACACTCTTTAACATTTTTCATTATCTATTTATCTATAACTCTTTCTAAAAAAAACTCTTTATCTATAACTCTATAGGATTAAAAAAAAAAAACTATTTATCTATAACTCTATAAGATATCACATCGGAAATTGACATCAACATTAATTTATGTTACCCCAGAGAGAGAGAGAGAGAGATATTAAAGTTGAGTTTGTCGTTGTGTCCCTAAAACTTTCTCGTATCTTAATCTAGTCTTTAGACCAGTCCAATCTAAATTTTAGTGAATTGAATCCAGCCTGTACATCTTTGTCGTCATCCGGGGTTGCTACATCTGATTTAATATCTGAGTACCCAACCAATTTCACAGCAAATTTTTACAATTGTCTAATGCTGATTGCGAGGGGCGAAGAAAAAAAAAAAAAACTTATAGATTTATGATGTGGAATTGACAAATAACTAATCATAATCTATCATATAAAATAACTGTGAAAATGTGCGTAAAATTCGCCATTCCTACCGACAACAATACGAAGCATAAACGAACCAATAGGCAAATGAGAAAACACCAAGGAAAAGTTTACCGACAGCAATACAATACATAAACGAACCAATATGCACATGAGAAAACATCACGGAAATGGTCTACGCCACTTCTGGTGGACTACATTAGTCTACATATGTTAATAACATCTTTAGCACAAAAACAAAAATATTAATAACGATGTCTCTGTCTCTGTCCCTGTCTACTTTAACCCAACAAAAAAAAAAAAAATTTGTTTCTTTATGCACTTAAGCCTTGGATTCCGTTTCTTTTTAATTTCTCCAATTAAAGCTCATCGTCAATTCGTTTTCTATACAAAACAACTAGGTCAACGAATCGAAATTCAGAACAATGATGACAAAAGTACAACTGAGTGTAGAGATGGGTACTGGGCAGGGGCCAGCCAGGCTTGCATTTGAGGTTAAAAATAAACACTAGGGATGCTGGGTTTTGTTTAAATTGATGGTTCCAGCCTTATCACCGGAATTGTAGAGCTCTGATGCATGGAAAGCCTCTTTAATTACTTTACATATGGTATATGCAATCGTGGTGTATTTAAGAGGAAATTTGCAGCAGGGCCATTACAGCATTCAAGAGTCATGGTACCCTGGCTATACATCAATAGGAGCCATTTAATAAAAGAAAAAGAAAAACTGGGGTCATTTTCCACTGGAAAAGGCTTTTGCGCTTTGCCAATTTCATAGGCTTGATAAGATCACTCGGATTTTTTTTTTTTTTTTGGCTGAAAGATCTCTCGGATTTTTGCTAACTCAAAAACTACACATTCTTTGAATGTTCTCTCTCCGGTCACAATCACAAGGGGGGAAAAAAAAAGTAGAAATCATTGCAACATGATACCAAGCTGTTTAACTTGATGGGACTTGTCAACAGAATCAATACCAAACATACATACACCAAACATTGAAAAATGAAATAGATTTAAGGGTAAGGACTGATCATGATGACACTTTCCAATCTTGACCAGCATAAACTGCTTGATCCCCAAGCTCTTCCTCAATTCGAAGCAACTGCAAGAAACTAGGCCGTAAGTTCATAATCTTATTTGGCTTTGATTTTAACCAAGCAAAATGACCAAATGAGCAAAAATTTGTTATAAAAAACCATAAACACAAAGATTATAAGGTCCCATTTGCTAAACCACTGTTGGGTCATATTTGACTTTGGGCTCTGTGCTGTCATCAAACTCATTACAAAAGTTCACACTTCCTCATCTAGCATTTGAGTCACTCAGTAATTCTGTATTGTAGAGAGCTTCAGAACATTATTAAAGGTATTTTAACATTTGTCTTAAGTCTCTCAAACTAACTCGCAGCCAATACAATAGATCTGGATATCAAGACGAGCAGTTTTTCTTAACATAAGAGCATGAAAAACTACATAACCGAGAATGGGATTTAAAAATTTAGAAGAATAGAGCATGTGAAAGGTTTATTACCCAAAAAAAAACCTTCGCATATTTGACATGTTTGACAAAGAACTCTGTGAAATCAATATAAATGAAGCATTTAGCGAAATTAAACATCTTTCGAATTTCTTCCTTTCTTTCTTTTTATTTTTTCTGTGGAATATCTTTCTATTATCTAATTTCAGCTGTTATGTATCTGAAAAACACAATATGGAAAAGAAATGAACAAAATGAGTAGAAACAGGATAGAAAGTGTACCTGATTGTACTTTGCAAGCCGCTCTCCTCTGCAAGGAGCACCTGCTTTGATCTGACCAGTGGCAAGCCCAACAGATAAATCGGAAATGAAAGAATCTTCAGTTTCCCCACATCTATGAGATGTCACCACTCCCATATTACCTTCCTTTGCCTGCCTCACCACTTCAATGGCCTCTGTCACTGTCCCGATCTGATTTACCTAAATTTGAAAAATAAAACTATTAGACTTCTAAAGCACACTTTGTGATTCAGGCCATAAAAAAATCACTAATACAAATTGTCTTTAGCAGAACAAATCCGAAAACAAAAGATAGCCAATGCACAAAAAGTATCTTCCCAATTCTTAAAATCAGGGTGGTGCCAATTTATTCAGGGGAGAGAGAGAGAGAGAATAAGCACTTAAAAGTACCAGAACCAGATCCTTTTTTTTTTTTTTAATATCTAAGATGGTTAAATACCTTGAGGAGAAGAGCATTGCAAGTTGACTCTTGAATTGCTCTCTGGATACGTTTAGGATTTGACATTAATAGGTCATCCCCTACTACCTGCAAAATCAACCACTCCTAAAACAATCTGGACAAAATATTAAGGGAAAAGGGAAAAATAAATAAATAAAAACAAAAAAACCAGGGGCATCCAGCAGACCAACTGAAGAACTTAATCAAGTTATGCATGCAAGAACCTATGCAGATGCACAGCTATGACCATAAGGTGAACCTTGGCAACTTAATCAAGTCACACACACATCCAGTGGATCTTGAACCCACGACCTCACCCTCTACCAAGCACTTGCAAAGGGAGGAGGTGCCACTTGAGCTAGAGCTCATTGGGAATAAGGAAATATTTTATAGCCTACAACAATTGGCATTTACAATTTTTATGCCACAAGGATGGTCAAGGAAACATTTGCTAGCATCCAGATTTTATAAATAAAAAAAATCAGTAACCAAATCTAATTTTATTGTTGTAAATATCTATATCACCTTCGAAAATGTGGGACCTAACACCACAGTATTTATGCCTTCCGTAAAACAAGTTAATTTCGACAGAAATTCCAAAAGATTTTTTTTTTTTTTTGATAGGTAGAAATTCCAAATGACTTTATATAAAAATAACGAAATGCAGAACATACCTGACAAATTCCAAGACTGAAAAAATGCTTGACGTGTTCCCAGTCCTCCTTATCAAATGGATCTTCAATTGAAACAATTGGGTACTCTAAGAACCCAAGGAAGAGAAAACAACATTAAGTCATGGTTGCAGAAGTAAGGCAGCAAAAGCAATCAGAAACATGTTAAAATAAGCTGACATACCAGAACATAGTTCTTTGTACATCTCAATCATGTCCTCTGCCGACTTGAAATTTTGCTCAGATTTGTTTGTAACTTTTATTTCCAAATCATACTTTGTGCCTAATTAGGAAGAAAAGAGAAAGCTAATCTTTATTTGATAATAGGCAAGCAACATTCATGCAGAAAAGTGCATCCTGGGCAATGGACCCAATAGATGAATGCAGAAATAACATAGGCAATGTCAGCAGGGTAAAAGCAGGCTTTTATTCTGCATAGCCATTAACAAAATAGTACATCTCTTCAATGTACATTCAACAATATAACTTTAAGTGTGACTGCCCAATGGATCAAACATGATGGTCAATTACAACTAATTATTTTTCTTTCTTTTTTTTGATAAGTAAAAAAAAAATGAAAATAATTAGTTTCATATGCTACTATTAAAGAAGGACTTTTTTTTTTTTCTGGAAGAATTAATCACCTATGCAAAAGTCAGAAGCAGCAACATCAATTGCAATTTTTATTCTGTCATTATACCCTGTTCTGCTGATAGCCTCTTTTAAAAGGTCCAGGCCTTCTTTCAAGCTGCCAACAGATAATAACATATCATATAAAGACACTGCATGCTTCTTTAAAAATAATTTACAGTTTTATGAATTATACAGGTGGTACTTGCCTCGAGATATTTGGAGCAAAACCACCATCTTCACCAACATTACATTCATGTGCACCATATTTTTCTGTAATAACAGCCTGTCTTTTTAATACGGAAATTACAAACAATGAATGAGTGGACAAATGTCATCTCCTTATTAAAAGTTTCAAATTACCAGTACATCTTTTGTAAAAATATCATGAACATATACACTTATAAAATTTAAAAAAATCATGTGCATATAATATTAAATTACTGATAGTCCCAAATGCTTAAGCTATTGGGATATGGTAAATTTAATCATTTAACCGCATACTTCTAATGTTCATCCTCACGCGTGGGTTCAAACTCCCTTTTAGCCCAACACGTGGGACTTTAAATGGGAGGTAGAGTAGAGGAGACAAGAATCAAACTCAAGACCTTCTGCTATGATACCATGTTAAATTATCGATTGTCCCAAAAGCTTAAGCTATTAGAATATGGTAAATTTAATCATTTAACCACATACTTCTAACAATTGAGCAAGAATAAAATGGCTGACTATTGACTTGAGTATATAGTACAAGTGATATTTGATGTATATCCAAAAATTGGTTCACTCTTCACAGTCATCTCACAAGTGCTGTTGAAAAAGGAAAACTTCACATTTATTCTGAGATTACAGTGGGTGCTTATTATGTTTGTACCAATAGAACTTAAGCATCATAAAAATAGTAAATATTAATGCCTGACTATGCACGCAAACTAACGACTGGAGAAAGAAAGACCCGAAAGCCAAATCCAAAGATATTTTGGCCAAATACTTTTTGTCTGCAAAACACTTCACCATGTATGGATTGCAGTTTTAAAATTAACATATCTGTCATTAGAATATTGGATACTCACTGAATATTAGAAAAATAAAATTGAAATGTATATATTCAGGCAAAATTAATTTAGCAGCAACTAACGGCAATTTAGGAGAGACAATTTTGCCAGTCAACTAATGTGCGATGAAACCTATAATTGCAACAAGCGGGTAGTGACATCATTGACATGGCTCAAACGAAGAGTGAAAATGAAATGATATTGACATGAATCAGGATAACAAGAAAATAATTTTTTCTTTTTTTGGATAGGTAAGAAAAAATAGTATTAATAGAAAACTACTCCATTAAACAAATGAAGTAGGTAAAGAGAACATATGGACAATAATAGAGAGCAATGGCAAATAGTGTTCCTAAAATTTAACTAAGTAGCTTCAGCTTGAAATGATTTATTGTGCTAACAAAGAATGAAATCACTAAGAAAGAAATCATTTCTAAGCTTCATATCACATTTGACATTATATTTCCAGTTATATCTTCGCACAAAAATGCACATAAATTTGATGCAATCCTCACAAACCAATATCACAAGGAAACTATAAATTGAAGATAAATCCAAAAGCTTAGACAGTTGAGTTAAGCAGGATCACCTTTAAGTGATGATAGGTTTCAGAGCCCATCTGCAGTGCCTCCTCAAATCTGCTTGCTCCAATTGGAAGAATCATGATTTCCTGATGATATTTCAAGTGACAAATCTTTCAAAAATCTCGATGTATATATCACACAAAAAAGGTGCAGCCAATCCTTACCCCAAATCTGGAAAAAAAGGTACATCCATATTGACAAATTTCTCTCTCTCTCTCTCTATCTCTCTCTCTGAGCATAAATCACAACTCATTCCAAACAATATAATATGCACAAAACTAGATACAAAACCTTACAAGAGCATACCTGAATGGCCAGATGATTCCCAGCATGTTTTCCACCACTTATGAGGGTGAAGGCAGGGACAGGAAGAGTCAGATTGGTTTCGCCAGAAATACCAGCAATGTGCTTGTATAGGGGAACCTATTATTTTATATTTTATCCTCAGAATGTTTAAGGAAAAGAAGCACATTGCTGTGTAATTATGCGAAACTGTAAAAATTTGAAATCAATAAACCTCTTTTTCAGCAGCCCCAGCTTTGCATGCAGCAATTGACACAGCTAATATTGCATTTGCTCCAAGTTCAGACTGCAAAGATAAATTCTAAGTAAGAAACACAATGCCTCACAATATTTGAAAATTAAAGCAAATTTAACTCACAATTTAATGAAAAGGAAATCTTTCCCAGGACACAAATTATAATAATATGAAAATCATAAGTGAATGTTGAAAAGTAAAAGATGCAGGGTACTAAAGGCCTAAGCACTCTGAACAAGTAAATCGCTTCCAATAACTATGCTGACAAAGTTTAGAATAGAGCTACAACGAACCCTTTGATTGGGATTATAAACATACTATATTTACATTAACTGAACCCAAAATGTTATCTATTTTAAAGCAAAATTTTCTCCTTCCGTATTGCATTAAGAAAAGTGCATTAACCACTGATGTCCTCTGTGACATACGTAAATCTCTTTTGAGTTAGACTGTATGGTACCATAGTAAGTTTCAAGACAAGGTAAATAGTTTCTCTTTTATCAAAGGGGAAAAAATGCACATGCTTGATCTGGAAAGAGTATTATCCAGAATTAACTATATCCAGAAAAGGAAATGCAGCATAAACCAAGAATTGAATTATTGATCTGTGGGTCAGTTATCACCTGATGTGATTTGGACTGGTCATAGTAAAAATATCTATCATAATTGTAGTTAATGCTTCTGTGCAGAATTGGGACTCGTCATAGTAAAGATGTCTATCAAAACGCCACATAAGAATATTTGTATACCTTTAAACATTGGACTAGACAAAGTCAAATAAGATTTTTTTTTTTTTTTGGTAAGATATAAATACACCTAGTAGGTCTTGAACCTACAACCTTACCCTCCACCTACTCTTACAAGGGGAGGAGCTCCTACATGAGCTAGAGCTCATAGGCAAAGTCAAACAAGTATCCAACCAGCTTCGGAATTGGGTCTTCTAAAATATTAAACATTTGTCTAGAAATCTAGCGTCTGTCAGCTATCACATATAAAGATACATAGACAGAACAAATAATTACATTTAATCACATGAGAAAATAAAAACACTACCTTCTTTTCTGTTTTGTCCAGGTCTATCATGGCTTGATCAATCTGAGACTGAAGTGTTGGATCCATGCCAATCAATGCTTCAGATATCTTCTCATTGATGTTTTTAACAGCTCTAGTCACACTATTTCCAAGAAATGTTCCCTTGTCCCCATCACGTAAGTCAACCGCCTCATACCTGGGATTGACATATCCAGAATTTGATAGAGTGAAAAATAAATTCTTGCATTCTAACACTATAAAACAAGATAGAATTCTGAAAGGCATAAGAATGTCATATATTATGAAAGAGAAAAAAAAAAATCCATTCTTGAGATAAATTCATTTCTGAGAAGATAAACAGACACAAACAAATTAACAAAGACAGATTTTGCAATACAGCCAACGATCCCCTTCCAAGCCTTACATGCGACTTTCATTGAATACACCTTCCATAGAATCCTATATGTATCTATGAGATCGAGTACGAAATTCTGTTTACTCGCTCTAAATTGAGTATCCATTTCCCTCCTTTTCCTGATATGATTGGAAATCCTGTATTTTACATGTTCATACCATTTGAGTCATTGGGGTTTCCAAAATAGTACAAAAAGACTTGCTTCGAACCATTGCTATTTAATTCAGACATTTTCTAAAAAAAATCGAAGAAGCATTTTGAGTTGTTAAACTCTAAGGGCATGATTGAGCCATATTGATACGAATAATACAATTACATCGCACTAAGTTTGAATGTAAGTACAGCCACAGAGGCCATCAAGAGAACAACTAGGAACAGTGTCCATAAAATATATGTATCATTGAATGACATAGTCCACACAAAGTGGTATTGGTATATCATGAACCGAAAACAATACTAGGATAAGCGATTGTGAAATTCATCGATGCTAAACTAGTAGATTTCTTTTTCTTTCAATGTACATATCAAATTAATCAAAATTTTGTGAGCAACCAAACAAGATAATTGAAAAGAATAATAAAGCTTACATTCCAGTAGTATCGCCGCTTGGAACAGAGGCTCGGAACATGCCTTTGTTGGTGAACAAATCGACTTCAACGGTAGGAATTCCTCTGCTATCGAGGATCTGCCTCGCTTTAATCTTCGTGATCACCGAAGGAACTGATTTCCTCATATGATGAGACTGTTGATTCACAACCACAATGTAAAATCACATAAACTACATAACAGAATCATTCACAATAAAACTTTGACCAGAAATGAAGATCTCAACTAAAATTAAGCTAGAAAGAATTCATATTATTCGTTTTTTTCCTGCATTTTCTCGGGAACCAAACAGAGGCGAGAGAGAGAGAGAGAGAGAGGGGATTACGATGAAGATGACGGGATCGGGGGTTTTGGCCCTAACGGCGGCATTGACGGCGTCTTCGATTTTCCGAGAGAGCATGTGCTTTTCCAGGTACTGTTGCACCGACATTTCTTGCTTCTTCTTTCTCGTTCTGCTTTGTATTTCTTTTGAGATTTATAATGTGTGTATTAAATTTGTTCTTGTACTGAAAGTCTGGAAACCTTGGGAGTTGAGAGAGAGAGAGAGTTGAGCCCTAATTTTGCAGCCTTGGTGAGTGGCTTGGGAATTGGGAATTTGAATTCACAGAGACTTTGCTGCGCTACTATCTAAACTTGAAAACCTTCGCACTTCGCAGCAGCTCGCGGGGTTTAAGAACTTTTAACTCTTCTCTTCTGTGATTGGCAACGCAATTCATGAAAGACCAGCGCAACTCGGAAAAAAAATCTAATGGAAAATGCTAAAAGGCACAACATGTTAATACGGCAAATTTTACACCGTAACTCTTTTTTCTTTTTTCTTTTTTATAAGAGTAACTTTTTTGAAGGTAATTTTCCAACTAGTATAATCGTGGGAGTCAATATAATAAGTTAGCATGCAGTGGAAACAAAATTGGAAACTAGCATCTTATTATGAAGTGCTAAGCTGGAGCAATATATCCACGTGGAACTCGAGTTCTATAAAACTATCTGCAGATGACGATGAAGAAGAATCAAGGAACCAGATCGGAAGCCAGAACCGAAGGAAGAATTTGGAGAAGTAGAACCGAAAAACAAAGATCTAGAGAAGCAGAGGAAGAATCTGGAGAAGCATATCCGAAAAAGCAAATGATCTAAAAAACATATGAAGTGATCTAGAATGAAGAAGTGCAAAAGCAGATGAGAAAGAATAAGGGAAGAAGAAGAAGACTCACGAACAATCTGATCTGAAAGAAAATGGTGGAACTCGAGTCTTAAATACTTGAGTTCCACACGAATAGACTACTAGGAGAGAACATGGTGGAATTCGATTCTTAAAAGTAGGGCTGTAAACGAACTAAGTCGTTCATGAACAACTCGAGCTCGGTTTGATAAAAAGCTCATTCATGTTTATTTGTTTATAAATAAATCAAACTTGAGCCTTAGTTTTAGACTTGTTTGATAAACAAGCCGAGCCCAAACAAAAAAATTGTTTGTGAACAAGCTCGTGAACAATAGGGCTTGATAAAAACATGCCGAGCTTAGGTTCCTTTATAGCTTGATATATGTTTACTAAATAAACTCATTATTATGACATTACACATATGTTTTAGAATGTTAATTTATAGCTTGTTTATTCATATGTGTTTTGGAATATTAATTTATTTATATTTTGTAAAGATTATAGTTGCATGGATGACAAATGTGGATGTAAAAATTGTATTTTGAACAATTACTTAAGCTATAGACAATGAATGATGAATCGATGAATTTAATTATGTAAAGTTGTAATTTGAACAATTTTTAATCACAGGTGGAATTAGAAGCATGATAAAATGAGTATGTTATTGTTTTTTGTTTACCTGATTTTTGTTGATATAAGCATTTGATGATGCGATTTTGTTTTTTTTTTTGGATCCCAAGCTAAAAAGCTTGACTTAAGCTCGAGTTTAAGCTCAAACTTGGCTTGACTAATTAATCAAGCTAAGCCGAGCTCAATCTTTTTGGCATTATCACGAACTCGAGTTCAAACATTGTTTTTAGGCTTGTCTCAAACTCGAGCCAAGTTTGAGCATTTGATTTTTATTGACGAGCCAAGTTCAAACATGCACTACTTGACAAAGTTTGGCTCGTTTACAACCCTACTTAAAAGCTCGAGTTCCACGTGGATTTTTTTCCACATCAAATGCCACCGCTTGCAACTCAAGTCTTAAAAACTCAATTTTTATCTTGGAACTCAAGTTTTAGAAACTCGAGATGCTAGTTTGCTAAACAGTTTTGCAAACTAGACAACTAACTAAAATATTAAAAAAATAAAGTTAAATGCAAAAAAAAATTTAACTTTTTTGCTTACCCATAATTATTCACCATTGTAAAAAAATTTGTAAATTGTTTATAGTTCTAGTATTTTCTTTATATGAAAGTGATAGCAGCTAATCACAATTTGCCACGTAAAAGAGTTGTAGCAAAAATTTAAAAAGATGTGAATTTATTTGGAAAGGTGCTATGTCCATAATATTTTCACAACTAATCATAAATAGTACTAAGTTGTTATTAGTTATAATTTGAATTTACAACTTAAATTATTTTTTTGTCCACCCATAACAACCTACCACTTAAAATTTGTTATGAAAAGATTATGGACATAGCATTTCTCATTTATTTGTGGTGTTTCGAGAACTCTTATTTTAGGCTATAAGTAAGCCCACCCAGGGGCGGCTGCACTTGTAAGTCAGGGGGTTCAAATGAACCCCCTGACTTGAAAAAAAAAAATTTATATATATAATTTTTTTTTTTAATTTAATTACCCTTAAAAATATTTTTGCACAACTTGTCTTAAAATCTTGCACACCCGAATCGCAATTCAATTTAACACAAAAATCAAACAACATAGATCAATTCATCCCAAAACTAATTAACAACACAAATCACTCTCCCTTTCTCTCATGAATCTCATCTCATCTCTATTCTCTATCTGACTTTCTATATATCTTCGACTCTAAGAGTAAAATGTGAGTGTTTGTAAGTTCTGAATCTCTTTCTTTTTTAAAAACTTATATTATATATATGTGAGAGCGTGTGTTTGATACTAATTTTGTGCATTTTTTATTTTTTATTTTTTTGATATGATGTTATTTGTGTGAATTGTGATGTGTGTGAAGGTGTACATGTATAGTATAAATATACTATAACTTTATATAATTTAATAACCAAGAAATACAGAGGATTTGTTACATGTGTATATTATTATGATGTTATAATAACTTTTTGTTATAAAACTAGTTATTCAAGAAAGAAAAAAAATATTAAAGTTAGTGATTGTTAAATGTATTATTTATGTATGGATGAGTGTGGTTATGTGGGTAAATAATTAATATAAGGTCAATAATTTATGAAATAACTAATAAATAATGACAACTACACAAAAATAAAAATGTTATACAAACTTAACAAAATAAAATGGTTACATCTACATTGACAATAGATAATGACATTGATAATAAACTATCATGTGACGATTTCAGAATATGAAAACTCGTAAAAAGAAATTGTAAAATTTCATGTGTGTTTTTTTTTCTTTCAATAACACGGTATATTCAAGTTATCTTTTTATTGAAATTTGTTTAATTTAAGTTTCTTAATGACCCTCCCTCAAGAAAATTCATGGAGCCGCCACTGAGCCCACCTTTTAAAGCAATACATCTCCAAGCCCATCCTTTAGCTCAAACATATCAAGATTAGAATAAGTGATATAATTTTGGAATAAGTGACAGTGGAAATCACATTAAAAAAAAAAGTAATTGTGGAAAGACTAGAGTGAGAAAGTGAGAATGAAAATATATATATATGTGTGTGTGTGTGTGTGTGTGTGTGGGGGGGGGGGGGGTAAAAGCCCAACATTATGTATTGGGCCTAGGGCCCTATTTGAAGATTACGGTGTGTCCGAAGAGAAGAAAATGATTGGGAAGGATTCCACATGGGAGAGATATACCTGGAAATGATCGAGAAATATAGTCCAAAGAGATCATAAGTAGTCCGAAGAGTGTATGCTCCTCGGATATAAAGAGTTTCGGTCAAGCAGATACCTGAGAAGTTTGAGCGACCTTCCTAGCGATTCCAATGATAAGGATAAGCTTCAGGCATGTATGGAGATGATAAGAACGGAGAAATATTTAAAAGAAAAGCTGCTACCACCGTGTTTAATGCACTGCAGCAACTATCCTGGCCGCATTTATGTGGAGAAGACCCCTGAACAGTGCAACCTCAGCTACCACCACTCATGGAGAACTAAAGAAGATACCTGATGTGACATGTACTCAAGTGAATGCTTAGATGAAGAACAAGTGTACGATGAAGATGATGGAGAAGAAGGCTATATAAATGGAAGATGCCTCTGATAAAAAGGGATCGGAGGAAAGAGAAAAAGAAGAAGAGAAAGATTTTACTGTAGCTCTAAGAACTGTATTCACCTTTCAATCAATAATACACATCTTCGGACATCAGTTTGTTTAGCTTTTAAGTGTGTTTTTACATTGGTTCATCCCTTAGTATCATAGTTAATTGTTGTTTAATTCACAACCAGTCCAGCTCTTTCACCCACTCTCTACAAATTCATTGTTTTGGGTTCATTAGGCTCATAATCCAAACTTTTTGGGCTTGCGCTACAAATCTTAACCCTACAATATATATATGAGAGAGAGAGAAGAGATAAGATTAGAATTAGATATCTTCTTATTATCTTATTAAATAAGGTTAGGATGAAATTGTAAGTGAAAGCATAGGGGGAGGGAGGGGGCTAGGGGGGGCCTTGGCCCCCTGAATTTTCCACAAATGCCCCCGCCCCTTTATTTAATGTTAAAATTTTAAAATATTGAATAAATTTTAGGTGATGGCCCCCTTCATTTTATAAAAAAAAAAAGTATAAATCCTCTTTAATTTATAAATAAGTGACAGTGGAAATCACATTTAAAAAAAAAAAAAAAAAAAAGTAATTTTGGAAATGTCATATCCAAAGGAAACCAACCAAACCTATGTTCAATGACAATGCAGTTTGACATGCAACATCGAGCAATCACAAGATGAAGATGCTCTTTGGATTGGATTCAATTAAGTCGGATTGGTGAGTAGGATGTAAAATGTAGCGTATTTAATCATTGTAGTATCGACTATCGAGTGAGAGAGAGAGTACACACACAAGTTAGCTAGAATAAACATGGAATTCGATTAGAGCTGGAGCCTAATTTAGCTCTAAAGGTTGAAGCTTCCAAGTCCCAACTAACTGTGGTGGATCTTTATCAACTCTTTCACATATAACTCTGGTGGATCTCGATTCCTTACTGCCCAATATGTTGCAATGTTTAGCAGGTATTTTATTAATGCTAGAATTACTCCTCACTGAGGAGTCCACAGTATTCACCAAGCTTGTACAAGCCACGATGTTTCAGCTATCAAGAGAACTTAGTATACACAACCAATTCTAAAACAAATTTCCACCTGCGCACACTCAAATCCACACTCCAACAAAATGCAGCATAATTTAATGTGTTCATTCATTTATTTAGCTTGTGTACAATTGATCATGCATCATACACAATCTGCTGGGGATAATTAGATTGGCATTAACATTATTCTTCTTTTGGATATGCAATGAGTTCAATGCCTAAAACGAGGAATACAATACAGCAACGTAATAGCTTTACCTACTGCCTTACATATACAAAGAAGATGAACGTACTCGTGCTAACCGCTTGTCATACATAGCACACAGAAATACTTTACGTAATAGCGTACATAAACAAACAATATAGAGATTCTCATGTTACCACGAAAGCACTAGATGAACCTGTGAAATGGCGAACTGATCCGATAAGGCCCTTTGAAGCACCAAAATGTTTTATCCTGTACACACCAGGAGGTGTGGATTCCGGGATTCTCCATTCTATTGTTGCCTGACTTCGAGCGCTGAATTTGGATGGTCTTGACCACTTAAAACGCAGGCAGAAATCATCATCATCATAAGCAGGAATCCAAATATCCTTTCCTTGGAGGATCTCCACGAGCGCAAACGTAGCTTCAGTCATGAGATCATTTCGGGGACAAGCTGACCAGAAGGTAACTGTCACCAAGTCACCTCTCTTAAAGGTGGAGTTTTGAGGAATGTCAGAGTCACAATCCCCAAAATTTACACCACGAGGTGTCGCATCCATCATGACTGGGGTAAGTAAGCTTATTTGCTTCTCCAAGAGATCTGGGGGTTGTGGCCCTGGTTGAACAGGTTGGTTGCTGATGATAGCACTTGCAAGCTTCTTGAATTCTTGAATATAGGCACTGAGCGTATGTGGACCATATAATGTGGAGGCTCCCTGAGAAGCAAAATATCAGTTAAAGAGAGGAGAAAAAATAATTATAAGCAACAATAGTTATCTTACAAAAGTAAATGGAAGAGCATGATCACTAATTTGACTGCACTTTATTTATTTTTTTTAGTTGTGTGTGTGCAGTGTGCACAGCTGTGTTTTGACCTAAGGATCTACTTTTTAAACAGAGAGGCTATATGACTTCAAGGCCATCTTATAGGTATGCCAATATAGCAGGCATTTATTCATATCTTTTATAATCAAATTATACAAAATTTTAAGGTTTACAGCTTTTGGATGCTTTGCTCTAGGCCTCTAGTAGTAAGGAATGGTGCGGGGTTAGGGAAATAACTTGGGTTCAAACCTTACCAAACAAGGTAATAGATAAATAAACAGCAAGTACTCTAATCATGATTAAGAAGCAACAGAAAAAGTTTTTGACTATGTTGTATGTAATGTCCCCCAAGTTTCTCTTGCAGCATATAATATTTTCTAAGCTAATGACATCAAATGGTGCCACTTGGTTAAGAGTTCACTTCTAGTGGCATTTCATAGATAATATTACTCCATTTTTTGAACCTATAACTCTACATGCATCTTTGTTCCATGAAACCAAGAACTGACCTCATATCTCTGCACTTCATACTCTTCAAATGTAGTTACATACTGTGAATAGGTATTAGTCAACCCTGCTATAACAACATGAACATTGCTATTAAAGTCTCCAAGACCACCACTTGTGAGCACTGACTTCACAGCATCTCGGAGACGCCTCCCAGCCATTGTTGTGAATTCTGTGAGAACCAAAACAATCAGAAAAATGAGCAGAAAGAACCCACTGAACAACACAAAGAAGAAAAAATTAATTAGAGTCTAGAAACAACTGTAAGAAGTAATTGACAAGAAAGATGTATATGTTCTCCTTCGTAATTCTCTTCATAGAAAGTGAAAATGCATAATTTCCAGTTTCTCATTCTAGACAGACCCAGGAGTTAGTTGAGAAAATGAAACATGAATCACTTAATACCAAGAGAAGAACAGAAGAATATACAAGGCAAGCCACTACCTCCGGGTACACTGAGAATGACTAGCTGTCCTATTTGAAGGACCTGGATTGGAAGTATTGAAGGCTGCAAAAACCAATGACATACAAAATTTTTAGCAAGTACACCAATCAACCTTTATGCTGAGGGAGTGGTGGTTTGGGGAATCAAAGGCCTGAACAGTGGTCTCAAAACCAGTAAATATGAACCGCAGAGGTAAGCTTAAAATTTTTTACATCAACAATTATAACTCTTTGACAGGTAGTAAATGTCCTGAAAACAATTTCATAAATCAAATGGCTGCAATCTTCCAATTACATATTGTTTGTCAAAGTTTTCCAGCAGAACTACCACTTTGAAAAATGCATTTAGTAATCCTTGGAGCCATCTATTCACAACATGGATTTCTCTTCAACTATGTGGATGTCTGCAAGCTCAATAGTCTAGCATAGCTCAGAAGGAAATCACAATTTCCCGTATCTGAATTTAACTCATATGAATTCTACAAATCAGTCAACACTGTGCACAACCTATTTGAATAAAAGCTAGAAATTGTCAGATATCATTCATTGGAATGTCATTTCCAACACAAATACAGTTGCCTATACCAAGTTTTCATAGTTTGAGTTTGACTTCAGAAAGACGCCCAACACTCAGTCTAGATCCTTCACCTAAAACTTTTTATATCTTATACAAAAGGTTTCTGTACAGAGGAAATATATAAAATTATCACTTCTAGGAATTGTAACAATCACATACAATACAGAATCTATATTCATAAAATGCATACAGGTACTGCTTGTTAACGCCATATTAAAAGAAATAATGTGGCTATACATGAACCTCATGCTGATCAAGATTATTTGGTTTGGGAAACAGAATGATTGGACCTTGTTCAGGCAGTAAATTGTTACAATCTACTCACATAAAAAATATGTTCACTTATAAAAACCATGTGAAAACAAGTG
The DNA here is from genome assembly GCA_019022515.1 of Quercus aquifolioides. Classification (NCBI taxonomy): domain Eukaryota; kingdom Viridiplantae; phylum Streptophyta; class Magnoliopsida; order Fagales; family Fagaceae; genus Quercus; species Quercus aquifolioides. Next base: position 32,106,599 of record CM032326.1, read on the forward strand.
TGCAACTTACAGCCCAATCATATGGTTCCTTCATTTCACCAGTATCAAGCAAGATGGGCTTCGGCTGTTGACAATCAATTTGTTCCTGGTCTGGTGTTTTAAGTAAGTTTCGCACCAACTTCCAGAAAGGATTTCCCTGACATATCATAAGAGTAAACAGTGAAGATGCAAAACATGCAGCCTCTAAACGGTACATGGGCATTTTCACAATGCCCAGCCCACAAAGAATTGCTATTACAGATTACCTTGTCATCTCCTTGCTTAAAATCAAAAGCTCCAGGACCATCTGTTGTTCCAGCAGCAAATGCAAATCCCATTGCAGCAGGGCATGTTTTTACCACCTCAAACCCTCCTCCCTTTTTAGGAAGTGTCACATTAAGTTGTGAGAAGTCTATATAAGTGTGGCGATAGTCAACCTTCCCTGTTAACTGTTCAGATGCTTTGTCAAAAAGCTCTACAGCTTTTCTGAATTGCCTCTCTCCAATAATACGAGTACTTTCAAATTCATCAGGGTAGCTGCCATTTTAAATACAGAATGTAATTTATATACACAAGCATAAGATACATATAAGTTAAACCACCAAAAAAACTTCAGCACACAGAGGGATAAGTACCCTGGTCCTCGTCCATAGCATAGCTCATTCTTCCCACCACATGTACTGTGATTGAAGTCACAAGGTAACCCAGTGTCTATGCAGAATGCTCCAAGAACATTTGGGCTAACATCACCACAGTTTGATTGACAAAAGGCAGATACAAATCTAGGCTTGTTATCCTGCCTGGGAGAACCCCTGACACGTCTTGCAACAGTTTGAATGCTGGCCGCAGGCCTACCAGGAGGAGACTGGAAGGATGCAGCAAGCTCCAGTAACTCGTGGTCTGCATCAGGAAAAAGAACGTAAAAGATGAATAAACAAAGTTGATTTTCCTTAATTGCAGCAGTTAAATCCTTCAAAATTTCTATCACATGTGCCGTCTTGAAACAAAATTTTTCTGTAAAGTATCCATATCATACCCAAGTTTGCTTACTTTACCCAAATATTAATATAGAAGGCTGATACAGCTTATTTACTGGCATGTATCACATTTAACCAAGTACAAATATACCTGGTAGGCAGATATCCCTGACTGAATCCACAAACATGAAAAAGTCTAAAATACGATGAGACCCAACTTTTAACATGCAAATGCACCAACAATCAAATAAATAACTAAACAAAAAATATGTTCATGACCATTTTTTAAAATCATGCTTTAAATTTTTAAACCGATCCAACTACTGTTTAATAATATACAACATATTCAGGTAAACTGGTTCATCACTCATCATTAGTGATATACAGAACATAGAGAATTGCAAATTTGGTATGTCGGATCAACATGGTACAGATTTGACAATTTGTCCTATGACAGACCCAAGACCTAAACCATTTAAATAGTGTAATATCTTTTGGGGCCTGCTTTAGATATTATAAAACTTTATAGCCTAAACCATCTTCAAATAATTGTACTGTAATTAAATGCGAGAGCTAGTAACTTACGGTTATTAGGAAGGTCGGTAATTATGTTTGAGGCTCTTTGTGGAATTCCATCAGCTCCAAATCCTTTAAAATATGAGCTTCCAATACCTTTCTGCACAAACCAGTCTTCCATAAATCTTGCAGCAGCGCCTTTATTATCCCCACTTATCAATGAGTTTGTACGACTCATAGAAGTTCCATGAGTGGCAAACCAATTGAAGCTACCGATTGGACCCCACTTATCACTTACAAACTTCAAAAGTGTCATTTCCTTATCAACGTCATACTTGTATTTACTGCGCTCTGCTGCTGGATTATTGAGATAAGCACTAGGGCTGCGGCTTACACCAGCATCTAGGAGCTCTCCTGTAGTTAAAAACCAAAACCTATGTCAGAATGTGAATTATATTTGTAAAATGAAAGGTATAGTAACAACTTACCAAAACACCATACAACCAGTGGTGCAACATAGTGCATGGCAGGCTGAAAGCAACACAATATAATAACGTTCTTTAACTGTAGGATTCCAAGTTCAGAATAGGAGCCTTATTTTTCCCACTGATGTTCTTTTTTAGATATTTATTTATCCTTTTCTACTTTCCAGTTGACCTATATGTCCAACAAGGCAGCACACTGCTGAATGCATCTATAGAAGAAGAAAACTACCCTTACTTTTTATTAAAGAAACCTTGACACTAGCTTTATATGCACAGAACTGGATCTAGACAGATGAAAATCCATACTTTTGAAAAATAAACACATTAGATAAATTACCGGGTCCTCCTAACACAAGCAGGTAACATCTAAAGCAGGGTAAACTAAGTCATTGGGATCAAATCATACAAAGTTTATAAGAGGTAAAGCAAATAAAAGAAGGGGGTGAATTGAGGTGATAGACCTTTCTTTTTGATTGGTTAGTTACACACACACCCAATGGCTCTTGAACCGACAATTACACCCTCCACCTAGCACTTATAAGTGGATGAGGTGACAGTTAAGCTAGAGTTCATTGGCTGAATTGAAGTAATAGCTTGATAGCACAAATAACATTTGACCAAAGTGAACAGCTCACGGTACATACGTGAGAAATCTGCTAAATAGATTCCAACCTTTTTATATTTTCCATAAATATTAAAAGACAAAAGGGGGCAACTGACTAAGTACACAAGTAAGCATACAAAATAGGTGCTCCAAAGACAAAAGAGTAGCATGGTTCCAGTTCCAAAGGGGCATATAGTATTTCTATTTCGATAGTTACATGGGAAGGGGGATTTGAACCCTGGAAGTTTTGGAAACACCAGGAGGTACCAATCAGTTGAGTTACAAGGCTCTTGGCCAAAGGAGCATATAGTATTGCAGTAAATAATAATATTAGAAAAGAAGCAAATCAGAGCTCTATAAAGAATTAAACATCTCAAATAGTCAAATTCTATTTGAGGGATTGATTGTACACCCCAAATACACTCCCGGTGTTCTTGGGTGTTTTCTTTTTTATCAATAAAATTTCCGTTACTTATCAAAAGAAATGATGTGGTCAGTATATGAGCCTTTCTCTTACCCTTACTAACAAAAATTGATCCTGGCTGGAGATTTTCATGAGCTGCTACAATGCTTTTCTCAATTCCATCAACAAGGACGTCAAATGATTGACGCACAAAACCGAGAGATGTTATGATGTACGTAACATATTGGAGATAACCCCCAGGCCCTGCATGGGTGTGAATTCCGCTAATAGCTACATTCTTTTCAGTATATAGGTCCCCATACCTGCCAAATAACAAGATTCATTGACTTCAGTTAGATGGATAGAGATGTTGTGATATCCAACAAATTCAAATTTTGGAACTTAGTATGATTAATTGAAGTTCAATCATTTCAAGAACAGACCAATTACTACCTGTTTAAAAACAAATAGCACCATTTGTATTTTGAAAAATATCTCCATATTATACATCATAATACGCGTTGCTCTTACACCATGGGGTGGAATTTGTGACATGTATTGATCACTAAGGAAAGTAATAGCTTGAGACATAGTATACTAAGTACCTTGCCTTTAACCTCTCAATCACTTTCACTGTCACAAGCTGTGAAGCCATGCAAGCATCTAGATTTACAAATACTACCCGGTTCCCTTGCGGCTCTGCAACAATAAATGTGCGAGCTCGGAGCCTGAAGTGAACCCCAGATGCGATCTGTTCTGTATTAGCATAGCCCATCATATTAACATCAGCGGCTGGTCCTGTGATGTCATAACTTCCAAGTCCAATCAAATATTTGGAATCTGAGACTACTCCTCTACCATTCTGTAGTAGGAGTACCAAAGCAATCCATAACCAAATAGCTGCACATGGCCTCCAAACACTCGAATTAAACATAAACCCCATTGCACTCAACCACGTAGATAAATCAAAGCTCAATCGATTCTTCTCATTTTCCTTCATCAAGTACATATACTGTGTCAGACAAGCATAGTGGATAACAGCATATAAGAGCTGAAAATATGAAAAATGAAGCATATAACTTGCAAATGAGTTTTTCTAACAGATGGTCTAACATGAGATCCATAAAATCTCTCTCTCTCTCTCTCAAAAGTTAGGTACACCACACAACAATGCACACTCTATTTCGTTGTTTGATCAACTTCTTAAGTTAAAACCCCTTTTCACAACACTGCAACCATCTACAATTTATTTGAAGACGACAAAATAAACAATAACGTATACCGTGTTATAAAATTCAAATACCACTTGTTAGGGAAACAAATAAATTCAAGTCAAAGAAGCATTCATCCGAGGGTCATTCTACACTTCACACTTTTCTTTTGTATGTACCATCTAGGAAGCATAGATACTCCATATTTGTTCAAGTACCAGTATCAGATACGTACCCTTACTGGATACCTCTGCATGCATGTCTCAGCCATTCCTCTTTTCTTTTTTTCTCAGAAAAGTGCCGATACGTCTAGGATACCCTCTTGATACAGCCTGAATACGGTCGTAACCCAACCCTCCGATAATGAAAGATTTGTGAGGACTTTTATTTATATTTTTTATATATTGGTTTCAATGTTGAGCACTTATCTAGCTATCTTTTCTTTTACTTTTTTGGATCTTAGTTTGTATTCTAAACATGGATCCACTTTATTATTCATTATTGCTCTTAAATTTATAAATGCTTAACAATCAATGAAAAATAAATACTTAACAATATATAATATAAAAAAAATACATTTAATAATTAATTAATATAAGTATCTCCACCATTTCCTAGTTTTTCATGAATTGTTGTATCGCAGTATCTCGTATTGTACCGTAGCCATACCCAAAAACGTACCAGTGCTTCTTAGTGTGCCATACTTCCCTAATCTTAACTGTTCATCTATTATCGTAAAATATATATTAAATAAGACAAATATCCTAAGTTAACTATTTAAAATAGGAAAGGTCGTACCCACTTTTGCAGAGTATGGAAAAAGTGAAGTGATTGATGGACAGTCTTACCTAATATTTTTGGAGACATTATTCCCTGACTCGAACTCGCAACCTGTCAGCTTTTGCTAGAAAGCACAAGGCCCAAAGTATGGTACATTAACAATAATTTTTTTTTTTTTTTTAAAGTGGGTAACCTATAATTCTTTCTTAATATCCAAATAAAAAGAAAGAAATTAAAGCAATCTTGATCAATTCTAATAGCTAAATATATTTCAGTACAACAAATTATGCACCACTTGAGTAACAGTCTTGTCTTTTTAACAGTCCCTGGCTATGACTATTTCAGTACGTCTCTACCTAACAAAAAATACTTTAAAAAAAATATAGACAAAACCCTAGAAATGAAATAATCTGAATATGAAAACCCACAAATTTTGAGTGGAGAAGAGATTCCATACCTTAGCACAGTACAGGTTGCGATTCAATGAACGCGATCACGATCGTTTCAAAGCAGTTTTCTGCTGCTACTTAATTTGATCGAGTGTTTGACAGAAATTTATAGAGCAAAGAGAGAAAGAGAGAGAGAGAGAGAGAGAGAGCAAGAGTGTGGGTCTGAGAGAGTACACACACCTAAGGTTTGCAGTGGAGTCAAAGTGAAGAATTTGGGAATGGTTTGGTTATGGGGGAAGGTTTCAATTTCAATGCTGGTGACATGGGCTTCAAAGTTGGAATGGTAGTTTTACAGTTATTTTTAACGTTGGTTTTTAAATAAAGGATATATGTCGGTCCCTTGGGTGTATGGATGTTCTGTGCAATCGTTGGTGAATTTATGAGTTTTGTCTTCTTCTTTTCTCTTTTTTTCTTTTTGCCTTTGGGATTGTCAAGAAATAGTCTCGTGTCTATCAATCTCGATGGTTTTACTGTTTTAGCAAACTTAACTTTATTCAAAAAGAAACGTTTGATGTCTACCTCATTAATTAATTTATTAGTAGTATTTATAAAATTATCTAATAATTAATAAAACTATTTATATGTATTATTAAAAGTAACAATATGACTGGTTAAAAAAAATTATGTGACCAAAATTATATTTGTTAAATGGTATTTTCAATCGTTATATAATAGATTGGTCATATAATAGGTTGGAGGAAGATAACTTCAAACCAAATTTTTATATATATATATATATATATATATATATAAAATCTAATCCTATCATAAAAAAATTATTAATATCTTCAATTTAATGTAAAAAACAGCATTTCATCACCAAAAAAAAAAAAAAAAAAAAAAAACAACATGGGATTTGCTTTGCACACATGCACATTAACCGGAAAGGATCAGGTTCTAGATTTTTTTTACTCCTTATCCTCCCCTTGCCCATCATTACACATTTTTTGTCCTTGTGACATGAAATTAAATGAACCCCAAAATATCATTTACTGGACAAGAGATGAATCAAATCAAAATATCTTTTTTCTTTTAAAAAAGAAAAAACTTTATAAGGTCTGTGCAACTAAACGGGTCATGCACTCATGCTAACAAGTGTCCTTAGGGTATTAGTTAATAATTCATCTTAGGAAAGTTTTGATACAATTTTTATGAGAAATTAAAAAAACTGTCAAAATATTAATTGCTTTTTTTTTCTTTTCCCATAAAAACTTTATTTAAAAGGATTATTAACCAATGCTATAAGGGCATTCGTTAGCATTTCCCTATCTTTAAAAGCTAAAACAATCTAATCCTCTGCTCTGTTCATTTCTAATTGCATTGCATGCCTATTTTGCAAATCGGTGGGAGGTATGGATCAATATTAAATGAGTCATGTTAATGAATGTCATTAGAGTAATGATTAATAAATCATAATAGGAAAATTTTAACATCATTTTCATGGGAAATATAAAAAACTGCCAATAATATTTATTATTTATCATTTTTCTAGTAAAATGTTTCTAAAAATAGCAGTTAAACCAATTTTCTAAATGCATTGGTTAACATTTCCCATGTTAAATCTCTCCCAAATCAAAGTTTGGAGGAAATAAATGCTATAAGTCTATAACAAGTTAGGACTCAGGACAGTTTACTTATCCAATTCATTAGGTTTTGGGGAAAATAATAAAAACACTAAATTAACGACAAATCAGAATTAATCTTAGAAAAATGCTAACGAATGTTCTTAGAATATTGGTTAATAATCTATTTAAATAAAGTTTTTATGGGAAAAGAAAAAAAACAATTAATGTTTTGACATTTTTTTCATTTCCCATAAAAGTGGTATCAAAACTTTCCTAAAATAGATTATTAATCAATGCATTAAGGGCATTCGTTAACATAATCCTCAATCTTATCATGCACTTGTTTGTTTGTTTTTTTTTTTTTTTTTATTTTAATATTCTGATAAGTCTTAATTAATTCATAACTGTTAATTAAGCTTTGCTTTATCAGGTTCACCATTTGTGAATTATTTTTGCACGTTTCATTTACAAATGACTTATTGAATAATCAGGATTGCTGGGTGGTCATTGGGAGCTCATAATCAGGATTGCTGGAGTTAGACAGAAAAGGATCAAGAGGAGTGCCTATGCTTATAAGGCCCTAAACAGTCAAGGAACTATTGTCTACAGTGGATGTCATAGCAGTGCAACTGACTCAGCCTATGGTGCTTTACTGGAGGCTATGGTGGATGCTGCAATGCAAGCTAGGAGGTGTGGGTTTAGCCAACTTTTGTTCATGAGCAGCAGCAAGAGGCTAGTCTATCAGTTTAGCAGGACTAGTATTCCAAATTGGATGGAGAAGACTACTTTTGCAGATCTGTCTACTTTGAAACAGCTTGGTATAGGCTTTAAGTGCCTACTGTTGTACTTAATAGTATCTATTCTCTAGCTGTTTTGGCTATTAAGTATGCGTTTGAATATCGTTTATTTTGTTGAAAACTGAAAATAATAAAAATATATTTTTTAATTACTGTTCATTAATGAATTTACTGTTCATTGGCCTGAGACATGAACAATGCAACAGGCGCTGGACTTAAAATAAAAATAAATAAATAAAGGCCAAAAATGCATAACAAAGCAAACGCAGACGCAAATGTGGGTTAACCAAACAGACCTTTAATCTCCTATGCACTATAACTGGGCTATGCCACCAAGTGTATAACTCTCTTTCTGCTTTATTATCAAAAAAAAAAAAAAAAAAAAGACTTATTGAATAATAATTATTAAAAAATAAAAAAATAAAATAAAATAAAACCTTCTCTGTTGCGTGTGCTATTCTCAAATACAAAACATTATATAACATAACAAGCAACGTGTTGGTAACAAGATTTACAACATGAATTTCCTATGCCTCTAGGTGTAACGCAAATTATTTTCTTTCGCTCCCATGTTTGATGCTTACCCAACAGAATAGCAGAAACGTCTAAACTAAAGAAATGGCAACCCGTGCAATTCCAAAAAAATGGATACCCAGCACGAAATATCATCGAAAGTGTAGTGGGGCCTTAACCATTTTGGATTTGAGATCAAATTTGGTTGCATCAAGATCAGTATTAATACCTCCTACTACTAGTAATGGCTTATCTTGCCCTCCCAGAAAAGCAACCAAGAAAAACATATATACTTGCATATATCATGCCCATTTTTTCCATTTACTTGTGACATAATAATAATCAACAAATATAGTGTCTTGTATCAAAGACACTTTCGGTTAACGAAGGAATTTGTGTTCTATCCGATGACTTTATTAACTTCTTTTCCGTTCTTGCGTCGACATGCTGCTACATTTTTAACAAAGCAATTATTCTGTGTGTTTGTCATTTCATAAGAAGCTTCGATGCAATGAAATATGTAGCTTTCCATCTCTCTCTCTCTCTCTCTCTCTGAGGAGATAGGAAGAGTGATAGAAATTGTGCCATAAAAACAGGATTGTTTATATATGCAAGCCGGTGAAAATGGTCAGCTACCACTATTTAGCAAAAAAATTAGCAATCTACCACTGTTCTAGAAATATATAGGGATTTATTACATTTTTTAAACTTGAGATTGTGAAACTCGAGTTTGCGGTGATACTCGAGTTCCAAAAACTTGAGTTCTTCGAAAAAATATATTCTGAAAATTTCTGAAAATTTTTTATGATATTCGAGTTTAAGGAACTCGAGTACAGTACTCGAGTTCCATAAACTCAAGTAACCATGAAAAACTCGTTTTTACGAAACTCGAGTACCCAAAAAGTGGTAGATCCTTACATATTTTCAAAATAGTGGTAAATTGCAACATAGTTTGCAAATAAATGCAATTTGGCTATTTTTCGCATATGCAAGCTACTAGTATCTGTTTACTTGTTAAGGTGAAGCATAAGTACAGCCCGTGGCTAATTTCTTTGAGTCTTTAAGAACACTTTATATAACCTTCAAAGAATCAAAAACAAAGTCTTATCTTAATTCTATAGGTTGCCAACTGATTCAGAAAACACATTTGGAAACGCAAGCAAAGTATCAATTGCTGCTCTAGTTTAGTCCATCACCATGTCCGGCCTGTTTCAATGGGGTTTTCGAGCCCCGGGGATCAAGCCTAGTTTGTGTGTGTGAGTGTGAGAGAGAGATTTCATTTCATTCCTTTTAACCCACAAGCCCAAAGTCCACTTCAATAAACCCAAATTAACAAGCTAAAAGCCCATTCAATTTAACCCAAGCCTACACTCGGGCCCAACCCAACCTCCATTATCCAAATTTACATTAACATCCGTCCAGCCTCCAACAATTACTTATCTGCCCTACTACTTCAAATAATTATACAAGTACCCCTCCACTTTCTCAAGACTACCAAAATACCCTTAATCTTTTCCAAATTACCTTTACGTCTGCACAACTTTGCCAATTTACCCAAATACCTCTCAACTTCACCAAATCGCCATAATACCCAAATAATCCCAAACATTCACAAAATTATCAAAATACCCTCCAAGGCCCTAGGACACATCTCAAACGTCAAACCCCTGAAAGTAGCTCCTAGAATTCCAATCAAGAGTGCACAGCTTGAAATTAGATTGTCTAACTCTTCAAGATTCGAGTAAGTCCAATAATAGACCATTCACTTCAAGCATGGATATTTGTTTCACTCTTATCAACACCATAAGCTTTATACATATGCAAACACTTGGCCACATACAAGACCCTTGCACAATCCAAATAACAACATGATAGGAACATTGTGTTGTTGAGCAGCTAATCCTATCAATATTTTATCATGCTTATTTAATTTATTATTCAATCAACAATTGTCGTATGAATTAAAAATTATGGGATAAATAATGTATGGTAATTGTTGCAAAACAAATGTTATAGGGCACCTAGCACATTCCCACAGATAAATGAACATCCAAATGTATTTCAACATTTAATAGACATTTCGCTACCTACGTATACTTCAACATTTTCAAGAAAAGTATGTTTTAAAATTACGACATAAAATAAGAAAATATAAAAAGAACAGAAAATATGTGTTACATTTAATTTTTAAACTTTTACTATTAAAAATACGAATTCATTTGCAAATAGCATAATATAATAAACCTTTTGTTATAGTATATTACAATCACATATAAATTAATTTCATATGATTGTTATTTATTTACGTTAAATATATTCATATTATAATTAAATAAATTATTGACAAACAAATATATTAATTAATTAAGTAAAATTCCAACTTGAATTTTTATCTACGAAGGAAGGAATAAATGCTGCTAGACCAAAGGAAAAATTAAAATGGGAACCACCTCCCCAAGACTAGTTCAAAGTTAATGTTGACGGAGCTATTTTCAGAGAGACTAGTAAAGCAGGCATAGGAGTGGTAGTGCGTGACAGTCAAGGATGGGTGCTAGCTATTTTTGTTAGTGAATGTGGAGGGTGTGCAAGATGCATAGGTCATTGAGGCATTGGCTATCCAGTGAACTATCAAGTTTGCAATTAAGGCTGTGTTTGGCAATATGTAAAAAAAAATTTGAGTGTAAAATATTTTCAATTGAAAATATTTTACGAAAAGGAAAATATTTTTAGTTGTTTGTTTGTGTTTTGGAAAATTTGTTGGAAAAGTATTTGTAGTGTTTGGTATTGCATGTAAAAAGTTATTTTCAGAAAACCCAACCACCACAGTCACCACTGGCCACTACAAATCCAGCCACCACTGGCCACTACAAACCCAGACTCCAGCAGCCACCATCAACCACCACATAACCAATTAACCTGAAAAATCATAATCAAAATCAAAACTCATTAATCTCAAAATCAATATCAAAACCCATTTACCAAAACCCATAAGCCACCACCATTGAAACCCACAAACCACCCTAGCCACCGATCCACCACCACCAATTGGCCACCATCAACACTTAAACTCACCCCTAACCATCGATCCTCCAAAACCCAAGAACAAATGTTATTTTACAATAATAATAAAAAACCATTTAGGGCAGCAACGACGTGGGTGGGGGGTGGGTTGAGGTGGCGTGATCATGCTCAACCTCATATTCATGATTGTCGATTTGAGCATGAGACTGAGAGTGAGTAGATGAGCTCAAATCGGAGCTGAACGAAATCGGGGGAGGAAGAGGGATGGGTCTAGTGAGTGAAAGAGAGAGGACAAAGGTGGAGTAGATGAGAAACTACCTTTATTGGCGAAGGGGCTTGCAGGCACGATGACGGGGCTGTGGGTTGAGGATTGTATCTGTGCTTCACCGGCGGTAGCTTTCTCCGCCCTTCGGCTTGGGCTTGGCATGATTGATGAGAGTGAGTGAGGAGATGAATTTTCAGAGGAGTGGAAATGGTTTGAAGATAATATTATTATGTAAAATCTTTTCCAGGTGTGGGTGGGGTATTTTACAGTTAAACTAATGTATTTTTAGTTTGACTTTAATTTCCTTAGGTGCCAAACAACATCAATGGTGTAAAACATTTTCCAATTTACAATTACACCTAAAACAAACATAGCCTAAGACTAGCTTCAATTGTGTTATAATTGAGAGTGACTCACTTTCGGTGGTTAAAGCTATCCAAGACACTACTGAAACTACTTCTCATATTGGACACGTCATAAATGACGTGAAGTTTGTCAATGGCCTTGAGAAGCTGTGAATTCCATCACACAAAGAGGGAGGCAAACCAAGTTGCTCAAACGTTGGCCCACAATGCTATTCATTTTGATACAGAGATGGTTTGGCTTGAAGAGATTCCTCCTCGTGTGTCTGTTGTAATCCAAAATGATGCTATGTAATTGCTAGCTTTCTTTTAATGAAAACTTTTTAATTTGATTCTTAAAAAAAAAAAAAAGGTAAATAAAGTTGTCTAATTTTTTTTAATCGTGTTTGTTGTGGCTATCCATGATATAACAGTTTTGAATTTTTGTCACAACTCTAACCAGGTATTAACTTACAAGCATATATTGTATATTAAATATTCAATGGAATACAAGATTTAATTCAAAAGAGTGGAAATCATATACAATATAACAATTAATAGATAATTATAAGTAAAAGATAAAGAGTAGAGTTACAAGTGTAGAAACATTGGAAAGTGGGAGGCACATATTGACCGATATCTATCAATTCCCAATTTCAAGGAATAACAGAGTAGAGTTATATAACTCATGTAGGTTTATTATATGTGACTATTTGGCTTATTATCTGTCGTTTTTCATCTGTTAAACGTTATGCAATACTCACTATAAACCAAATGCAATACTCACAATACACCATTGTAAGTTTCTTTAAAAGAAATTTCTCCACTCTCCTCGTGTGTGTGTGTGTTAAAAATATTTAGTATTCTCAAAAGAAAAGGGAATGAGAGATGTCAGTAGCTTTTTTTTTTTAATTATTATTAATTTTTTTTATAAATTTACGGACATACGTGTACTGCACGTGTAACATACACGATTTTGCTAACTACATAATAAATCTTAATAATATTACTTCTTGCAATAATACATACATATATATATATATATGTGTGTGTGTGTGTGTGGTTTAAATTAATGACTCAATAAAATTGAAAATCAATAAATGATAAGGTAATAAAATCGAGTGAGTGTCCACTTTGTATAACTTACTTTGACAAGATAAGAGTAAGTTAGGATTTCAAAATGATATGCATGTAAAAAAAGTGATACTTTAAAAAAATGTACACAAAGGATAAGAAAGTTGAAATAAATGAACATTATACTCCACAAAAAAAAAAAAAAAAAAAAAATCATATACAATATATATTTTATTTTTGTATAAAATGACTAACAATATTTTTGTCTGTAAATAATATTTACAAACAAAATCTGGTGGAATGACTATGCCTTACTTTGAATATTGTTCAAAATGTGGTCAATAAAGGATATAAGCAAGATTATGAGAATTGAAGCACTTAGAGTTAAGATGAAGGATCGCATGTTGGAAAAACACATGTTTGTATCGCATACAAGACATACGCAGCGAAAAATTAACGGATCTACTTCATTCGCAATTGATAATGGGTCCGTTTGGATAACACTTATTGTTGCTGAAGGTTGCTAAAAACTGATTGTTGCTGAAAACACTGTAGCAAAATAATTTTTAAATGTGTGAATAGTGTTGTGGGACCCACTTTTAATATTAAATATTGCGTGAACAGTGCATGAACAGGGCGTGAACAGTACACGCACAGTACATGCACAGTAAATTTTGTCCCCCAAAGTCAAAAAAGCCGGCCAAAAAAAAAAGAAAAAAAAAAGGGAGAAAACGCACAGCCTAAAACGCGCCGCAACTAACCATTGTATCCAAACCCATTCAATATGTACTATGTAAATTTCATAATGTAAGAACAAGAGAGTGTACTTTAGTGCGGTGAAATTCAAAACCAAAGATTAGAAGTACTTGATAACACTTTTAATCTTCACTCCAATTCCACTTATGCCCAAGAAGTGTGGTCTCTCAATCAGTTTATATGCATGTGTTCAAAAGAGAATAAGAGAGTGTCTAACACTAACATACAAATCATTTCATTCTCTTACAAAATTTTGTATGTTTCTCTCCTTATAACTGATTATCTAATTAGATTAACCTTTTGGGTCATTCTAATTGGGCTTTAGTATATGACTTAGAGTGGGACCAAAAGGGAACAAATAAGACACTAGTTCAAATGGGCTTTGGGTTTTTCTATCAACTCTTGACAAATCTAAAGTTACCATTAATTATATTTAATATCACTATATAAATATAATTGCACTCTAAGCCTTATTAATAAATTATATCCCAAGACTTTATTGTACATACAACCCCTTTATAAAATATTCGTAGTAATACAAAGTCATTAATGTAAATTGTCACTTTAAAAATTACTACATCTTAATCCTTGAGTTCTCGGTTTAATCTTTTAAGTTATTCGTCATATATTTATGAAATCCAATTTCATTTCATAAATATATACTTTAGTAACTCCTTACTAAAGAAGTTAAGCCTAACATTCTGAATAACCAAACTCATTAAACTTATCTAAAGGAAAAATTTTATATCTCTGTTAAGAGATTATAAATTCCATCTTGAGAATATATGTTCCATCAACACTAAATGTGGCTTCCCAACATACTAAGGTTTTTGATCGTTCTTTAGATCGCACTCCTGATATATCAAAGCAACCTACACTTCATGATTATATCCATTATTCTCTTAGGATTAACAGTGCATGTAAATAGAAATCGTGAGATTTATTATTCATTTAACAGTCGTTACGAGAATAGTAAATCTCACAACGGTCCAGTTCAATATGTCTTAACTCTTAAAACATATCAACTAGAAGTCTCCACTTCCATGATCAAGACAAATCATTTTAGTCAATATTGTTAGGTTTTAGACCCCTGTAGACTAGATTGTTTAACTTAATTAATTAACCAAGTGAATACTTAGGTTTATTATTCAGATCTAGATTAAAACAAAACAATCATACCATATAAATAATGAGGAAATATAAAGAACACCACGATATAATGATTCAGGAAAACCTAACCAGTAAAAAAAAACTTGGGGGATGATTTAACCTAGCTATCCTCAAGGTAAAAAACAAATTCATTAGGAAAGAATTGAAGTTTGTACATTAGAACTTAAACCACTAATATTCTATTGCTACATCGAGTAGAAAACTTACTACCACAACCTTATGATAGCTTCAAGTCCACAGATTACTTTTTTCCTAGCCCTTTGCAACACAAGCACCCACACTTGTGATAAAAAACACAAACTCTTTGTGACTCCAAAACCACATTTGAAGGTTTAGATCATCAGCACATTTGATGACTAGAGAAGGCAACAACTTCTACAATATCGGATCTTAAGATTCTTCAAGGAATAACACCAGTAGAAGACATGAGAGAGTTTTTTGGGTACAAAACCCTAGATACAAAAGAGGCACACTCTTCTCTCTCTAAAAAGCCTTATAAAAACTTGCTTAGAGTTTCCTTTATATACTATTAATGTTTTACTTGAAACCTAATACGTTTAAGTAAAGTTTGTGCTGAAATAGAATTCTGCAGATACGTGTTTTGATCGGTCGAGTCTGTCTTTCGATCGATCGAACTAGGCAGATTTCAAATTTTTCTTTTTGTAGCTTGTATGTTCTTGAATTTTGACTTGTATTACCTTGAGCATTGTCTAATAATACCTATAGACTCTAGGATCTATATTTAGACAAGTTTGTGTTCACGATTTGCCAATTATTCTAAACTTTTAGAACCTAATAAATATGTTATAGTTTTCACTGATTAAATACCCAATTTCATCACCGACTATGAACTAAAATTCTGAATTTCCAAATAATTTGTGATTTTTATCTTCTGTGACTAAATCACATACTATGCATCTCATGGAATATATGATAATGTTCAAATATTCATGTTACCATTATTTTAAATAATAATAAAACAACTTTATTAATCACAACATTAAGTCATACATAATGTCATACATAGTATCATACATAGCTTCATACAATAGGATTTAAGAGCATTAATCCTAATATCACACTCCACACATCTATATATATAATAATAGGTGAAGTTGAGAGAAACTCAAATTAGAATTCCAAATTAGAGTTCCAATTTTGCGCCAAGTGTCCTAAATTATTTATTCTTAAAGAGTTTTATTTCTTAATTTTAAAATAAAATATGAGACTATATCATAAATATTCATCCAAGTGAGTTATGAAGTACAAAATCCAAAAAGTCTATAATAAATGAATTGTAAAAAAAAAAAAAAAGTGCTTCAAAATAATAATAATAATAATAATAAAATATGGACAATTTACATTTTATACCTAATGTGGGGTACAAAAATTAAAAAAAGAAATCATGCCACATGTCGTACCCAAGGCCGAGAAGGCCAATACAGTTCCGAGGAGTCCATACACTTAGATGGTAAGGCCGAAGAGGCAGGGCATGACCACGTCAATGGCACATTATAGGAGAGGACCACACTGTAGAGGAAGAGCTTCACAGAGGGGGTTAGCTTTGACGTGACTGAAGGGATGGTAGCTTCCACCACATTTAATGCATCCCACCAAACCTCTTGACTGCATTTATGTGGAGAAAACCCCTGAACAGTATTGCCTTAGTTGCAACATCTTACAAAAGGTTTAGGAATGTGTCTGATGGGACAAACACTCGAGTAGTGGCTTACAAGATTAATAAATGGAGGGCCAAGATCATTTAAAAGAGATTATATAATGTAAAAGATCCTCCAGGGAGAGGGGATTGGAAAATTTGTAGAGAAAACATTGTAGCAACAAGAACTAAAACTGTATCCAAGTCTAAGAGAAGTATATTTAAGGACCATCTCTCCTCGGATTTCGCCGAGGGAAGATTTCTTTAATGGATTTTGTCTTTCTTTGCTTTCTAACCATCTTTAATTCATTGTGCGTGTTGTTCGATCCATTGAAGCCTAGTTTTTAAGCTCAGTCTCTACAAATTCATTGTATTAGGCTATTTGAGCCTTAATCCATTTGCCTTTTGGGCTTAGGATCCAAAACGCCCTTACACCTAATAATATCCTTACAAATTTTTTTAAAGAGTTAACAAAATATAAAAATGACTATAAATAGTATTTAGATTATATATATAAGAATTATATTATGCATTTTATTGTATATTTTTAAGTGTATCTATGAATATGCATGGGGTTACAAGCTAGTTTAATAGAAAGGTCATGTTCAATATCAAAAGTTACTAGTCTTTTAGTTGTCATTTCCTTCACCAAGTCTCTATCACCATCCATACGAGAAAATATATACAAAGTCACTTATGCAATTATCCAATGAATAAATGCCACGTGATTCAATTTTATACAAAATTTTCATAATTTGGCACACAAATTTCTCACTTGTTATTTGCTAATTAGGTTGAATTGCGTGGGTGAATGGCTTGGAAAATCTGTTATAGGAGATACTTTCTCCACTCGTATGGATTTTTTTCACTTAAAATAGCAATAACTCAACCACAAAAACCATACCAATAGTCTAAAACCATTAGATTAATTTCCATTAAATGTAGCACCACCAAAATTCACCAGCCAACAAACGTAATTGATGTGCGTTGAGATTAGAAGGAGGGTTTATATAGTAATGCATATTAATAAATTCTAAAGCATAGCCCATTGCCTTTTGGGCAAAGCAATGCATAAGATAATATTTCCATACCTAGTATGGCATTATGACAACCCACAACTATTACAAATCTTAATTTGCTGTAATATCCTAATAATTATTGTAGTTTCATCCCTTCAATTAGTAGTTAGTTACCCATGTTGGGATTTTGATAGAATTAGTTAGAACTCTTGGCACACGTGACACATTGACCACATGGATTAATTGGTGAGAGTACGTGCTTAATCACTAAGCCAACAGGGTTGAGCCACGTGTGGCCTATAGGAAGAGAGCTTAAGTTTTATAAATAAATAGTGCTTGTAGCCATTATTTGATATATCTTGAAGAATAAATTGACTCCTTACTTAGCTCATTTCCTTTTATATCTTAATATTTATCTATAAATGGTGACTACTGACTACCTCAAATTAGATCTATTCACATACAATTCCCATCCACTTCTATACACTTCCCCAAGCAATTGTGCATAACGTCTCCTCTGTTCCATTTGTAGTATACGTGTAGCATATGTAAGCTCCACTCCTAAACACATAGCAACCACTTTTCCCATGTTTTTGGAGAAAAATAACAACTTATTGTAGAAAACTAGCATGCCAATTCTTTGAGGCATAGGTGCAAGCTCAACATACATGGTAATAGTCAACAACTATCTCTTGTTGCATTTATAAGAAAATCTTGATAAAATATTTTTGTTAAAACAATTTACATTTTGTAGGAAGAATGTCTTGCCACATATTCCACATGAATACATAAACTTGTTTGGCAATCTTCACATCCCAAAATATTTTCCAAAGTTGTTGATTTTCATCCATATTGGACAATCGACCATGAGAATCATCATGAAACTAGGATCACATTATAAAATATACATTATTAAATGAGTATTGTCTCGTTTTGGTACTATGCCAAACTAAAATGCCATAATCACAAAATACATAAGGGAACGCCCTTAATAATTACAACCACATGAGGTAAAAAAAAAAAAAAAAACCTAGGTCAATGAGGTCTCCCCCTAAATCCCAATCAATGGTTAAAATTATTATCAATTGACTTACTTACTAACATTGTGTTCGAAAGTATTCTGCACGAGAAAACAACTTTGTACGTAGTTGGCATAGGATACTTACTATCATGTTAAATACAAATCTTTGCATGATTACCCACTCCTCAACCCCAATCTTTTTCATAATAATCAATAGTATTTATATGAATGTTCATGAACTAAAACCGTTTAGTAGGTAAATTAAAATTTTTTTTTAAAAACTCTCATTGAAAAATATGGAAAAAGAAAAAGAAAAAGAAATCTAAAAATAACGTCCATAGTTAGTACTCAGTTGTCTTGTAACGCCGTTATCTCACGTTAGCAAGAAATGAATATAAGCACAGTTGTGTGTCTCAACACTTTGTCTCTTGTCTCTGTGTGTTGTCTCTCTCTCTCTCTCTCAGTTGTGCTTTAAAAACACAAAACCTCCCAACAATCTCTACGAACCTTAGCAATCTTAGATATCCTATTCATCGGTCATACATCTTTATCACTTACCTATTGTTCTTAATATATAGAAATTAATTCGATCTTTAAAACCCTAAATTTTTATTTTTCTTTTTCTTTTTCATCTACAGGTATAGCAGGGTTAGGGTTTAGGGTATTGAATCGAACTTTTTCGCTGTTTCAGATTATTTCAGGTATGAGATTTATATATACAGTCTAGCATTGTATCTATTTCTTGATATCGTTTGGTTGCTGAGAAATCGAGGGAAAAGAAAAGAAAAAGATTGAAAGAAAATTTTGGGACTTACAGTTACTGGACCTTTTTGGCAACCAAATAGATGATTAGGGTTTTCTCTTCTATGCGTTATCCATGATTTATTTCGTGCGTTTTCGGTTTTTGCTGTCTATTTATTCGCATTTCACAGTTAAAAAAGATGTTTTTGTGATTGGTTTTTGTTGCTCTTTTCTTCAATGTCTGTCTGATAATGTTTTGTGTTGACTTGATACTTGGGCGTAAATATTCGATTCCTTTTTTCCGGTGTTTATGAAGTTTTGTGTGATGTTTGTATGTGGAACACACTCTTGGTTTTTAATAACATAAGCATACCGTGGACTACGACATTATGGTTCTGTTTTTATTTAGGATAATCGTTGAATTCCGAAAATTGGAATTTGACTCAACAATGATATATTTTGTAATTTAGACTCTTGGAAGTATGTAGCGGGCACTAGTTCATTTCTTTTGTGTAAAACCTGTGTACAGGTGAAAGCATTGATGCGCTGTGGTAGTTGAAGCTTGGCTTATAGGTCAGCATGGGATTTGATAATGAGTGCATATTGAACATTCAAACTTTAGCTGGAGAATACTTCTGCCCCGTCTGTCGTCTACTTGTTTATCCAAATGAAGCATTACAGTCACAATGCACTCATTTATACTGCAAGCCCTGTTTGACATACGTAGTGGGTACTACTCGGGCTTGCCCCTATGATGGCTACTTGGTGACTGAAGCTGATTCCAAGGTTCTTTCTCACACTATCATGGTCTTTATTATGATCCTATTATATGTCTTTTCTGCCTATAGTTTTTTATGATGACTGCTCATTGCAGCCGCTTATTGAATCAAATAAAGTGCTTGCTGAAACCATTGGCAAAATAGCAGTTCATTGTCTCTATCATAGGAGTGGATGCACATGGCAGGGGCCTTTATCTGAATGCACATCTCATTGTACTGGATGTGCATTTGGCAATTCTCCTGTTGTATGCAATAGGTGTGGGATCCAGATTGTGCATCGCCAAGTACAGGAACATGCACAAAATTGTCCTGTGAGTGCCAAAAAATTTTCTTTCATTTCTCTTTTCACAAATGAAAATATGTTCTGCTGCATTGTTTTGGTAGATTGATTCTCATTATTGTTGTCTGATGACAGGGTGTGCAGCCTCAAGCAGAGGGTGCTCAGGACACATCAGCCACTGGCGGAACTGCTACTGCTGATCAGACTCAGACTGCCACTCAGGCAGGAACAACTCTCAGGCCCAGACATCTCAAACAACAGCAGCCACTATACCTGGACAGGATCCTAATCAGCAAGCAAACCCAAATTCTCAAGCACAAGCTTTAGCTCAGTCTGCTGTGGCAACTTCAGAACAGTGGTATCAGCAACAACAACAGTATCAACAATACTACCAGCAGTATCCTGGATATGATCCTTATCAACAGCAATATCAGCAGTACTACCCTTATCAACAGCCGACAGTTCCACAATACCAGCAACAGCAATTGCAAGCTCATACACCACATGTGACTGTCCAGCATCAACCTCAGGCTTACATGCAACCTCAGCCCCATATCCAGCCTCAACCCCAACTGCAATCTCTGCCTCATGGACAGTCTCAATTACATGTTCAAGCTCCAGCAGTTGCTCAACCTCAGAACCAGGCACAAGTTAACCTGCAACAGCAACCACTATCTGCGGTACAGCCACATTCTCAAATTCAATCGCAGACTCAACCAGCCCCGAGCCACCCACATCCTCAGCCTCAGCCCCATCTGACCCAACCTCATCCACAGCAACATGTCCCAATGCCTCAATATCAGCAGCCTCATCATCAAATGCAACATCCACAGCTCCAAGTCCAGCAACAGGCCCATCAGCATACTACCTCTCAAGCTCAACCTCATTCACAAGCTCAGCTACAAGCACCTGTTCATCCCCACCTAAATCCTAATGTGACTCAGATGCAGCTTCCATCAGCCCATGCTGTGACTGGCCATCAATCATATCCTCAGCCTCAGCCTCAGCCTCACCAGCAAGCGCACCCAGTAGTTCCCCAACAACATCCAATGCAAATGCACCCTCAAGGTGGGTTTCAGCCACAGACTCAACATCCTGGTCAAATGCCAAGTCAATATCCTCAACAACATACTACTATGCGTCCAACCCATTCTCATGGTACACTTCCAAACCAGCAACAGGTGGGTTTGTTGCCATCACCAGGTCAAGGCCAAAACATCCCTCTTGCTCAACAGCAGCCAGTTCAACAACCTGGACACCCAATACTCCAGCGCCCTGTTATGCAGCAAGTTCAACAGCCCATGACACATCAATATGCGCAGCAGCAGCAGCAGCCTTTCGTTCTGCAAGGTCCTTTTGTACAGCAGCAGATGCCTACCCAATCTCAGTTACGCCCCCCGGGCCCGCCCCATTCATATCCACAAAATACTACTGCCTATCCTCAGGTGCAGCAGAATTTACCATTATCACATGGATCTCAAAATGTTGCTGGAAGGCCTGTGTTGCCAAATCTTGGATTACAATCACACCCATTTCCTCAACATGCTGGTGGTGTTCAGGCTAGGCCAATCCATCCCGGTGCAAGCCAACCAGCAGCAAATCAGACTAATATACTCAGGAACAGCAATCAAGTACAAGTGTCTACTGTACAACAATCTGGGGTGACTTCAAGACCAACAAGTGTGGGTGATCAAAAAGCTGAATCATCTTCTGAGAATGCTGTTAAAAGGACTCAAATGATTTGGGTGCTGGTCTTGGTGCTGATGCTGGTGATGGTAAAACTGTGAAATCTGAAACTGAGTCCAAGGATAATGGTGATGCTGAACCTGGATCAAATGCTTTTGAAAATGGAGAACTTGTTATGCGGATGGTGAAGGAAGAGGTTACAGAAAGTACTTCGGAGCATTTAAAGGGTAATAAATCAGGTGAATTTGTAACTGAGATCAAGAAAGATGTAGAAAATTCTGCTATGGAAGATAGAGAAAGTCAGGATGATCATCTACTGAAAAAACCCCCATTGCAAGAATCTGAACATGTTGAAAAACTCAGTGGGAAGTTGCAGAAGGATACCAGTGGAATTCAGCAGCCTGATGAAGGCTCACAAACTTTGTCTACGATTTCAGCTCCTGTCTCCCGTAGTCCCGCTCAGAATGTTATCCCAAAAGGATCTGTTGCTCATGGTCCTGGAGTAGATGAATACAGAGGTTTTCCCCCACCTGGTCAGGTGCAACCTGGGGGCTTCATGCAGCCTTCTCACCCAGGTCCAATTGCTGATCAGGGAAGGCATTTTGGGCCTTCTACTCTTCAACAAAGGCCTGGTGCTCCATTATTACAAACAACCCCTCATGCACTTCCACATTACCCACACACAGCAGGGCACCCTCCCACTCAATTTAGGCCTCAGGGACCTGGGCATGCACCTGAGCATTTCCAGCCACCCGTGTTTAAGCAGTCTCAAGGTCTTGAAATTCCTCCTGGTGGCATCTCAGGTCCTGGCTCCGCAGCATCCTTTGGGAGGGGAACAGGTTATCATGGTTTTCCCCATCAAAACTTTGAATCACAATCTGTTGCTCCTCAAGGCCCTCATAGTCAAGGGCTTGCACCCCATGCTGCAGCTTCCAGAATGTCTCAAGGTGAATCTGTTGGACCACCATTTAGTATACTACCTCCTGGTGCAATTGATTCACATGGTGGAATGGCTAGAGCACCACCCCATGGCCCTGAAGGTTTGATGGGCCAGCAGCGGCCTACTAATCCGATGGAAACTGAATTGTTTATAAATCATAGACCTGGCTACATGGATGGTAGACGAACTGATCCACATCTTCCTGGGTCTTTGGGACTGGGTCCAGTTGGCCAGCCTTCCGGTGTGATGAGAAATAATGGTCCCCCTGGCCTTGAGTCCTCATTCACACACGGGTTGCGGGATGATAGGTTTAAGCCTTTCCCAGATGAGCGTTCCAATTCTTTTCCGGCAGGCCGACATGTAACTGATAAAGGAGAGTTTGAAGATGATCTCAAGCAATTCCCTAGGCCTTCTCGTTTGGATGCCGAGCCTTTACCAAAGTTTGGGAGTTATTCATCAAGGCCCCATGATATGGGACCCATGGGCTAAATTATGATACTGGTTTGAAATTGGATCCTGGGGCAGGCGGTGCCCGTTCAAGATTCTTGCCTCCCTTTGATAGAGGAGAGAGACCAGTTGGTTTACCTGATTCTTCTAATATTCATCCAGATTTTCTTGGACCAGTTACTGGTTATGGTCGGCGTCACATGGATGGTCTTGCTCCTAGAAGTCCAGTTAGAGAGTACCCTGGCATCTCCTCACATGGTTTTGGAGGCCTTCCTGGTCAGTTAGGCCCAGATGATTTTGATGGCAGCGAGTCACGTCGATTTGGTGATCCAATTGGCAAGTCCTTCCATGAAAGCAGGTTTCCTATTTTGCCCAGTCATTTGCACAGAGGTGAGTTTGAGGGTCCCGGTAAGTTGCGAATGAGTGAGCATTTAAGGAGTGGTGAATTGATTGGTTTAGATGGCCATTTACGGAGAGGCGAACACATGGGTCCCCAGAACATGCCCAGTCATATGCGGCTGGGAGAGCCAATTGGTTTTGGTGATTATCCTGGTCATCCACGGATGGGAGAACTGGCTGGACTGGGGAACTTCGAACCATTTGGTGCAGGCAACAGGCCAGGTCATCCACGATTTGGTGAGTCTGGATTTAGGAGCAGTTTTCCTCGTCAGGGATTTCCGAATGATGCTGGAATTGATACAGTTAAGTAAAAGTTTTCTGCAGCCACTGTTCTCACATTTTCTTGAGCCTATTTAGTTGACTATGCAAGGCTTACTCAAGCTTTAAGTTTGTCCTAACATATATGAAGTTTCTCCTGTGATGTGGATTCATTTTATAGGTTCGTGTACGTAGGTTATTTGTTGAGGAGACGTTCAATTTTTGATGTTTTGTGCCTATTGATATCTTCAGGGAGAAATGGAGTCTTTTGGTAACTTGAGGAAGAGGAAGGCAGCTAGCATGGGATGGTGCCGAATCTGTAAAGTTGATTGTGAAACAGTTGAAGGCTTGGAACTGCACTCACAAACAAGGGAGCACCAGAAGATGGCTATGGATATGGTTCGGAGCATCAAGCAAAATGCAAAGAAACAGAAACAGTAAGTCATCCTGGTTATTTTTATAAATGCTTATGTGCTTAGTTATTTGAAACTTTTATTAATTAAGCTATAAAAGTCTAATTCTCTATCATCTTTTGTTTCTACTTTATTTTTTTAGAACATCTGGTGACAACTCCTCACTTGAAGATGCAAGCAAGTCAAGGAATACCAGTTTTGAGGGCCGTGGGAATAATCATTAAGCGATTATGGTGTGTAGGAATATGATCAATGCCGACTTTGGGTTCAATTTTCTTTGGTCTTGTTGCATTTAGTGATATAGGCTTTTGACCCTTCATGCCTCTTTTCTACTTTTAGGAAGGTTTATGTTAGTTTTGTCATTTCAGGTTGCTTCCCTGTTTATGGAGATGGTTTGGAACTGAAGTGCAGTGGCAGTTAAGTTTGTTGGTTTTTGACTCTGAAATCTTTATTTTAGCTCTAGGATAGTTTTGTTTTGTCAAAACTAGCATTATCTAGTTGCTGTCATTCCGTTGTGCATGTGATGTTACCTGCAGTGCTTGAGATGGAATTTTTGTTTGTAGCATTTTTTAATGTATTCTTTCAACCCCGATCCTGTACCTGAATTTATCTTGGTGCTTTTACAGGGTTTCATCACTAGAATTAAACTTGTCTGATATGGTTGCTTGGTTTTGCTGGTGATTTGCTTCTGGTGTCAAAACTTTCAGGTTTATAGACTCTTCAACTTCTATCTGAGTGATTAGGACCATCTTCTATTTTGAAGATGGGAATCCATATGTGCAGAACTCTTACTTTTTGAGGAAGATATACCTCTTTGTTGGAATAATTTCCATCATTTTGTTCCTCTTACTGTCTCTTTATGACATTCGGAATAAACACTTTGCTATTATTATGTTGGCTTTCCATCTTTTTCCTTTTGAAATTGTTTAACCATGTAATCTTGTCATTGGCCAACCAACTCTCTTCTTCTCTCACATGTGTTCTGTAGAATACCTTCTAAATCTTCAAATTCTATGTTTTAAGGGTGGAAAGGTGGAATCTCATGAGATAATTAGCTTAGCAAAACTCTCTTGATGCAGTTAGTACTGGAATTATGAATTAGATTGTATTGGTTTTTTATACATTTTAACCAGTTGGAAAAAGGGAAGAGAAGAATTGTTGAGTGGAGGAAAGAATCCTGAAGTTTGTTACAGACTTTCCCTCCTTTTTCTTTCTTTCAAAATTGTTTGGCAATGATGGCTTTGTAGTCATTATCTAGTTCTGAGGTTCTTTTTTATCGTTTAAAGCTCTTCCAACTATACAACTTACAAGACATGGTTTACCCACTGACATTGTCGGTATCATGATCATAATACTCAAATGCTAATAACTATGCAATTTGTACTACGTTTTAACTTATTATTATTGCTAGATACCATTACTTGATATCTAGCTGTGGCATCTAATTGCTGCCTTGTTCAGCTCCTTTCTTTTCATTCAAAAGCAGAACCACCTGTATATATATCAAAATTTTATCAAATTTATTTTTGATTCATAGTAATTCAGTAGCGAGGATTGAACAAATTGCAACACATTATTGAGATTAGTTATCAGCAACACTTTACTAAGATTATGAGTTATGACCTATTATCATAGCATTTTCATTGCGGTGGAAATATGATTTTTGCTAGGAGATGCATGCACTCTCTGAAAATATTTGAACTTAGGGAGCCTAATGATCGTATTCCCCGTCTCGTTATTAGTGTTATAACTTAACTGAATCTTATATAAGCAGATATGAATGATTGAATGACGTTATAGTCTGGAATATGTAATAATAGAAAATAGAGAAAGACCTAGGGGAAGAAGCAGAAGTGGAGGACAGTTTGGTGATCATACTTATTGCTTGATTATTCTAGGTAGAGCTTCAGTGTGTTTACTTGTTTATGGGGCTAGCAACACAAGTGGTGGGTTACTTATAGAAATTTTTTATGTAATAAACATGGTTTGAGGCAATATATAAAACCATAAAAAAAACAGTATTGCTGTTTCTTTTAAGTGGCGGTTGTCTTAATCATTAAGATTACAAGCTATATGAAGGTTTGAACTGCTGTAGACTTATCTAACAATAAAAGAAAGAAAGATGATAATAATGATAACGGGGTTTGAACTGGCTATGAAATGAAAATTATTCTTCATACAATGGATGTTTTACACATCAAGATTTTAACACCTGAGGCAGTAAAAGTCTTTATTTAGGGATTACATTTTTATTTGTCAGTCTATTATAACTTCTATTTTCTTTAGCTGGTGGCTTGGTGAACAAATCTGATTTAACTTTAGGTCGAGTGAAACAGCGTTCTTCAATAGTTTAGTTTCAGTAGTACGATTTTAGTCTCATTGCTAATTATCTTTATTCTTATGAGACCTAATGCATACTATCAGAATTCAGTTAAGCCTTCAAGGTCTATGTTTGAAGTTAATTTTTGTATTTTTGGTGAAATTTCTTTTTTACAATAGATTTTCAATTCGACCTGTCTTTTTACGGCGAAGCAGACGACAAAATGGCTGAAAGTTCAGTGGAAAGGTTTACTCGGTGACCTTATATGGATGTGGTAAGAATGTGTTAGATCTGCAGATTTTTCTTAGTGGCAAATGTTTGCTTCTTAGTATTGATTTTTAATTGGTGTTCTTGTGGGATTTTCTGTTGCCTTGTTGACACACTGATACTCTTTGTTAAATAGTTCTATATTTCACTTGTTGTGTGATTGAATTTTAACCAGTAGGATACTTGAGAGGAAATATGAAAGCATTCCATGTGGGCATTATATACTCCTTCAGGACAACACATTTATTTTTTAAGCTTTGTACTTTGTTCTTGTGTGATAAATAGGATTTCCCACATCAAGGTTTATTACAGGATTTTGAGGGCTGACTTGTATATTACCCTTGTATGCGAGAATACAACTTTCTTTTGGCTGATGAATTATGATTTAGTTTGAATGCTTTTTGGAACTGAGGGTATAAGGTTAACTTAAGATAATTTTGGACAGTTGGTTAAAGTTGAAAAACTCAGCATCTTCTGAAATAATTCGTGATAAAAAATTTGATTAGCATATACTTGAAGGCAGGAAGGTTTTTGACTCACCATTTTGTTTTGATCAAGTAGGCTGATTTTTTGTTAGATGAAGTGGTCAATAGGGTGAAAAAAGAAGCAGCAATTTTTTGCTTTATATTTGGATGGAAAACTTACAGTTTTTCATAGAAAAGAAGAAGAGAGAACTTTCAGTATTGGGATACACTTGTCCCCTTTTTGTGACTATTTGAACTGCCAATCTGTCAGTCAAAGATGATTAATCGGTGCAGTGTTAATGTTTTATGCAATATGTTTGTTTGCAGAAGATTGATTTATAAAAAAAAAAATGTTTGTTTGCAGAAGATTGACTTATAAAAAAAAATGTTGTCTGCAGAAGATTGATTTCTGCTAAATTACAATTAATGTATTCTTGTTGACAGAATTGGATTTTCATTGTAATATATATCTGTGAGGCTACTTTTAGGCCTTTGACATAGCCGTTGAATTTGACCCATTGCTTTCTCTACTTTTAAGGTTGAGATTGATGTCCTACTTGAGGTGGAACCCTTTGTCACTTGTATGTGTATTGATTTATAGGTTTTGTCTACTTGTGAAATAGCTTGTATTTATGAAGTGCCAACCATTTTTTTCATATCACTTCTATCTAGTATGTAGTGCACAGGAAAGAAGTATTGTAATTTTAGATACAATCCTATATAGCAATTAAGTTGTCAGTCAAGAATTAGAATCAAAGATCCAAGACGTAGTAAAACTAAAAACCCCAAGGGGTAGCACAACTGGCTGTGAACTAGGTCTCATGAAGCAGACATCACTAGTTTGAATCTCTCTTTCACTGTCCTGTAGAGCTGAAACCAAATTATCATAATTAAAATTAAAGAAATAGGATAGGCCTTTTGGGTCAGTGATACTTCTCCTCTTGAAGGGTGGGGGTGTAAGCTTCAAATCATAGCTGCGGGCATCACTAGTTCAAAACTCCCCTTCCCCTTTTGGGGCCAAAATTTTCTTATAAAAAACTAAAATCTCACTTATCAAAAAGCCAATGAAGTGGACGCTACTAGTCTGAATCTCCCCTTCCCTCTTCTTTTATGCCAAAACTCATTTATAAAAAATGAAAATCAAAGAAATAGTATAGGCCTTTCATCCTCTACTTCTCTTTTTTGGGTTGGTAACATCAAAAGGCCAATGGCCTTGTAATCCACTGAATTCTGAAATCCTACTGTTTGGTCCTAACATTAAGAAAAGGGTAGCAAATCATTTTTCTTTAAAAACCAGTAATAAATTACATAATTAGGACACTAGTAAAAAGGCCTTTGCCTCCATTGGAAGCAACAAGAGCATGCAATCAAAGGCGATCCATTTGTAGTCTATTAGAGCAACTGCAATGTAAACTTTTAACAAGCTAAACTGACCTTACATAACATCATCAACTCGAGGAAAACTTGTAAAAGCCATAATATTAATACCTATCCTTGCCATTGTTATCTGGTACTTTAATTAGTTTTTGTTGTAGGTTTCTTTTTTTAACTTTTTAATTTTTTATGTCTTCTTTCTTCGTATATGTGATTTGCTTGTGTTTTGATCTTGATATTTCAAGTCTCCGGCATTGGGTGTTGAAAGCATATTTAGTATGATCATTACCATTCATATTTATCCTCAGATAATTCTGTAGCCGCATTTGTTCCTCTTCCTTTAGGTTTCCTAGTTGTCCTTGATATGCCATGTCAAACCTTAGTCATGTCGAATATCACATTCTGATTATTGTAATTTATATTTGAAAATCCAACTCCATGATCCCTCTTGACACTTGTTCTCGTTTCGAAAACCATTGGATACGTTGATTCGCAATAGTATCACCATCAATTAATTTGTATTGGTTGATTACAATTATGATCCTTTGAGAATTTTCATGCTTCCTAAACTTTTTCGTCATATTTTTTTTATCACATGAAATTTGGGGTTTTATTGAAGTTACGGAGTGGCCTTTTCGAAGTTGGATGCAATTATGGAATTCAAACCCTGCTTGGTCGTGTTTTTACCAGGTTTGTGGTTTTGAAGGCTTTTTTTTTTGGGTAAGAAATTCTGTCTTAAATATTTTCTGTCTTCTTGCTTTTTTTGTCTGCCTTTTAAGATTGCCTGAACATTTTGTGTGATACTGCTAATTGTATACATACAGGTGGTCTTAGATTTGAAATTGACTAGGAACTAAGTACTTCTTTCTTTTGTCTCATATTTATTATTTATGATAACAGAGCACTAATCATGGTTTTTTTATTTTTTTAATTATTATCAAATAGTATAATTTTCCATGGCCTCTTCAACATCAATAGTTAAGGTGTTAATAAACAACAAAAGCTCAACCTATACTTGTCTTGCACAGGTGGCTGTGCACAAATTATTTCTATAAAGTCATGACATTACTAGTAATGTCTAGGGGAGAAGGCCTAGGTTAAGGTATCAATATGAGCTTTAGCACATGCACTATCTACCACATAGATGTCATAGTTCTTAGTGATCAGTCACCTGTGGATAGTTATTCTAGATAGAGAATGCCTTGATGGTAAAAACAACATTGTAGATAACATAGATAGTAGGAACAATTAACTGGATTGGACTGTACTGGCTCTCAATTTGTTTGATGGTAGATTTGAAAGGGCTTCTTTTAATTGTATTGAATTTGATGTTTTCTCAATATTTTTGTGTTAAATTATCTTGGTAATTGACTTTTTTGGAATTCAGAGTGCTCAGTTTTTTTTTTTTTTTTTTTCTAAATCAAGGTTTTGCTGTTGTTTAGATGTTAGAAATACTTGGTAGTTTTTCTTGCTTGGCCAGAATGTTGTTAATTGATTACCTATTATATTGGATGTTTTGCCTTAATAGCTTAAATCTATATGATGACCCTAAATGCTTATGCTGGTTAGGAAATACTAGAATTATGGTCAACTTTTGCTTTAGGGTTGAATGGAATCCCTTTTGATAAGAATAGTGAAATTTCTTTCTCAAACAAGTTAATGCTCCACTCTTTTGATTTCTTATTACTGAGAAGAAGCTTTTTAATTATGGATTGCTTGTTGTTCACTATTAAGGAATTGAAAATTGTTAAGATCCAATTATCTTTTCAAATTTTCAACTGGGTGGATATCAGGAGGAAATTTGTCTTTCATGCTCTTCTTGCTTTTGGACATTCATTACCTCCAAAAACTATTAAAAGAAAGCGATGAAAGTACAAGTGAAAGCCTCTAAAGTAGCTCTCTTATGGTTGGAAAATACATCAGATGCGTTTTAGCAAAGTATTAGAGGTTGGATTTGCTAGCCTCTAAACCTGTTGTTACTGGCCAAAACCATAAGTTAGTAACATGAGTATAAAAGTGCAATTCAACTAAAATTTAGCCTAAGAAATCAGATTGCATAAAATTTTATAGGTAAAATTAGTAATTTGGTTTTTCAACTATTAGACAAAGTTCAATTTGTGGGCCTTAACAATTAATTGTGTCAATTTTATTCCTCAACATTCAAAACCAAGTTAATTTTATCTTTTAAGTTTCTTCTCTTCTCTCTATTAAGTATTTTACGAGATTATCTGACACTAATGTTGATAAAAGTGGTTATGAAGAGTCGATGTCTTATCAGTTTAGATAATCCTTTTAAGAATTTAAAGGGAGAGGAGACTTAAGGATGAAATTGAACTGAATTTGAAATTTGAGGGACAAAGTGGACTCAAATAATAGTCAAGGGACCAAATTGAAATTTTCCTTCTAGTTGGATGACTAAATTGGTATTTTAATAAATTTCATATTATGGCTTTTGGTGACAGATTTTAATTGATATTTTATGATAAGGATTCTAAATTAAAAAAAAAAATATATAATAATAATAATAATAAAAGTGAGTCATTGCACAGTTTGGTGAGGGTGCTATTCACAATCTAATTTGGTCAGAAGCTTGTCAATTAGGATGTGATGTTGCTATTAATTGTTCAAGTAATTTTAATAGTTTTCCAGCAATATCAGCCTCTGAAATATTGTATTTCAATTTCAAATTTGGGCAGCTTCATAATGTTTCACTCATAATTCTTATCCTCTTATAATGGTGGCCAGGCCAAGAGTTTTCGTAGCCCAACTAGCACATTTTGGCGCTTCTAAACATCTAGGGTCCAAATAAAAATCTTGTTCTCTTACCTCCAAGGAGCATCAAAAGAGAGTTGTCATTCTGTAGTATCTTGTGGCACTGTCTAGTCACTAGTGTCCCTACGGGGAGCATCCAGGTTTGAATCCCTTTCCAATCACTTATTATAAGTGAAAAATAAAAATAAAAATAAAAATTGCAACATGAGAAAATAGATATAGGAAAACTAAAAATACAATCTAGAGGCAGCTAGAGAACGCTCACAAACCTAAAATCTTTGTACAACATAAGAAGAAAGAGACTTACAATTGTCATTTCCCTAAGTGTGGAAGGTACTCTATTTAAAACAAGATTTTTTTTTTTTAAATAAATTTTTGATTGGTTATATAAAAAAAATGCCTCTCGCCCCTATGTAGAATGTTTAGTTTGTTATTTGGTGCTAACTTATTTTGAAGGTGTGTGGCTATCAGTGAGTGCTAGGGACGAGGTCCTGCGTTGGCTAATGTCAGTACTCCCTTGTATGCATTGCGAAGATGTTACTTGTAACTTCCACACTACGTAAGTACGTATGCTTATGTATAAAGCTTGGCTTTGGTGGGAAACTTCTTATGCATATGCCTAGTAGTTGCCTATGTTGTGGTGGTGTATCGTATTGGCTTACACTATAGTTTTACACTTACAAATTATATATTTTGCAATTTTACTCAACACCCCTTGATTGGGAAAAATGAAGGAACCGTGTATCTATTTTACCAAGACAATCCTAATGTTTAAATTGCTTTTATTCTATGGATTTGTTGTAGCGAGCTATGACATGGATTATTTATTTATTTACTTTATTTATTTTGCTAAATATAACGTGGAAAGTTTGAGTGTGGATTGTGAGGGAGAATTAATTTAGCATGTACTTAATCCTCAATACTTCCTTTTGGGTGTGCACTTCTTTTTGGAATGCCCTAAAGAACTTTCATCAAATTTTAAAAACAATTGAAAAAAAATTCAAATAATTGGATATAGTTAATCTTAGCAAAAATAGAAGGATATGATTAAGAAAATGATAGACTTTAGGTCACGTTTAAAATAATAGGGGTAAAAGCATTGTGCATGAATGTGATCGGTTGGCGTCTTTGCCTAGTCAATTTATGCGAGCTGTTGTTTGTGATGTAACTTTGTAATCCCTTTTTCTATTAATAATGCATTTTTAACCTTTTATTAAAATAAAAAAAAGGAGACTGAGTAATATATTTGTCAAAACAACAAAAATATTACACTAAACTTAACTCTTCAAGCAAAATATTGAATTTGAATGACAAATGTATAATACAGTTTGTTTTTTATAAAGTTAAAATTTTCTATTGAATTGAATTAATAAAGTGTGTTTGATAAAGATGTTTTATTAAGAGAGCGTGAGCCACTATTCTCAATTTAGGATATTTAAGAGCTTATTTGGTAAGAGATGCTAAACAACAGTATGTTTGGTAGGAGTGATTGAGTGACAATTATCAATTTAGGGTGTTTAAAACACTGTATTTAAAAAACTCATCTATACTAGTTTTTTGTTTTTAGGTAACATTGTTCAATGACATTTTTGTAAATATTTAGAAAAGTCTAGGACTTACAGATTTGATAATATACACAACCGAATTTTCTCTCTCTCTAGCATGGTTTTTTTTTCTTTTTCCTCTTTCTCTCTTGCACACTAAGGGGCTGTTTGGCTCACTTTTTTTTATCACACAATTTCCATCACTCATCACTTTAAAATACTATGTTTGTTTGGCACCATCACTTTATTTTTCACACTATTTGTGGGCCTTATACCTGTCACCCGGTGCAGTTTTTTTTTTTTTTTTCCCAATACCCAAACTCACCGAACCCAATGAGTGAAAAAAAAAAAAAAAAAAAAAAAAAAAAAAAACAGATCATGAAGACCGAACCAGTGAAAGAAGAAGAAGAAAAAAAAAGAAAAAACCCAGAACAGACCGAACCCAATGAAAGAAGAAAGGAAAAAAAAAAAAAAAACCCAGGAGAAGACCGAACCCAGTGAAAAAAGAAAGGAAAAAAAAAAAAAAAAAAAAAAAAACCCAAGAGGAGAAGACGAACCCAGTAGAAGAAAGGGAAAAAAAAAAAAAAAAGTCCAAAGGTGGTCAAAAGGTGCGGCTGAAGTTATGACAGTGGCTCCCTCATGTGTGTTTAATTACAAAAATGTCATTGAGTTATGAGTTATGGAAACTGAAAACAGCCAAAATGTGTTTTTAGTTTCCATAACTCATGACTCAAAAATCAGAGAATTGAGTGATGGAAACAGAGTTATTGTGTAGCCAAACAACCTTTTTGTTATGGGTCCCACCATTTTTGAGTTATGAATTATAGAAACAGAGAATTGAGTTATAGGAAACAGGTGAACCAAATAGCCTCTAATATTCTTTATTCTTTTCTTTCTTTCTTTTTTTTCCCCTCTTTCTCTTGGATACTGTCATGCTCTCTTCTTCTATTTTTTTTTTCTTCTTTTTCCCATCTTTCTCTTAACCACGTTGTTTTCTTCTTCTTCTTCTTCTTCTTTCTCTCTTGCACTCTATCTTTTAACCTCTCTCTTTAGTTTTTAGATTTTGGTGTGTTGGGTTGTTTTATGGGTTTTGTAAATTGGAATTTTGTGAACTATTTTGAATTTCTTTTGCAAATTCGTGTGTTAGTGCACTTCGAGAACTCATTCACGTCAGTTTTTTGTTTTTAAGTAAAAGTGTTGAGTGGCATTGTTGTAAATAAGTTGAAAATTGTAGGACCCACTTGATAAGACTAAACATAACTGAAACTCCCCTCTCTCACGCTTCCACCTATTTTTCCTCTTCTATGTAATCTCACACAAAGAGTCTCATCATCTCTCTCTCTCTCTCTCAACAACTCTTTTATTTGGACTTTATCTCACAATTACTCTTAAATTCTTCAAATTCATTCGTACTCCTTTATTTATCAACAACTCAACTCTTTTTAAATTCTTTAGATTCATTTGTACTCAGATCTATCATCGCTTCTTTCAAATCTATTTAAAATTAGCTTTATATCAAATCCATTTATCACTGAGAGAGACGAAAACCACGGAGGAGGAAGAAGGAGCTATGGGTTTTGAGAGAAACAAAGGGAAATAAAAGAGAGAAGGAATAGAAGAGAGTCTGTGAAGATTGAAGAGAAAGCAATCGTAGTAAGAGAGGGTTTTCTCTTTCCTTAAATAAAACAATAATACTTTTATTGTATAACTCAATAAATTATCACTTAAAAAGACACTTTTTTTTTTTAATTTATACCAAACACACAATTATTACCAAACGGACCCATAAATATTTTCTCTAGAGTATTTTTCTCTAATGTTGTGAAGAAGGCAAACACCTACAACAAAACTATGTTTTTTTTAGTGTAAAGGTTGTCAATGAAAATAGAAAGGTTGATTAGATGTTGCTCTATTATTGCTCTGGGATAAAACTTAGACATAATATATTAGGTTCCCTACTTAAATTTAAATATTTGGTTGTTTTAAATATACTTATTCTTAGAAAAGATAACACTATTTGTGCAGTTGCATAAGAATGAGTAAAACCCAGAGACACTGAGCAATTATCACCCTATTGGCCTCTGCAATTTAGTTTATAAAATAGTGACCAAAATCATTGTGGCTCGCATTCGTTCTCTTCTGGTCAGCCTTGTCTCCCATCTCCAAATAGCTTTTGTTACTGGGAGAAAAGGAGTCAACAATGCCATTATCGTACAGGAATTAATCCACTCCATGTCAAAGAAGAAAGGTAAAGATGGGGTTGCAGCCATTAAAATAGATTTGGAGAAAGCTTACGACTGGCTAGAATAGAGTTTCATTAGGGACACTCTTCTCCTCTTCAAATTCTCGAAGCAAATAACGTCTCTGATTATGAGTTGTGTGTTTTCCACCTCTATATTTGTGCTTTTTAATGGGGGTGGCTTTGACTCCTTTCAACCATCTAGGGTTATAAGGCAAGGGGACCCTCTCTCCCCCTACATTTTCATCTTATGTATGGAAGTTTTAAAGGCCCTTATATTAGAGAAATATGATGCCAATTTGTGGGATCCAGTTAGGGCTTCAAGATGTGGTATTGCTTTTTCCCATCTTTTCTTTGTTGATGACCTTGTGTTATTTGCCAAGGCTAACTAAAAGAACTGTAGAGTAGTTAGAGATGCACTTGATACTTTATGCTATTTATCGAGTCAAAAGGTGAGTGCTGGAAAGTCTTGCGTCTTCTTCTCCCCTAATATTCCCCAAGAAACTATAGAGGAGCTCTGCAATATCTTGGAGTTTCGGTCTACCCCTTCCTTAGGGAAATATCTTGGCTTTCTGATCAAACACTCCTCAAGTGCCCAAGATTTTGAAGCTGTGATTGAACGTTAGAACTAGTTAGCGGGTTGGAAAACTCACTTGCTATCTTTTGCTAGTAAATTAGTCCTTAGCCAAGCAACCATCTCTGCCATTCTGAACTACTCTATGCAATGTGCTGTCCTCCCTTCCAAGGTGATCCAATGTGTAAACAGACTATGCAGAAATTTTCTATAGGGCTCTATAGACAACAAGAAGAAAATCCACCTAATTTGTTGGAAGAAAATCACAAAACCTAAGTAGGATGAAGGCCATGGTCTCCAAGCAGCAAAGGAAAAAAAAACACTGTCTTACTAGCGGAGCTTAATTGGCGATTTTATCAAGAAAGTGAGTCTTTATGGGCTCGTGTGTTTACTCATAAGTATGCTAGTCATAATAGGCATTCTCTAGCAAAGCCAAGAACTTGGTCTCCCACTTGGACATGCCTTAGGAAGGGTGAAGTTGCATTAAAAAAGGGTAATAAATAGATAGCAGGCAAGGACAGTTTCTTATCTTTCTAGTATGACAAATGGATAAGTGAAGGGTCTCTCAAAAGCTTGCTAGTAGGTCCTTTTCTCAAAGGGGAAGAGAGCTTATGCCTTAGGGATGTTGCTCAAAATAATGGCTATAATTTTAAGGGTTTGTCCTTTGTTTTCCCTATGACCTTGCTTTAGAAAATCAAAGCAACTCCTACTCTCTTGGCTGCATCTGGTGTGTATATAATTTCTTGGTCCCTATCCCCTAGTGGAGATTTTGATCTCAAAGAAGCATACAACCTGGCATGTTTGGAAAATGATCGTCCTCAACATTATTCCTTTATGACTAGCTGGATTTGGAAATCTTTCACCCTTCCTTAGATCAAATGCTTCCTTTGGTAGTGTCTCCATAGTAGTACCCCAGTTAGATCGATACTTGTTGTGAGGGGTTTGAACATCGTCCCATCCTGCCCTCTGTGCAATGGGCCATACTAATCAATTATCCATATTCTGCGGGACTATCCAATGGCTTGATTATTTTGGAACTCCTTTCCCCCTCCCATTCAATCTAACCCTTTTTATAATGCTAGCCTGATAGATTGGCTTCGATTAAACTGCAAATTGCAGCACCCTTCAAACTCTGGTATTTCTTGAGGAATCATATTTCCTTTTGGAGTGTGGAGCCTTTGGTTACATTGCAACAGAGTAATTTTCAAGGACGAACAACACCCCCCCCCCCCCCCCCCCCCTCCCCCAAAATAAACCTCTTATATCTGAAACCATGGCCAAAACTTCGGAATTTACTTGCCTCGACCTTAATGAAAAGATGAGGCGTGCTTTAACTACCATTCAAGTCAGGTGGAACCCCCTGGGGACAGTTGGTTTAAGTTAAATTCAGACAAATCTTCCTTAAGGAATCTGGGCCATGTTGGTTTTTTTTGGGGGGGGGGGGGGGTATCATAAGAAATTCTCATGGGGATTGGGTATATGGATATGCTAGAGTTATTGGATTCATAGCCAGCATG
This sequence comes from Quercus aquifolioides, assembly GCA_019022515.1. Taxonomy (NCBI): domain Eukaryota; kingdom Viridiplantae; phylum Streptophyta; class Magnoliopsida; order Fagales; family Fagaceae; genus Quercus; species Quercus aquifolioides. The sequence goes on from CM032326.1 coordinate 32,144,216, forward strand.
GCGGCAGAATTGTGGCCTTGCGAGATGGTATCAAGATGTGCATTAATCTAAACTTGGCTGTTGTGGAGATTAAGCTAGATGTGAACCTTGTGGTTGATCTTCTGTAGAAGGACGCTGGAAGCTTCAATGGTATTGAGGTGATAGTGGCTGACTGCAAAGAATACCTTAAAAAATTCCTAGAGTTAGAATCCAATATTGTTTTAGGGAAGCCAACAAGTGTACTGATGCACTTGCTAGAAGAGGTGCTCTCCTCCCCCAAGATTTTGTTATTTTTTCTATTCCCCCAACAGATGTCTCACTTTTGCTTAGTCTAGACACTGCTGGGATTATGTACGAGTGTGTTTGCTCAAATATCTATGTTTATGTTTTTTCGTTAATGAAATCCTCCGGTTTACCACACAAAAAAAAAAAAAAGAAAAAAAGAATTTGAGCATTACCCATCGAAAAAAAGAAAGAAAAAGAATTTGAGTATTACATTGACAAAATTAAAATTTGGAGTTTAAGAAACTGTTTGGTTTCAATAGTTTCCATCACCAATTACTCATTTTTGGTGGGTCCTAGGCTTAAATGTGTGTTTGACCATATTTTTATTTTCAATTCTCATCACTCAAAGCTTGAACTAAATGAGTGATGAGTGAAATGAAAACAAAGTTTATGTTGTCACTATTTTTATTTTTTTTAAGAAGATAATACAAAAGAATGATAAAAATAAAATATGTCAAAGTTAGATCCTATTCATGGATTAACGAAAATGTGCAAAAATACTATTTGCCTCTACCCTTCTACGGTCTACAAAAGAATTTGTGCTCAAAAACAATATATACGTATGTATATATATATATATTTTTACTACAAATTATTTCCTTGGTTAACTACACAAATTTGTTTATTACCGTTTTATAATTTACCGGATCGTAAATATCAGGTGGGCCTCTTTCGTGGCCCACTTGTTTGCTCGAATCTCTATGTACTTCTTCCTTAGGAATCTGTATCCCCGTATATCCTCCTAATACGTCGCCGTTGCAATTTACTTTTTACATCAGCAGTTAGTGGTGTCCAGCTGTATCTGCAATTTTGAATTTCAAATTCTCTACCATTTCGAAATTAACCGTTAGGGTTCCTACTTCCTAGTATTTTTTTTCAATCCGTTAAATCCATGACGTGTCAGCCATCTGACCGTTTATTCTCTCACGCCCGTTCGTTCAAAATTATTAAAAAAAAGAGCCGTTATATCTCTCACTTCCCTCTTTATATATAATAAACCTCTCTTTCCCATTCCCTCTAGTCTCTACCCCACATTTTCCTTTTCTCTCTCTCTCACCAAAAGTTCAAAACTTTTCAAACCCTAATTTTCGAATTCGCTCTCTGCTCTTCCGAAAATGAGGGAAATCCTTCACATCCAAGGAGGCCAATGTGGGAACCAAATCGGTGCCAAGTTCTGGGAAGTGGTTTGCGCCGAGCACGGCATCGATTCCACCGGCCGCTACTGCGGTGACTCGGAACTTCAACTCGAGAGGGTTAACGTGTACTACAATGAAGCGAGTTGTGGGCGATTTGTGCCTCGTGCTGTTCTGATGGACTTGGAGCCCGGGACCATGGACAGCTTGAGGTCCGGTCCTTACGGTCAGATTTTCAGGCCGGACAACTTCGTTTTCGGCCAGTCCGGTGCCGGAAACAACTGGGCTAAGGGGCATTACACTGAAGGTGCCGAGTTGATCGATTCGGTTCTCGACGTTGTTCGAAAAGAGGCCGAAAATTGTGACTGCTTACAAGGTATAAAGTAATTTTATGTTTATACTGTTTGATTTGAAAATATGAAATGGGTCTGTTTCAAATTAGGGTTATTAATTTTCATATATTTTGTATTTTGTGGTAATAATGTGTGTTTGTTTTTTTGGGGTTTAGGGTTTCAGGTGTGTCACTCATTGGGTGGTGGAACTGGATCTGGAATGGGGACGCTTTTGATTTCGAAGATTAGGGAGGAGTACCCGGATCGGATGATGATGACGTTTTCGGTGTTCCCGTCTCCTAAGGTGTCGGATACGGTTGTGGAGCCTTACAACGCCACTTTGTCTGTTCATCAACTGGTGGAAAATGCTGATGAGTGCATGGTTCTTGACAATGAGGCCCTTTATGACATTTGCTTCCGAACACTCAAACTCACTACTCCCAGTTGTATGTTTCTCACTGTCCCTTTTCTCTTCTATTGATTTACAAATGTTTTGTTAGTATATCTGTGATGCTTAATGCTTTGTAAGAATGTGCTATTGTTGCTGCAAAATGATTATATATGATTTTGAATGGGAAGGACTACATAGTCCTAGACCATGAATATGGTTTGTTGTCATAAGAATTTCATATGAGTTGAGTAGTTGCAGTAATTTCAGTATTAGTCATTAGTGATGAAAATGATGCTTACTTTGACTTGAAATGAAGGGGGAAAGTGATAGACACATCTAATCTTGGCTGTCACTTTTCCCCTTCCATTTCAAAGTTAATGGTTATTTATGTCTTGGGTGATTTTAAAAGTTCCCCTGCCAAATCAGTTTGAATGATTTGGGGGGGAAAAGTTTGTAACTTTAAATATAAATATATTTTTTTTAAATTAATACCAAGAAGACCAAGTTTTGTAACTTTAAAGATTTATTATTATTATTTTAATTAGATACCAAAATGCTTTTGCTTCTAGAGTCTTTGAATTATTTTACTTTTTCATCAATGTTTTTCTATTGAAACTGATTCCCTTTCATTTTTGTTCTAACAGTTGGTGATTTGAATCATCTAATATCTGCAACCATGTCTGGAGTCACCTGCTGCCTTAGGTTCCCAGGCCAGCTCAACTCTGATCTTCGGAAACTTGCTGTGAATCTCATTCCATTTCCTCGTCTTCACTTTTTCATGGTGGGATTTGCACCTTTAACATCACGAGGCTCTCAGCAGTACCGTTCACTGACGGTTCCTGAGCTCACTCAACAAATGTGGGATTCAAAGAACATGATGTGTGCAGCTGACCCACGACATGGCCGTTATCTGACAGCATCGGCTATGTTCCGTGGTAAGATGAGCACCAAAGAGGTCGATGAACAGATGTTGAATGTGCAGAACAAGAACTCTTCCTACTTTGTTGAGTGGATTCCCAACAATGTGAAATCAACAGTTTGTGATATTCCACCAACTGGTCTCAAGATGGCCTCAACCTTCATTGGGAATTCAACATCAATCCAGGAGATGTTCCGAAGGGTGAGCGAGCAATTCACAGCCATGTTTAGGAGGAAGGCTTTCTTGCATTGGTATACTGGGGAAGGCATGGATGAGATGGAGTTTACCGAGGCAGAGAGCAACATGAATGATCTGGTTGCAGAGTATCAGCAGTATCAAGATGCAACAGCTGATGAGGAAGGAGAGTATGAAGATGAGGAGGAAGAGTATGAACAAGAATGATCTGGATTATCGCCTGATGATGGGTTATTGGGGAACTTGCTATCTTAATATACTATATAGTAGCAAAGTCTTTTTTTAACCTCAACTTCCAGTTGCTGGTTATGTAGTATTTGACTGAAGAAGGAAAGACAAATTAAACTATATTCTGCTATATCATCTGGTTTTGTAGCATGACTTTTTTAATTAGACTTCTAGTAGTAAAATTTGCTATTATTAAATTCTATGTTCTTGCGTCTGAGATTTATTGTGCTCAATTCTATGCCATACCTCCAGCTTGTGAGGGTATGAATTGTGTAGGATGTGAAACTTTTGACATTCAGGGGGAAGAATGAGATATAGCTCGCTCTGGAATTTGCACTCCATGCATAATTTCATTGTAATGATTTCAGTGCCGAAGAGTGTGTGTGAACCTGCTGCATACTTGCATATGTTGTGTTGAATGTAAAATAGGGAAAAATCACGAGAGCCATCGAAGCTTGAAGTGCAACAAATAGGAAAAAATTACATTCCTTTTTTGAGTGAGCTCTTCCTAATTTACCACAGAGAGCCAAAGGATTGTAGAGTTGTGGGAGTTTTGCTGGGACATGGAAGGAAGGACCGAGAGCCATCGGAGCTTAAGTGCAAAGTTTTTTTTTTTTTTTTTTTTTTTTTTTTTTTTCGGTCAACCATGATATATTAATAAAAGCTAAGAATTAACCGGTCTATTACAAGTGCAAAGTTTTGTAATGCAAAAACGAGTGAAAAGACTAAAATGAGCTTCCAAATGCCCAAATAAAATTTTCAACAATATAAAAGAACAATATAAAAGGGAAAGTATATTTATTTTTTAAAATTGTACCTAAATTACACCAAGTGTGTTTGATTTATTTTTTTGTTTACAAAAATTTTTACAAACTGCTGATGTGGTGAGTAATTTTTTATTTTGAAAGCAATGTGGTGATTGGTAAATGAAAAAATAATGTTAATAATGAGTTTAAATGAAACAGTGATGAATTATGATATTTACGGATGAATTAACGTGCAATCAAACTTGAACAAGTACAAACATGAACGTCCGAAGAGGAAATATATTGGATGAAAATTGATTACAGTTCATAGAGCTACAGTAAAGTTCTTTTCTTCTTTTCTCTCTTTTTTGTTTCGATCCCCATTATCAGAGGCTTCTCCCCCTTATATAGCACCCTCTTCCCTCATCTTTATCGTCCACTTGTTCATCATCTAAACATCCACTTGAGTACATGTCCCATCAGGTATCCTCTTTAGCCTTGTGTGAGTGGCGGTAGCTGAGTTTGTACTGTTCAGGGGTCTTCTCCACATTAATGCGGCCAGAAAAGTAGCTGCAGCGCATTTAATGTGGTGGTTGAAGTTTGTCTTTTAGATATTTTTCCATTCCTGCTATCCTCATGCGCGCCTGAGGTTCACACTTATCATTAGAGATGTTAGGAAGATTACTTGAACCTCCCAGGTGTTTGCTTGATCAAGGCTCTCTGTGTCCGAGGAAGACGATCTCTTCGGACCAATGGTGATCTCCTCGGACTACACTCCTCGTTCGTTTCCAGGTATATTTCCTCCGCGCGGACTCCTCGCTCATTTCCCTCTCTTCGGACATACAGTAGTCTTCAAGTAGGGGCCCAGACCCATTACATTAGGTTGGACTTTCACCCCCACAAAAACCAATAAGTTTTGCTTGAAAAATGAACTCTTTTTTGTCTTGTTTGAAAAATGTTTGATTAACTCAAAAAATCACTATCAAAAAAAGAAAATGAATAAAACTAAAAACCTTTCTCATTTTCTTTCACTCTGTTGGCTGTATATAAAAAAAAGCCCCCTTGGTTTTTACCAAAAGAGTGAAAACACACAAAGTTAGTGGGGGCCAATTTATCAATATCTTAAACTGACGAGGTTATTCCAAAATAAAGTAAAACCTCAAACTCTTTCACTTCGCAGTCGCTCTGGGCTCAGATACTGAGATAGAGAGGGAGAGAGAGAGAGAGAGCAAAGCGAAACCCAAAAATGGCGACAGCTCTGGCAAACAGAGCTGCGGGCGATCGAAGCCAAAGCCTCTTGAAGCTCTCTTTCAACTTCCTCAGAAGCTTCAGTACTGCTTCAGCGAATAACCCTACCACTACTACTGCTTCATCTTCTTCCTCGGCCTCCAAAAAACCCAAACGAAAAAAGAAGAAGAACCTGTTCGAGGTGGCTCAGTTTTTGCCCAACTGGGGACTCGGATACCACATGGCCAAGACTCACTGGACTGGCGTCTCTTACCAGATCACCAAGATCAATCTCTACAAGGTCTCTCTCTGTTTTCCATTTCTGTTTTGTTCGATTTTGAGAAAAATAATTGTGAGAAATGAAATAGAAAGTCTCTGATTTGTTGTTTGTAACAATGCGAAACTCAGTTCATCGAAATTGAATAGTTGTATTAGACTGAAAAGACTGGTCTTACAGCAAGAGATATATATAGTGTTAAAAAAAAATTATATTCTTTTTCTACAATTTCTCGACTGCCAAACAAAGGGTTTAAGTCAAATTTTAATTTTTTTTTTGCAACTCATGGGTTTAAGGGTTTAGGGTTTATGTGGTTGTTGCAGGATGGTAAGCATGGCAAGGCGTGGGGAATTGTTCATAAGGAAGGTGAGTGTTTGGTTATTCTGCTCTTAAATTTTCCACATTTGGTTTTTGATATTGGTATTAGATTTGGTGTCACTGCACTTGCTGCTGTTTTTGTTACTTTAACTAGCTAGAGATTTTTTTTTTCTCTGTTGAATAGGGGAATTTAGTGGTTTCATTGCTTAGCCCTGGCTGCTACTTTTGCTGTTGTTGCACCCTGTAAAGAATATAAAAGGAATGTCACTTATGTGAGGGAACTGTTTGTCTTGTTTAAGTTATTTCTATTGGGTTTAGTAGGACTTTCTGTAGCTGTTTAAATCTTTTGACGCTGCGGACCTTGATATACACATAAGTCTCTACCCTGAGAAATTGGGTTGCAGAGAAAATGGCAAAGGATTCTGTAATAAATTCTCAATTGAGTTCTAAGTCGCAGTTGTGCTTACTAATCTGTTAAATTCTGAAATTTTGTGATTCAAGAAGATCGTAATCTTTTACCAGTTGTTTCTGTGTACCAGCTGCATGTTAGTCTGTTGAAATTTTGGTAAAATGTCATTTCCTAATGTTATCAGCGGAGACAATCCTAGGGTTTGAATCCCCCTCCGCCACTTAAATGTTACAAAGAAAGAAGTTTACATATAAGTGATGAAGTGTAATAGTATTTGTGACTTTTGTAGGTCCCACCCTCTCTTCATTTTGATTTTCTTTTTCTTGTTGTTTGTTAGTGCTCCAAGTGTGCCCTGCATATGAAACATTTTGATACAAACTTGTGTTCTCTATAAATATTGTCAACAGTTGTTTAAATATTTAATAGTCACTGGTTGATGAGATGATAATCTGGGCTTGCCACTGCAAATGTGATGTCTAATGTTTTATTTTAACTTTTCTGATTAATAAATATCAATATATTTGGCCTTTTCACAATCTTTTTGGAAACCCACAACTTGTGCCACAATGTGCCCACGTGGTGAGTTGTGAGTAGTGGGTCCATGTGGGTCTCCAACTCTACTACTCACAACTTGCCACGTGGGCAAGTTGTGGGTTTTGTTGCGATACTAGCATTATTCTTGTTAGTAATCACAATGTGAAAACATATATATTTCATCATTCTATATGAATTCTTTTGGTTGATAGTTGATTCATCATAAGTTATGGTGGCCTCAATGCTTTGTATATACACTTCCTTAGGGAATATTTTGATGTCTGATAGAATTGTTTACCATGAGTGCATTTGAAATATGGTAGCCTGGAAGGCCAGTAAACAATTCTTAGCTTAGTTTGTCTCATGTTAGTGGTCCAATAAAGGGGAAAAAAGAAGGGCTTTAATTCAGTGATATATGCACTATAAAATCGAGTTTTACATGATATTAAAATAAGATGTATACTAATTTGTTCAGGAAAAAGAGGCGACCTAAATCATTGGCATCAAGAACAAGGTCGGGATAATTTGATTTATCAAAAAACCAAAGGTCATGATAATTTGATCTGGCTTGTGATTTTTTCTTTCGGTAGCAAGACTGATTTTCTTACATGATGGTTGGCCAAATGGCACTTTTCTGCATTTATTTCATGCTGATTGGTACTTGTTTAGCTTTGTCTATTCCAAGGTCAAAGGTTTAGTTGATTCAATAATTTAATGCAGGCATGGCAGCGGCAGATGCACCAAAGAAAATAAGTGGAGTTCACAAGCGTTGTTGGAGGTACATTCCAAACTTAACGAAATCAACAGAAAGTGCTCCCAACTTGACTAAATCTCCAGAAACTGTCCCAAAAACGGAGGCTCAGGTGTCTTGATGCATATCAATTAGTAATAGGTGTTGCTTGCCTAACCACTCATACTCTGATATCCTTGTTTGGTTGATGCCCAGTGATTTCAAGTTCTTCTCCATCAGCATAGTTATCTTTGGATGTCGTTTGTTTCCAAATCAGTTATTTCTAGATGTATTTGATGCTTTTTGTAACATCCCTGTGCATGGAAAGCAAGACTTTTGGCAATGCAAACAAAAATATGTTTGTTATAAGTGAAAAGCTTGAGCTAGATGGATTTAGTTTTCTAAAATTTTTCTTGTTTCTGGAGTATTGCTTAGTCGTCTCTTCTAACATGTTAATCCACTAAATCTGGTTGGGCATTTTGTTTGTGCAAGGGACTTTCAAAAAATTATGTTTGTGCATGGGTGATTCAAAGAGTGTTGGCCTGTTGGGTTGGTCATCGTTAAAGAGTGATGAGGCTCTATGCTGGGAATTTCTTTCATTTCTGTCCTTTCCTCTGAAGATGTGCCTTGTGTTAGCATACTAAATTGCTTGTGCCTTGTGTTGATGTCTATGTTTCATAAATGAGAAATGCTAGGGACACAAGTAGCAGACTGTTAGTAGTGGGTAAAAAAGTGATGTATGTTTATGTGTCTAGATAAAAACTAGTGACAAATTGCCACCTAATTTTTGTTGTGAAATTGTAGTGGATGTAGCACTCCTCTTCATAAGTAGCAAATTGGTTTTGAAATGAACAGATACTGTATATCTATGTTAAAGTGCTATGCAGTTTTATCGAATAAGATATAAAACCCTCTATTGGACTGGCGCTGCTGCCATTTGATGTTTGGTCATGTAAGTCTAATTGAAGTAGTTTAAGATTGTAAAGAACATACACGAAGAACCCTTTTGATTTTAAAGGGAGGAATCGGTCTTTATTTAGGTGTGTTTGGATACTAATGAAAAATTAAAATTATTTTACTATTCAGCTTATTTTTGCTATTATTCATGGGCCCATTGTACTTTTTTGTACTATTCATGGGTCTTGCTGTACTATTTCAACTAATTTTTACTTTTATCTACAGTACTTTCAGCAATAAGTTTTCAGTTTCAGCAAAATAAGCGGCATCTAAACAGATCCTTAATAGAGGGTGCTAATGTTGAATGATGACCATCTCTGAATTTGATATGGTAGATATATCTCAGTTAAGGAACATGATGGTGCTTGCTTGAGATATCTCAGTTTGGTTTGTGGGTGTGATTCATTTTCACTTTTAATTTTTGGATACTCATTTTCTTTTTCTCAAATCTTGTACTCATTTTGTGTTTGGCACAAATTTTCTTGTTTACCTTCTTCTTCTTTATTTTATTTTATTTTTCACTTTTCACTTTCAATTAAAAATTCAACACAGATTTTGAGTATTTTTACAAAAATGCTATTGCATTCATTTTCAATGAAAATGAAAACAGTCAAAAGGTATATTTATTTTTTGTATTCTAACTCACTTTTTGGATATTGAAAATGAAAACTGAGTACAAATAATAAAGTCAAACCAGTTTTTTAGTGGTAGATCCTACTGAAAATTGAAAATGAAACTGAAATGATCCAATTTTTTTTTTTCCCTTTTAACTAGTCAACCTCTTAGCTTCTTCCCACACTCAACACATGCTAAGATAATCCAAAAAAATAAAAATAAAAATAAAAATATGCTTAGATACAAGGTCAAAATCTCTTTCATATGGTAAGGTCAAAATCTCTTTCATATAGTAAGATTTTATATGAGAAAAAATTAATTTAAAATATGATATTCTTGCTCAAATTAATTGTTTTTGAAATAGTTGAAACAAAAGTCGAACAAAAGAAAAAGAAAAAATAATGACACAATTAAAATGTAAAAAAAAAAAAAGATTGAAAAATATTTATGTGAGGCACAAGAATTTAAATAAGGTACTTGTGCCACGTGTCATATCCATGGCTGAGAAGTTCATTATCGTGCCGAGGAGGTCATACACTCGGACAGTAAGGCCACGTCAGTGGCACGTTACCAGAAAAGGTCATATTGTAGAAAAAGAGTTTTGGAGAGAGGGTTAATCTTGACATGACTTAAGGGATGGTGTGTAACGCCCTAGCCTTAAAAAAAAATAAAAATAAAATTGAGAGATATTTTTTTAAATCCCCCACGTGAGCCCCCACCTAACCATCTATTCCCCACCACACAATCTCTTAAAATATCTCTCTCTCTCTCTCTCTCTTGACCGGTCACCTAAGCCCTTCTCTCCCATTTTGCTTTCTTTTATTCACACAAAAACACACACACACAAACCTCCATCTCTCTTTCACCCTCACCGACCACCACTCCATCGGATCACCACCATCATCTTTTTGTGACGAGATTCACTGGGGAACTTCGTAAGAATCTTTAGGCTCCTTCATCTCAAACTATTAATGTAAAAACTCTAAATATTTTGGTGGATTTTCATATTGTTGATCTAAGCTTTTGAAGTGATATTCACTTGATTAAGCCTTAAGAGTTTTTATTTGGTGAACATATTCTGATGAAGGGCTTAGGGCTTTTATTTACCTATATAAATGGTGGCCATTTGAGGTTTTCTATAGCTAAGATTTGGGGGTTTGATGCCTTATTGTCTTGGTGCATGTTTGTGATGCTAGTTTTATGATAGATCTTTCAAGTGAAGAAATTCTTAGTTTCTAAAGAAATTTTATGAGATTAAGGAGATTTTTGGGTAAAGTTGTGTTTGGCAAAAAAAAGGGTGACCTCAAAGTAGCTAACAAAATATGCCCAACATTCTAAGTTTAGGCTTGCCTAAGTGAACTGTTTCCATGGGAGATTAAAGTTATTTAACTAGACTTAGTTTAAGATTTTCAAACTTGTCATGATAAACTTGTATACCTTTTCTTTAGGTTCTAACTAATTCTTGTTGGAGGACTTGGAAGCTAGGCTTATATGCGGTCTTGCAAGGTAAGTATGCAAATTATGCAACTTCGTCATGCAAATTATGCAAATTCGTCGAAGATGTGTTATGAAGCTTGATTATATAAAGTTTCCAGCTCTTTATGACACCTGACCTCATGTCATGGCAGTCGTGATTTCCTAGTGATTACCCAACCAAATACTTGGATCTTTGTGGTGTTGGTATGATGGTGCTTGAGTCTTTGTGACTTGGTGGATTTTATTATGGCACCTGAGTCTGTGTGACACGGTAGCCAATAACTGGTACTTGCAGCCTTTGTGACACGGCCAGTAGCGCAACACCTGAGTCTTTGTGACACGGTGGATTATATTGTGGCATCTGAGTCTGTGTGACACGGTAGTCAGTAACTGGTACTTGTAGTCTTTGTGACACGGCTAGTAGCACAACACCTGAGTCTTTGTGACACGGTGGATTATTTTATGGCACTTGAGTCTTTTTGACACGGTGGTTTATATGATGGAAACTAAGTCTGTGTGACATGGTACCCAATAACCGGTAGCCTATGATTTGTTCTTGTAGTCTTTGTGACATGGTAGCCTATAGCTTTATACTCGAGTTTGTATGACATTTGTAACTTGGCATATTAGCCTGTGTGGATAACTACTATATATATATATATATATCTGGAATTTGGGTTCTATTTTAGGGGATCTAGTGGATATCCTTCTGGCTTACCATGTAAGTAATGTAATGTCACAATGTACTATTTTGAGTACTTTTATGCTTCATTATTTAAAATGCGATTAATGTATTATTGTATGGAAAGTGTTGTTGAATTTAACTCGAAGTCCGTAAGTTATGACATGCATGCCAAAGTAGTCATCATTATGAATTTGTCATCTCATTATACACATTAACATTGCTACTTACTGAGCTTTGTCTCACTATTGTTTAATTATGAATTTTTACAGAGCAGGTAGCAACCTTTTGAGTCAGATGTTATGGTTTGTAGCAGTTAGGCAACTACTTTCTGGAGGCTGGACTTTTGGTATTATAGACCGTAGGTGTATGAGACTCCTAACCTAGTGTTGAAGTTGCACACACTAGGGAGATTTTGTGTCACACCCCAAACCCCAAAGGGTCCAAAGCATGAGAAAGACGTCTCAAAGTATCTGTAGATTTTTCTTTTTTTGACAATTGTTGATGGTCATTTTGGAAGCCAAAAAGAAAGAGGGAGCCCAGCAACACAGGCCGAAAAGAAGTTGGCAAATAGATAGAAAAAGAACCATTAAGCCCAAGCGGCAGGAATAATGGATTACAAGTCCATAAAATAAATAAATGGGTCTTAAGGAAGCAAATGGGCTCAAAGGAGCCCGGAAAGAGAGAAATAGCAAATAGCAAACCCATGGGCAGTGTATAATGTAGAAAAGTGAGAATGGACCACGGTAGGCCCAAAACAATGCAAGCAAAGAGAGTAAGGGATTGATGATAGGCCCACGAACCCCAAGGATGAGTATGAGGTAATTGGGTCGGGGAAACCCAATGAAGTTAGTAAAAGCCCATGGGAACACAAAGTTAGGAAAAGGGCCGAGTAAACCCAAAAAAAGCAAATGGGCTAGGGATGCCCAAGAGAAAACAAAAGGGACACAGGAGCCCATAAGTAAGAGAGCTCATGGCCATACTAAGTCACTGGGGAAAGAATGAATGGCAGGCCTGAAGAGGCCCAGCAAGATTGAGTCATTACAGCAGGAATGACAGAGTGATATGGCAGGACATGGGGGCAATCAAGGAACAGGCTGAAAGAAATATAAAGCCCAGTATCAAATAAAGCCCAGCCTCTAAGGGGAGCGGAAAATCGTAAAACAACCCACATAAAAGGTCAAAGAAGGGCGGCAGACTGTGCAGGCAAGCCTCCAGACTGCGGCAAACGCATAAGCAGCAGATAGATTTTGGACATACATGAAAGGGAGGCACGTGCAAGGCCCAGGCACCACCAGCCTGTACCTAGCCAATATGGGACATGGTGGGGTCATGGGTCAGAGGTAAAAGGGCATGGTTTGGCGGTGGGGAGAGGGGAAAAACCTATTCTGCGGTTCTTGCTTATACTCTTTTGGGAGATACGTCCTGCTGGGATGACATACCACCCAAAAGAAGCAAGGTTGAGTTGGAACCACTAGGTGCATGCCATAAGGGATAGAGAGAGAGAGCACCCACATCGTGGAAGGAAAGGGTGTCATGACAGACTAATAAATAAAACAGCTTTCCTTTGTCTGGAAATGGGGAGTGGCACACAGACGGATCAGTGGTGGTCGGCAAGTACACCCAGACCAGACAAAGGTGGTTAAGGACTAAAATAGTAAAATCTGGTCATGGCAGACACTATATAAGGAGACCCTTGCCGTGCCCAGAGGGGGGAGCAAGAATCGTTTATGAGGAATCACAAAAATAGAAAACAAGTGTAAAAAGAAAAGAAAGAAAAGATAAGAGGAAAAACTAAAAACAAAGAAAGAAGAAAGGGAAAAAAAAATAGAGAGTTAGACCGGCAGGATTTCCCTTGGAGATTAATTGTGTTGAGAAAAAGCGTTCTTTCCTCTTTGGTTTTGTTCCTGCGAACCAGACTTTACTTGATTTCTTTTCTCTTTTGATTAACTCATATATTATTATCTAGGCGAAAAGTCACTTTTAGTCCCTACATTTTCAGGCGATTTCCATTTTAGTCCCTATATTTTATTTTTACCGCTTTTAGTCCCTATCCTGAAAAATGCTTCCCGTTTTGGTCATTGCCGTTACATCAGAAACGGAGAAAGCTGACGTAGCAACGGCAGGAATAAATAATAATAAATTAATGTATAATAAAAAATGTTTTTTAGTATTAAAAAATGCCATGTCAGCATTTAAATTAAAAAAAATAATTTATTAATTTAAACTAAATAAAAATATTAAAAACATAATTAAAAACTAAAAATCATATGAATTGAGATTTAAGTGTGTTTTGAACAAGAACAATAAGAACACAAACCTAGATCCAAGAACACAAACCCAGAAATTAAAAAAAAAAAAACCAAGATCTCAACCATACACGAGAAAGTTTCTGTTTCGCTTGTAGATGTCATTTCACTCGCTTCGAAAACCAAGATCTACTTCGTGTTGGAGTTCATCAAAGGCGGCGAGTTATTTGCAAAGGTCGCTAAAGGCCGATTCACCGAAGATCTCAGCTGGAAGTACTTCCAGTAGCTCATCTTCGCCGTCGGATTTTGCCATTCACGCGGCATCTTCCACCGCGATCTCTAGTCGGAGAATCTCCTCCTCAATGAGAACGGCAATCTGAAAGTCTTCGATTTCGGACTCTTCGCCGTCAAGGAGCAGATCCGACCCGACGGGCTCTTGCACACGCTGTGCGGCACGCCTGCTTACGTGGCACCGGAGATTTTGACGAAGAGAGGCTACGAAGGTGCGATGATCGACGTTTGGTCATGCAGCGTCGTTTTGTACGTTCTGAACGATCCCAACCTAATGGCGATGTACAAGAAGATTTACAAAGGAGAGCACCGGTGTCTGAAGTGGTTTTCCTCAGATTTGAAACGGTTCCTGTCTCGGCTTTTGGACATGAATCTCGAGAAGAGGATCACCATTGATGAGATGATGAGGGACCTGTGGTTTTAAAAAAACTAGTAGATTGGTTTTTTTTATTTTTTTTTATTTAAATTTTTGGGTTTGTGTTCTTGGATCTGGGTTTGTGTTCTTGTTCAAAACACACTTAGATCTCAATTCATATGATTTTTAGTTTTTAATTCTGTTTTTAATTTTTTTTATTTAGTTAAAATTAATAAATTAATTTTTTTAATTTAAATGCTGACGTGGCATTTTTTAATGCTAAAAAATATTTTTTATTATATATTAATTTATTATTATTTATTCTTGCCGTTTGCCACGTCAGCTTTTTCCATTTCTGATGTAACGGCAGGGACCAAAACGGAAAGCGTTTTTTAGGATAGGAACTAAAAGCGGTAAAAATAAAATGTAGGGACTAAAATAGAAATCGCCTAAAAATGTAGGGACTAAAAGTGACTTTTCGCCTATTATCTATTCCCCTTTGTTCTCTTTGTAAAAATAATTATCATTATTGCAATTATGTTTCTTAAATAGGGATCATTTGGTCATTTTCTTATTAAATAGCCAGAGTACTCTATTTTGTCATTATTATCATATCTGTTTGCCATAACCCATCTGAAACAGCTCTGCCTGCCATAAGCATACTCTTGGCAGACGAGGCATAATTTGTGCATAAGCCGGCCCAAATTGAGTTGCAGTTGGACCGGTCTCAACTCCCTTACTCAGAATACTTGGGCCTATTACCGCAAGAGGCAGCCCAGCCCAACATAACAAAAAAAGGCCCCTACAACAATCCAATCCACAAAAATCATATTAAGTACCAACATAAAAAACTATCATAATAATTCCATTGAATATACTCTCAAAGTAAGTCAGAGCTCTAAGCAATAATTACAAGGACCATTGGCCACAAAAGAATAGAGGTCTAAATAATTAATTACATATCATCTGCTTGTCTCATCGGTGGAAATAACGTCACAACCACTATAACATACAAAAGAATGAGTGAAGTCTATTCTAAGATGTACATCATCTAATATCTTCATTACAAAAGTTTAGCCTCCATCAGTAGTTAGTCTAACTATTGTTAGCCACCAAAAAGAGCTGTCTCAAAAGATTGTTGCATACTCTGAAAGGTTTATAAAATAATAGAATGAGACAGAGCCCAGTAAGCAACATAATTAATGAGGGTGGGGGGAATGCAAGTTCCATTTTCAATAATAGTAATATTATATGACAAGAATGATTGAATAATGAAACACAAAGTTTTTCAAAGTAAATACCTTGAAACTATACACTATAATTTGTGAGTACCAACAATATAATTCCAAAGCCATAAAATCTAACATATGGTAATTTATCTCAAATATACCACACTATCACATAGACCGGTCAGGCGATCCACCCATTCACAACTGGCATGATATTGTCCTCTTTGATATGCAGACTCTTGCCCCCATGGACAGCAGCCTTACCCATACCCTCAAGGTTTTTCTTTCCCCTCATGGGCAACAGAGAGAGCGCGTCAAATAGGACCTCTCTTGCATGTGGTCTCTTGGCCCCATGGGCAACAGCCTTACCCACACACAATCAAGGAACCTCTTTCTCCCATGGGCAGCAGGGAAGAACGCGTCATCCAAAGTGAAAGGACATTGACCTAGATTTGATTCCATTGTCACAAAGACTACGGAAACCAAATCGGGTGATCATCGGGAAATCACACATGACATGGTGTTAAAATCACATAAGCTCACAGCTTACATTATTTTGAAACACATAGTTCATATTCAGGTAGTTTCAGAAAAACCTTAAATAATCTAATTTCTACAAAGTTTGTAAGGTTTTCAACTTCATTCTTGTCAAGAGATTTTCTATCAATTTCCCAAATAATACAAGACAAGATAAGCATCTTTAAATTTTTTAATATACCATAAAATCAATGATTTTCTTATCAAAGATTAAATAAAAGATGCTCATTTTCTCATATCAACAATTCATGCATTTCTCCAAATGCAATACCAAATATGATGCACTTTTCATATATAATAATATATAATAGGGTCACAACACAATACTTTTAAGAAAACATATATCCATATATAATTTTCCAAAATGTATTTGACCCCAAAACAACATTTATAAAACATGGTTATTTTCCAAAAATCCCATTAAAAAGCTACTTACCTCGCAACCGCAAAATCCTAATTCTCCAAGCTCCAAGGAGATTAGTTAGAACCTAAACAATATCAAGTAAACCTATCACAATAAGCATAGAGCTTGAAATTGTATCTAGCTACAATTTAGGAATTGCCAAAAGAGCACTTAATTAGGCAAGCCTAGTATTTAACCTCATCAATAATAATATATACCACTTCCAAAGTTTCTCAACAAATTGATTCACAAGGCATAAACTCCAATTTATAAAGTTAACCCATTTAATATCATCTCCAACGTCATGACTAACTTCCATAAAATTTACACTACATCAATAAGAGACCCATGAAATCAAAATCAATATATCCTCCAAGACAAGAAATTTAGAACTTCAACTAACTCCAAATAAACCCAATGGCAATAGAAAAATTAAATTTACCAACCATTACATGTTATAACTTCCTAAATTTTCCACCATACATAAACCTTAAGTAGTCATCATTAGCACAAATTATATACCCACTCATCAAATAATTCCACCAATACAAAACCCATACATAAAAACACATAAATATCACTTCCAATGTTCATAAATTACATGGGTATCATTATTAAAGTTTAGATAAAAATAACCTCAACCAAAAATTTAAAACCCACTAAAAAGATTAGAATTTTTTACCTCAAAAAAAGGATGTGAAGGTGTTTATGAGTTCTCAAGAATTTTCCGGTGATCTTGCCGGAAAAATGTTGGTGGAAATGGTGATATGGAGGTGCCGGCAGGAGAGTTTGAAGGAGTGAAGAGGAGTGTTCTACCGAAAATGAAAAAGAAGAAAAAGAAAGAAAAGAGAAGTAAGGAAGTGAGCTGGCCAAAGGAATGAAAAGATGAGAGAAAAAGGAGTGGTGGGTAGTGGGGTTAGGTGGGGCACGTGGGAACCATAAAAATCTAACCTCACACCCCTTTTTTTTTTTTTTTTAAACTGACAGGACGTTACATTCTTCCCCTTTTATAAAAATTTCACCCTCGAAATTTTACATACCTTAATCTTGAAAAAGGCTTGGGTATCTTGACAACATATCATCCTCACGCTCCCAAGATGCCTCTTTTACTGAATGATTCTTCCAAAGCACCTTTACCCAAGGTATTGTTCTACTG
This sequence comes from Quercus aquifolioides, assembly GCA_019022515.1. Taxonomy (NCBI): domain Eukaryota; kingdom Viridiplantae; phylum Streptophyta; class Magnoliopsida; order Fagales; family Fagaceae; genus Quercus; species Quercus aquifolioides. Next base: position 32,161,869 of record CM032326.1, read on the forward strand.
CGTAACACTTGCTCCTTACAATCCAAAATCTCTACCGGAACTTCTTCATATGGTAAATCATCTTTAATTTGAAGAGGCTCATAGCTCAAAACATGTGAAGGGCCAGGAATGTATTTCCTCAACATAGACTCATGGAAAACATTATGAATTCCTGACAAGGCCGGTGGTAGGGCAATTCTATATGCAACCTCACCCACTCTCTCCAAGACCTCAAAAGGCCCTACAAACCTAGGGCTTAACTTACCATTTTTGCCAAATCTCATCACCCCTTTCATAGGTGCAACCTGAAGGAAAACTTTATCTCCAATTTCAAGTTCCAAAGCCTTCCTTTTAATGTCATAATAGCTCTTTTGTCTACTTTGGGCTGCTCGTAGTCAATCACGAATCATATTGACCTTTTCACAAGTCCTCTGAATAATCTCTGGCCCCAAGATTTTTCATTCTCCCACCTCATCCCAATAAATTGGGGATCTACACTTTCTCCTATACAAATCCTCATAAGATGCTGCTTTAATACTTGAATGGTAACTATTATTGTAAGCAAACTCCACCAAAGGTAAGTGACTAGCCCAACTCCCTTTAAAATCCAAAACACATGCTCCCAACATATCTTCTAGAGTTTGAATAGTCCTTTCAGATTGTCCATCTATTTGAGGGTGGCAAGCTGTGCTAAAATCCAATCTAGTACCCAAGGCCTTTTGCACACCACCCCAAAAGTGAGAAGTAAACCTTGGATCTCTATCTGAAACAATAGAAGCAGGTACAACATAAAGTCTCACAATCTCATCAACATAGAGCTGAGCTAACTGATCAAATAAGTAGTTCATCTGAATAGCGAGAAAATGAGCCGATTTTGTCATTCTATCAAAAATCACCCAAATAGCATCATGACCCTTAGGAGATCTCGGCAATCTTGAAACAAAATCCATAGTGATTTTCTCCCACTTCCATTGTTACAAAAACTACGGAAACCAAATCGGGTGATCACCTAAAAATCACACATGGCATGGTGTTAAAACCAGTTGGTAAATTTAATTTTTCTATTGCCATTGGGTTTATTTGGAGTTAGTTGAAGTTCTAAATTTCTTGTCTTGGAGGATATATTGATTTTGCTTTCATGGGTCTCTTATTGATGTAGTGTAAATTTTATGGAAGTTAGTCATGATGTTGGAGATGATATTAAATGGGTTAACTTTATAAATTGGAGTTTATGTCTTGTGAATCAATTTGTTGAGAAACTTTGGAAGTGGTATATATTATTATTGATGAGGTTAAATACTAGGCTTGCCTAATTAAGTGCTCTTTTGGCAATTCCTAAATTGTAGCTAGATACAATTTCAAGCTCTATATTTATTGTGATAGGTTTACTTGATATTGTTTAGGTTCTAACTAATCTCCTTGGAGATTGGAGAATTAGGATTTTGCGGTTGCGAGGTAAGTAGCTTTTTAATGGTATTTTTGGAAAATAACCATGTTTTATAAATGTTGTTTTGGGGTCAAACACATTTTGGAAAATTATATATGGATATATGTTTTCTTAACAGTATTGTGTTGTGACCCTATTATATATTATTATATATGAAAAGTGCATCATATTTGGTATTGCATTTGGGGAAATGCATGAATTGTTGATATGAGAAAATGAACATCTTTTATTTAATCTTTGATAAGAAAATCAGTGATTTTATGGTATATTAAAAAATTTAAAGATGCTTATCTTGTCTTGTATTATTTGAGAAATTGATAGAAAATCTCTTGACAAGAATGAAGTTGAAAACCTTACAAATTTTGTAAAAATTAGATTATTTAAGATTTTTCTGAAACTACCTGAATATGAACTATGTGTTTCAAAATAATGTAACATGTGAGCTTATATGGTTTTAACACCATGCCATGTGTGATTTCCTGGTGATCACCCAATTTGGTTTCCGTAGTCTTTGTGACAATAGAAACAAATTCAGGTTAGTGCCCTTTCACTTTGGATGACACGTTCTTCCCTGCTGCCCATAGGGGGAAGAGGTTTCTTGATTGTGTGTGGGTGAGGCTGCTGCCCATGGGGCCAAGAGACCACATGCAAGAGAGGTCCTATTTGACGCGCTCTCTCTGCTACCAATGGGGAGAGAGAAAAACTTTAAGGGTATGGGTGAGGCTGCTGTCCATGGGGCCAAGAGTCTGCATACCAGAGAGGACAATATCATGTCAGTTGTGAATGTGTGGATCCTCTGACCGGTCTATGTGGTAGTGTGGTATATTTGAGATAAATTACCATATGTTAGATTTTATGGCTTTGGAGTTATATTGTTGATGCTCACAGATTATAGTGTATAGTTTCAAGGTATTTACTTTGAAAAACTTTGTATTTCATTATTCAATCATTCTTGTCATATCATATTACTATTATTGAAAATAGAACTTACATTTCCCCCACCCTCATTAATTATGCTACTTACTGGGTTCTGTTTCATTCCATTATTTTATAAACTTTTCAAAGTATGCAACAATCTTTTGAGACAGCTCTTTTTGGTGGCTAACAGTAGTTAGACTAACTATTGATGGTGGCTGAACTTTTGTAATGAAGATATTAGATGATGTACATCTTAGAATAGACTTTACTCATTCTTTTGTATGTTATAGTGGTTGTGACGTTATTTCCACTAATGGGACAAGCAGATGATATGTAATTAATTATTCAGACCTCTATTCTTTTGTGGCCAAATGGTCCTTGTAATTATTGCTTAGAGCTCTGACTTACTTTGAGAGTATATTCAATGGAATTATTATGATAGTTCTTGATGTTGGTACTTGATATAATTTTTGTGGATTGGATTGTCAAAAAAAGAAAAATCTACAAATACTTTGAGACGTCTTTCTCATGCTTTGGACCCTTTGGGGTTTGGGGTGTGACATTTTGCACAATTGTTTTGTAACTGATTTTGGCGATGACTTTTATCTAGTCTTAGAAATAAGATGTTTATTTGTAGTTAATTCACACCTCCATTCTTTTGTGACCAATGATCATTGTAATTATTGTATAGAGTTCTGACTTACTTTTGGAGTGTTTTTAATGAAATTATTATGAAAATTCTTGGTGTTTGTACTTGGTATGAATTATTTGGATTGAATTGTCAAAAGGGAAAAATTTATAGGTATCTTTGGGTTGTGTTTCTCATGCTTTGGACCCCTTTTGGGTTTGGGGTGTGACATGGTGGCTACCACTACATTTAATGCATCCCACCAAACCTCCTGACTGCATTTATATGGAGGAAACCTCTGAACAGTGCTGTCTTGGCTGCCCTAACTCACAAGGAGCTTGGATAAGTACTCAAGTAGTGGCCTGAACGATCAACAGATGGAGGACTAGGATCATCTAAAGGGAGCTATATAATGTAAGAGACCCTCCAAGAAGAAGGGATCAGAAAATCTGTAGAGAACACACTGTAGCAACAAAAACTGAAATTCTATCTAAGTATAAGAGAACTATATTCAAGAATATTCTCCTCGGACTTCGCCGAGAAAGGATTTCCTTACTTTAAACTTGTCTTCTTTGCTTTCTTAATATCTTTGATCCATCGTGCGAGGCCTAACTTTTAAGCCCACTCTCTACAAATTTATTGTGTTGGGCTCTTTGGGCCTGAATCCTTCTATCCTTTGAGCTCAGGAACCAAAATCTGCCCTTACAATTTACATTTTTATTTTATCAAAATGATATTTGCATTCCTAAATAAGGGTGAAACATGCCTATATATCAATTACTATAAGAAGGGATAAAGGGAATAAAAATAATATTTATTATATAGATGTAAAAAGGTCTCTTTAAAATTTTTGACTTATGCCTCAAACTATTTTGGGCCGGCCCGGCTTAAGATAAAATTTTGATTTCCGCATTATTAAAACAGCAAAAAAAGGTTGCTTTTTAATTTTAAAAAAAAAATTCTGATAAGGAGTTTTGAACATTGCTGCAATTAAAAAAAAAAAAATTATAGAAAGTTTTTAAAAATTTAACCTATTTATTTAAATTCAAATTATATATTGATTATTTGTGCAAATTTAATCCATTTAATTTAAAATACTCTAGAAAGATAAGATTTTAGAAGAATTCTGATAAAGAGTTTTGCTTGTGATAATTCTAAATTTCTAATGATAATTCATAATTGCTTTTTGTGGGGCCAAAGAGTCAAACAGTCCCGGCCCACTTCGTACCAGGCCCGAAGGCCCACGCCGAGGAGGTATTTAGGATCCGAGGATGAAAGTAAGAAGCCCAGGTGCCCAAGGAATATCGCCGAGGATGATTCTGTCCTCGAACAGCCGAGACCATAAAAGGGAAAAGCAACACACCATCAAGGGGAGTCTCCCAGAGCATCCCAAGAGAAAGAAACCGGTACAACGTGACAGTTGCGGAAGCATGACGAAGGAGAAATTCAGGGAGGAACTGTCACCTCCGCATTAAATGACCACAACTAACGTTCTGGCCGCATTAATGAGGAAAAGACCCCTGAACAGTGCTGCCTTAGTTGCTGCAGTCCACAGAATGTTAGGGAAAGGCTGATAATGGGACAGGCACTCAAGTAATGGCCTGTATGATCGACAAATAGAGGGCCAAGATCAACGGAAAGGGGAATATATAATGTAAGAGACCTCCCAAGAGGAGGGGGGACGGGAGCATCTGGTGCCTTCTTTGTAACAAAGCATAAAGGAAATACTAGGAGCTACGGACCCTGGGAAAAATGGTCGAGGAGCCTAACTCCATACTTTATCCTGTACTCCTTCCATCCAACCCAGGTGTCATCATGTTTAGTTGTTGCAATTCTCGCTAGGGCCTAGTTCTTTAACCCACGCTCTACAAATTTATTGTTTTGGGCTAACTGGGTTTGAATCCATTCACCCAAAGGTGATAGTGCTCAAATCTGGTCCTTACAATTGGCGCCGTCTGTGGGAAGAACTTGTGCGTTAGTGAGGAAAACAGCTAAGCATGGTAGGATCAGGCGCTCACCAAGGGAGTTCCCATCGGCCTGAACTGGCTAAATCCCAGCATCAGGGTAACTATGGCGACCCCAAGCGCGGTCAAAACGAGGAGAACAGACGATTTCGAGAGGGAAGCATGCATACCTCACAAACTAGCGGAAGCCACACCCGTAGGGGCGGCCACGTGCCCCAGAGGCACGATAATGGCCAGGCCACGTGATCAGAAGAGGTTAAGAGTCACGCATCCCAGAGACAGGATGATAAGGTGGCCATGCAGCGAGAGATAGATGATTTGAAGAGAAAGCTGCGCCATGCACGGCGAAGGCGATCCAAACCCAGCCCTGACCTGCCCTCTGATGACGAAAGTGATGACGACTATAGGCAAAGGTCAAGAACACCCTCGAGCGAGACTTTCTCTCAAGAGGAGGAGCGCTACCAGAGGCATAAACGTGACAGCCCAACTCCTAGGGGCTTAGGGAGTGACGCTATGAGTAGGGCACTGGACCAGCTCTCCAAGTCACCCTTTACATGTCGTATAGAAGAGGCGATGCTCCCTCGGCGGTTCCAGCAGCCAACCTTCACCGTTTACAACGGCAGAACGGACCTCGTGGAGCATATGAGCCAGTTCAACTAGAGGATGGTTGTTCACTCTAAGAACAAGGCGTTGATGTGCAAAGTCTTCCCATCTAACTTGGGACCTGTGGCAATGAGGTGGTTCAACGGCTTGAAGATGAATTCCATATACTCGTACAGACAGCTGACCCAGGCCTTTGGTTCCCGTTTTGTTACAAATAGCAGACCTCCTCGGCCCATGAGCACGTTACTGTCTCTGTCCATGCGTGACGGGGAGACTCTCAAGGCTTACTTGGACAAGTATTGGGAGATTTACAATGAACTGGACGGCAAGTTCAACGATGTCGCCATCAATACATTCAAGAACGGACTACCAATGGGGCATGGCCTCAAGAAGTCCTTAACTGGTAAGCCCGCCACTAGCGTGCGGCAGTTGATGGATCGGATCGATAAATACAAACGGGTAGAGGAAGATCTGCTGCAGGGCAAGGGGAAGGAGAAGGTTATCCCTCAGGAGAGGAGGGATTTCAGGTCAGACCAATATAACAACGCCCGCCCAAGGAGGGATTTAGCGGGACAATCTGGAGCGACTAATGCCCAGGCTATTAGCGCCATGTTCCGAGAACCAGTTCATAGGGTGTTGGAAAAGATCAAGAACGAACCGTACTTCAAGTGGCCGAACAAGATGGCGGGGGATCCTGAGAGACGCAATCAGAACCTTTACTGCCAATGCCACCAGGACCACGGACATGCCACGGAGGACTGCAGGAACCTCTGGAACTACCTGGACCAGCTAGTCCGGGAGGGAAAGCTGAAGCACCTCCTGCACCATTCCAGCGGTCATTAGGGCCAGACCTACCAGGAGCCACGGAGGGACACCGCCATGAGGCAGCCCGCAGGCACGATTAACGTAATCCTGGCTGCGCCGGGAAGAGCAGGCACGCGCCCTCGCGAGTGCTGTCTGTGACCCAAGCGCCCGCCGAGGAGTCCCAGTCAGAGCCAAAGAAGGCTAGGAGGGGCTTTCACCCGACACTAAGCTTTTCCGAGGAAGACAAGTATGGGACCACCCAGCCCCATGAAGATGCTTTGGTGATCACCCTCAGAATCGGGGAGTATGACGTGAAAAAAGTGATGGTAGACGATGGCAGTGGAGCCGAGATTATGTACCCAGACCTATACAAGGGGCTGGGATTGAAGCTCGAGGATTTGACACCTTACAACTCTCCTTTAATGAGCTTTGATGGGAAGCTCGTTACTCCGCGAGGCATAATTAGGTTGCCCATCCAGACCGGCCCAGAGGTGGTGGAAGTGAACTTTATCGTGGTGGACACCTACTCCCCGTACACGGCCATCGTGGGCAGGCCCTGGCTCCACACCCTGGGGGCTGTTGCCTCCTCGCTGCACCAGAAGATGAAATTCCTGTCAGGGGACCGAGTCCTCGAGATCCGAGGTTGCCAGTCCACGGCAAGGCGGTGTATGGTGGAAACCATCTTGCATAGGCACGATGCAGAGTCCTCGGTCGCCGCGGCCGAAAGCTTATAGCAATCAAGGACCTCAGTGGCGCCAACTGATGCGGCCGCCGAGGAAGTAAAATGTGAAGACCTAGAAAAAGTGGTCGTCGACGATGACCCGGAAAAGTTCTTTCAGGTCGGAGCCCAACTGCCTCCCCAGGAGAAGGAGGAATTGCTTGAGTTCCTCAAGAGGAACATTGACATGTTCGCATGGGACCCCTGCGATGCCCCAGGGATTGATCCATCCTTCATCTGTCACCACTTTAACGTCAACCCGTCCGTGATTCCTAAGAAGCAGCCACGCCCGCGCCCATCAAAAGAGCATGCTGATGCAATCAGGGAAGAGGTCAATAAGCTTAAGCGCGCAGGGGCTATCAAAGAAGTTTTTATCCCCGAATGGTTGGCCAACACTGTGGTGGTCAAGAAGAAAAGTGGGAAATGGAGGGTTTGTGTAGACTTCACGGACTTGAATAAAGCATGCCCGAAGGACCCCTTCCCAATGCCACGGATAGACCAGCTGGTAGATGCGACCGCAGGCCATCCTCAGATGAGCTTCTTAGATGCCTTCCAGGGCTATCATCAGATCCCACTAGCCTTGGAGGATCAAGAGAAGACAACCTTTGTGACATCCATTGGGAACTATCACTACAAGGTTATGCCGTTTGGCCTGAAAAACGCTGGATCTACTTATCAGAGGATGATGACGAGAATGTTCAAGCCGTTGTTGGGCAAAAACATCGAGATCTATGTTGACGATATGGTGGTGAAGAGCGAACTGGTGTTCGGGCATTTGGCGGACCTCAGCTGTATATTCGACGTCCTGAGAAGGCACATGCTACGCCTAAATGCTTCCAAGTGCTCGTTCGGCATGGGATCTGGCAAGTTCTTAGGCTACCTCATTACCCACCAGGGGATCGAGGTTGATCCCGACCAAATCAGGGCTATCCATAATCTAAAGCCTCCGCAAAACCTCAAGGAGATCCAGAAGCTCACTGGAATGATTGCGGCTCTGAATCGATTCATTTCCAGGTCGGCTGACAGGTGCAAACCCTTCTACCTACTGATCAACAAATGGAAAGGATTCGAGTGGTCCGAGGAGTGTGTCATGGCCTTCCAGCAACTCAAAGAGTACCTAGCCCGGCTACCTATCATGTCTAATCCGGAGGCCGACGAGGTCCTATACGCATACATTGCTGTGGCACTCCACGCTGTGAGCTTGGTGTTGATACGAGATGACAATGGCATTCAAAAACCAGTCTATTACATTAGCAAGTCACTGCACGAAGCTGAGGTCAAGTACTTGCCCTTGGAGATAGCCATACTTGCCGTGGTCCACGCTACGCGAAAGTTGCCCCACTATTTCCAGGCTCACACGGTGGTTGTTCTAACCCAACTACCCTTGAAGTCGGTCCTTCGGGCTGCCGATTATACGGGACGGATCGTCAAATGGAATACCATTCTGGGGGCTTTTGACATTAAGTACATGCCTCGGACCTCTGTAAAGGGCCAGGTCCTAGCTGACTTGGTGGTTGAATTTGCCAAACCAATAGTGGAAGAGGTAGCTGAGAGGAGGGACATGGATGGAAAATCAGTTGGGGCAATCTCTATCCCAGGGCCCCCGTGCTAGAAGATGTACGTTGATGGCACCACAAACCAGAGAGGATCCGGAGTGGGGCTAGTCCTATTGTCCCCCGAAAAGTCTGTCATAGAGAAATCCCTAAGGCTCGGGTTCTCGGCCACGAACAATGAAGCTGAATATGAAGCGTTGCTTCAAGGGCTGGTCATGGTGCAGAAGATGGGAGGGAAAGAAATAGAAGTGTTCTCGGACTCCCGGCTAGTGGTGGGCCAGGTAAATGGTGAGTTGGAGGCTAGAGACGTGAGGATGCAAGAATACTTGAGCCAGGTCAAACGCTTGCAGTCAACCTTCACCCTTTTCAGCTTATCACATGTCCCCAGGAGTGGAAACACCCATGCAGACTCGCTGGCCACACTTGCCACGTCCTTGGCTGGAGATCTGCCACGGACTATACTTGTCGAGCATCTGGAGAGAGTAAGTGAGGGAATAAAGGGCATGGTTCACATCCACCAGGTTGGAGTAGGCCCCAGCTGGATGTATCCTATAGTGAGATTCCTCAAAGATGATACCCTGCCCGAAGATAAGTTAGAAGCTGAGAAAGTAAGAAGAAACGCTCCTCGGTTCTGGCTGTCCGAGGATCACAAACTATACAGACGCTCCTATTCCAGGCCATATTTACTGTGCATCCACCCTGAGGCCTCGGAATTATTGCTTGAGGAGCTGCACGAAGGGATATGTGGGAGCCACATAGGGGGTAGATCTCTATCACACTGAGCCATCACCCATGGATATTGGTGGCCGGGGATGCAGAAGGAGGCCCTGGAGTATGTTAAGAGGTGTGACCAGTGTCAGAGGTTCGCCCCAAACATCCATTAGCCAGGAGGGGTCCTCAACCCGCTGTCCAGCCCATGGCCATTTGCCCAATGGGGCTTGGACATTGTGGGACCTTTCCCCAAAGCGCCAGGAAATAAAAGATATCTGCTGGTCGCCACAAATTATTTCACTAAATGGGTCGAAGCTGAGCCCTTGGCGAACATTAGGGATGTGGATGCTAAGAGGTTCATCTGGAGAAACATCGTTACACGGTTCGGGGTCCCTCGCACCCTGATTTCGGACAACGGGCTCCAATTTGACAGCAAGGCCTTCAGGAGGTACTGTTGCGAACTGGGAATCACAAATCGGTACTTAACTCCAGCCTATCCTCAGGGAAATGGACAAGCCGAGGCTGTCAACAAGGTCATAGTCAATGGGCTTAAGAAGAGATTAGACGATGCCAAGGGGAGATGGGTGGAAGAGTTGCCCCACGTCCTGTGGACCTACTGGACCACGCCGCGATGGTCAACAGGGGAGACGCCCTTCGCCATGACCTATTGGGCCGAGGCGATTATCCCTTTGGAGGCCAACTTCCCAACGCTGAGGACGAGCTCCTTTACCCTGGGCAGCAATGACGAACTGCTAGGGGAAAGCCTAGACCTGATCGAAGAACGGAGGGAGCAAGCAATGATTTAGCTGGCCTGCTACCATCAAAAGCTCAAGCAGGGGTACGATTCAAATGTGAAGCTAAGACCATTAGCACTAGGTGACCTGGTGTTGAGGAAAGTGGTGGGCGCCGCCAAGAGCCCTTCCTAGGGGAAGCTGGGACCTAACTGGGAGGGCCCTTACCGAATTACCTCAGTAGCGGGGATAGGTGCATACTACTTAGAAGATTTAGATGAAAAACCTGTACCTCGTCCATGGAATGTAAATAATCTGAAAAGGTATTATTATTAATGAAAAAGTTTCTTTTGATTCGGATTTTAAGTCTGTCATGATTATGTGTCTCGCGTTTTGACGGCCATTCTAAGTGTTAGACAGAACCAAGGCCTTGCATGGTCCTCGAACTCAAGCCTATGGGGAAACTAACTACTTCAAGATAGATTCTAAGTGTTAGACATAACCAAGGTCTTGCATGGTCCTCGGACTCAAGCCTATGGGGAAACTAACTACTTCAAGAAAAATTCTAAGTGTTAGACAAAACCAAGGCCTTGCATGGTCCTCGGACTCAAGCCTATAGGGAAACTAACCACGTCAAGAAAGACTCTAAGTGTTAGACAGAACCAAGGCCTTGCATGGTCCTCGGAATCAAGCCTATGGGGAAACTAACTGCTTCAAGAAAAATTCTAAGTGTTAGACAGAACCAAGGCCTTGCATGGTCCTCGGACTCAAGCCTATGGGGAAACTAACTACTTCAAGAAAAATTCTAAGTGTTAGACAGAACCAAGGCCTTGCATGGTCCTCGGACTCAAGCCTATGGGGAAACTAACTACTTCAAGATAGATTCTAAGTGTTAGACAAAACCAAGGCCTTGCATGGTCCTCGGACTCAAGCCTATAGGGAAACTAACTACTTCAAGATAGATTCTAAGTGTTCGACAGAACCAAGGCCTTGCATGACTCAAGCCTATGGGGAAACTAACTACTTCAAGAAAAATTCTAAGTGTTAGACAGAACCAAGGCCTTGCATGGTCCTCGGACTCAAGCCTATGGGGAAACTAACTACTTCAAGAAAAATTCTAAGTGTTAGACAGAACCAAGGCCTTGCATGGTCCTCGGACTCAAGCCTATGGGGAAACTAACTACTTCAAGAAAGATTCTAAGTGTTAGACAGAACCAAGGCCTTGCATGGTCCTCGGACTCAAGCCTATGGGGAAACTAACAACTTCAAGATAGATTCTAAGTGTTAGACAGAACCAAGGCCTTGCATGGTCCTCGGACTCAAGCCTATGGGGAAACTAACTACTTCAAGAAAGATTCTAAGTGTTAGACAGAACCAAGGCCTTGCATGGTCCTCGGACTCAAGCCTATGGGGAAACTAACAACTTCAAGAAAGATTCTAAGTGTTAGACAGAACCAAGGCCTTGCATGGTCCTCGGACTCAAGCCTATGGGGAAACTAACCACCTCAAAGGGGACCTGTGTTAGGAAGAATCAGAACCCTACCTAGTCCTTGGGACATACAAGGTCTGCCTAAGCATCAAGCGAAGCCTACGAGCGGGCTAATTCAGTTTAGTAAGCTACTTCGATGACTGTTGTGGTCATTGCACGCGATAACGGCCTCTCCTATAGCAAAGTTAAAAAATTGGGCCCATGAGCATCACTTAAAGCGTTTTGGGGGTCGTGGACTTGGTCCTGGTCCAACCCACTCCTAAAGGGGTAAGTGACTGTGGCCTACCTTGGCCCTACATCAACAACAGAGGAAAGGTAGGTTCCCGCTTGCATACACGCCCTCACGTTATTATAATTACTGCCGTGGTTGGCCGAGATACAATTGAAGTTAGGATTATACAAGTAAAAAGAGAGAATGGATAACGCACAAATGAATAAATAACCAAAACAAATAAGAAGAAATAAGACTCGCGCTACATTAAGTCCACAGAAGTTACATGGTAGGAGTCACATTACAATGTTCAAAAAAAAAAAAAAAAAAGGACAAAGACAAAACAAACAGCAAAACAGAAGCAAAGACAAGGCAGACGTGTCCTTGCAATGTCCAAAACAAGGTGAGACAGAGGCGCCAAGGGGCCTACTCCTTCCGCTTAATCTCCCCCCCCCCCCCAGTGGGTGGCTGGTCTGTGGCAGCCTCAGGATCCTCTGAGCTCTGACTTAGAGGGATAGCCTGCAGAGGCACAGCAAGGATAGCTGCCTCCTTGGCGGAAGAGACCTGGGCATCGGAGGAGGGATTTGCAACCTCTTGGGGTGCTTCCTCGTCGGGGCCTTTACTTGATTCAACCACCACAGGAGGATCACCCCCTTTAACAGGCTCGCCAGCAGGTCCAGCAACCGAAGCTCCCTCACTTGGAGTAGCACCAGCTTCCTCAACAGCCACCTCAGCCTCAGAGTTATCGGGAGCAGCCTCGCAGATGGCAAGGGGGTAGTACACACTCTTCGCCTTCCACAGGTCGGACGAGGCCTCGACCCCGGCTTGTTTAAGGGCCTCACTCCAAACCTGGGAACAGTAGCGCCTGCATACCTCAGGGATTTGAACTTTGGAGGCAGCTTCCGTCTCGGCTACCCTCGCGGCATAAGCTGCCTCCTCGGCTTCCTCCTTAGAAGCCTGAGCCTCTACCCTATCGAAATCCGCCTCAGCCTTAGCCCTCAGAGCTTCGTCTTTGGCCCATTCAGCCGCATTTTTGGCCGCCTCAGCAGCAGCCACCTTCTTTGTCAGATTAGCAACCAGCCCCTTTGCGATCTTCAGCTGCTCATCTGCCTCAGTCAGATGCCTTGTTTGATCTCGAGCCTGCTTTTGGGCACCAGTGAGGCCTGACACTACGATGTCTCGAGCCCTGGTCATCGCCTTTAGCTCCTCCCGGGCCGTGGCGAGGTCAACCTCGGAGGTCTTGAGGGTCCAAATGGCCTCTAAGCGTTTCTCACGCTCTGCATAAAGGGCCTTTCCTTGGTCGTTGGCCGCCCCCTCCAACCTAAAGGTGGCTTGGACGGCCTGCCAATCAAAACGAATGCATAATAAGCCAAGCTCAGAAAAAGAAAGGAAAACTGAAGTCAGAAAAATCACAAGTGTCGAGGGTCTTACCATTCCCAAATAGCGCTTAAGGCTGAGGAAAACCTGCTTGCTCCTCAAAGTCTCCAGCTCGGCCATGTCCGCTGGAAGTAACAGGCACCTCTCCAACGTGTCAGCCACATGTTCACCTTCGCCCTCTCTAAAATCCCTAAGGGAGGAGTCATCCCTCAGAGGCTCCCCATGGAGCATTGGGGCAGGAAGCCAGGCCTGAGCCTCGGGCTGGGTAGTGACCTGTCTATCCTGGCCTTGGGGGCCTATCTTCAGTTGTTTTGAGGGCCGCCGAGTGTCGTCCCCCTCCTGCGAGGACCCAGACTTGTCCCCAATAGGCCTTTTGCCCTTATCCTTCTTTTGCTTGGGGTCAGTAGGCTCGAGCCTGGACGGTAGACTCGGCTGGGGTGGAGGAGGAGGAAGCCTAGACTGGGCAGAAGCCGACCTAGTCTGGGCAGGCTGAGTCTTAGGAGGAGGAGAAGGAAGCTTTGGCTGGGACTTCCCCGGTTGGCCTTCGATTAGGTCAAACAGATTGGCGTAAGGTTTCCTCTTGTAACCCATCTCAGGTCGAGGAGAGGTTTCTAACGATAGGAAGTTCGCTTCGGTCAGACGAGGGTCACCCAAGTCTCCAGGAGGATCCTCGGACTGGTAGACTTGGTTAAATACGTCAAACTCGTCCTCGGCAGGGCCAAAATCAGCAACTTCCTCTTCCCTCTCTAGGTTTTCTTCTGTGGCCTCTGCGGATCTGTGGGAGGAGGAGGGGCCTGCTGATGTAACACCTTCTGGAGTGGAGGGCTCCTCGGGGAATAGGAACCCGTGCTCGGCTATAGTGATTTTCTGCAGCCGAGGGTCTCTTGCTCTGATCATGTACTTCGGAGCCGCAAACGATTTTTGAATCGGAATGTACCCCAGGATCTTGTGAGCAGCTCTAACTTGATTGTCGGCTTCGTTCACGAAAATCTCCGCCCTTAGCACTTTCTGCAAATCCTCCCTGTTGACCAGGCTGAAGTGACGCACGTAGGCGTGCGGATCTGCAGAAAGAAGACACATTCGTGTTAGTAACCAAACGGTACAAATTGCATCAACAATAAAAAATTGAACCCCCTCCTACTCCCACTGCCCCACCTGGTGTCCCCTCCGTCGTTGGGCAATGAAGGCCATCGTGCCACTCTCTGGACACGATGAGAAAATCCTTGTTCAGCCCCTTGCTGGACTCAGGGAGGCACTGGATAAGCCGGACCCTATCCTCCCTTGTCTTCATGTAGTACGACTTGCCCTTTAGGCGCTGAAGGTTGTAGCACTAGTTTACGTCGTGATGGGTCAACCTTAGCCCCATCTTCTCGTTCAAGGCGTCCACACAACCCAGAATTCTAAAGACGTTGGTGGCGCACTGGGTGGGGGCTAGCCGGAAGTACGTAAGGTAGCCCCTCGTCACCGGCCCCATGGGGATTCTCATGCCACCTTCGAGGAAGGCAATGATGGGAATCACCACCTCGCCCTCCTTCCTCCGAAGGAGCCACTCCCCTTCCTCACAATACCTCAAGCCCACATTATTAGGTATCCTATAATCGGCGATGAATTTCTCCATCGCCTCCTCAATGTAGACTAACTTCTTAAATCTACCCATCCCAAGTGATGCCTAAGAGACCTAAGAAAGGGCAAATGAAAGAGAAGGAGGAGTAGAGAGGAAGAAAGCTCAGAGAGGGATAGAGTGACTTACAGAAATGAGGAGAAGCTCCTCGGACAGGCTTTTTGTGTTGGAAGTGTAGTTGGAAATTTGGCTAGACTCAGGATACACGCGCAAGAGCTCTTGATTACGAAAGAAAAGGGGGAAAGCAGTTCGAGTGAGTATTTATACCCCAAATCGAGGAACTGTGCGGGTTTTCCCGCCCATAAATGCGAGGCGAATCCCCACCGTTGGATTACCATCACCTCGTTGAACGTGGGGAGCACAGAGCCGTCTGAATTTAATGAAGGACACGTTATGCGCACCGAAGCGCCAGTAACGCGCCTTGGGCAGATGAAAAGACCCCGCACTGACGGGGGACAAGACTCGACTAGACACGGAATAGGCCCAAGGACGTCAAAATCCTCCTCTCCACCCAAGGATGCGGACAGCAAGATTTTGAGGGGCTATTGTGGGGCCAAAGAGTCAGACAGTCCCGGCCCACTTCGTACCAGGCCCGAAGGCCCACGCCGAGGAGGTATTTAGGGTCCGAGGATGAAAGTAAGAAGCCCAGGTGCCCAAGAAATATCGCCGAGGACGATTCTGTCCTCGGACAGCCGAGACCATAAAAGGGAAAAGCAACACACCATCAAGGGGAGTCTCCCAGAGCATCCCAAGAGAAAGAACAGGTACAGCATGACGGCCACAGAAGCATGATGAGGGAGCAATTCAGGGAGGAACTGTCACCTCCGCATTAAATGACCACAACTAACGTTCTGACCGCATTAATGAGGAAAAGACCCCTGAACAGTGCTGCCTTAGTTGCTGCAGTCCACAGAATGTTAGGGAAGGCTGCTGATGGGACAGACACTCAAGTAATGGCCTGTATGATCGACAAATGGAGGGCCAAGATCAACGAAAAGGGGGATATATAATGTAATAGACCTCCCAAGAGAGGGAGGAGGACAATAACGGTAGCATCTAGTGCCTTCTTCGTAAGAAAGCATAAAGGAAATACTAGGAGCTACGTACCCTGAGAAAAATGGTCGAGGAGCCTAACTCCATACTTTATCTTGTACTCCTTCCATCCAACCCGGGTGTCATCATGTTTAGTTGTTGTAATTCTCGCTAGGGCTTAGTTCTTTGACCCACGCTCTACAAATTTATTGTATTGGGCTAACTGGGTTTGAATCTATTCACCCATACGGTGATAGTGCTCAAATCCGGTCTCTACACTTTTGAAATTTATATTGATAATAAGTAAAGATAATTAACTAATAATCTCTTGAATTTGAAAAAACAAAATCAACTATAATTATCCTCCTCACTCACGGTACCGTGTTAGGCTAGACATCTTTACTTTATTCACTCATTTCAACGTGCAATTCTATGAGTTCAAAGCTCTTGGAAATGGCATTGATCTTCTACCTTGCTTTCTCAGTTTTACTTCAAGTAGCTCTTGGTATAATCCGTTCATATCTTTATTTTCTTTAAACAAAATTATAACTATTAGTTCTACTACTAATACGTTCTTTTCTTTTCCCTCATTTGATGCCCTATATATGTAGTGTAGGTGGCTTTACATGTGAAGACTTGCCTATGGATTTTTGCACATTTTCTGTTTCTGCTTCGGGAAACCGATGCTGGTTAGAGTATAACCTCAAAGATGGTATCATGGAATACCGATGTATATCATCTGAGACGGTTGTTGAAGACAAGCAGCTTCATGGATATATTGAGAATGAGGAATGCGTTAGTGCATGTGGAGTCGATAGGCTCACTATTGGTATCTCATCAGAATTCATCTTCATGTCTGACTTTACTGCCAAACTTTGCTCTACTGATTGTTACAACACATGTTTCAACATTGCTGATCTCTACAGAGTCTACATTAATTCGGCTTTGGCCGAAGGTGAATTCTATCCTTCTCTGTTTTAGTAAATTTCGTTTATTTGTTTGTTTCAATTTGTTTTCATAGTAGGATATAGAGAAAGACAAGATGTAATATAATGATACGACTGCATTGATCATATATAATCGCTATAAATCTATAGGTGGCCAAAGGGGTAGTTCTCATATGCATCAAAGAAAGTGCACCCGAGGTTCCTATTATAAACAATATAGAAAAAAGACTAATTACAGTGATAGGACAATTATTTGGCCCCAAATAGGCTTGGACCTACAAGTCCAACCGTAGAAGCAGTTATTAGCTTCTTCCTCTGTATTGTTGTTTTCCTTTTCTTTCCTTTTTTTTTTTTTTTTTTGAAGTTGGAAGATTGGAATCTTTATTGCTATATAAAAAGGAATACTTTTTTGTTTTTGCTTGAAAAAAAAGGAATACATGTTAGTTTGTAAGGCTTCAACAGCTTCATTTGTTTTCAATACGACTGAGAATGACTAATAATATGGGTATTTTAGGTTTTTATTATTTAGGAAATTCTTTTTTATTATTATTAAATTTAGGAAATTCTGTAGTATTGCTAAACAGAAAAAAAATTTTGGGTATTTTATTTTTGTTGCTTAAGTGAGACTATTTGGGTTTTCATCAGAGATGACATTATAGTATTGTTGAAACTTTTTTTTTTTTTTTTTTTTTTTTGGGGGGTAAAGACCAAAAACATTCAAACTAAAATTTTGAAATCATCTTTCTTTTGTTCTACTTGTTACTTTGCACTCACTTCCCCCTTTTTTTTTTTTTCTTTTTTTCTTCTTTGGGTGTTTTCCTTTTTATATATATTTTTATTATAATGATAGAAAGGAATAAAAAAAGAAAAGAGAGGGAAAAGAAGGAAAAAAAATTATTAAATCAAAATTTAGTATAACATTAATCAAAACTCATGTTAAGGTTTCCACGGAGAATTTAGGAAATTTAGAAAAATAAGAAGTATGATAGTTTCTGTAGGGGCTCCGTTTTCGGAGGACACCCCCGACAATACATTTGTAGAGAGTGGGTTGAAGGGCTTGGCTCCGGCCGGCCTTCCACCGGACCTCCGGGATCTTTTCCTTAGCTTTCTTTAGATCTTCTTCACCTTTCTTCGCTTGGGGTTGCTCCTTGGCTGGGCTTGGGGTCGCTCCTCGGTTGGGGTCCGAGGAGGCCCCCTTCCCACGAGTGGGGTTCTTTGCCTTATATACTCCCTTTGTGTTGATCCTGGCCTTACAGCTGTTGGCCATCCAGGCCCCTGCTTCTGAACTTGTCCCATCAGACACGTTCTCCCCCATGCTGAGGGCCTCTTCCCCCAGGTTGCGCCGTTCAGAGGTCTTGTCGTCATTAATGCGGCCTGGAGGAGCCAGGCGAATGCATTAACTGTGGATGTGACAGCCTACTCTGGGTTTGCCTCCTACCCAGAGCCAGACTAGGTGTGCCGAGGATGGGGTGTCCTCGGCATGGGTCCAAAAAGGGTTGGGACCCTTCAGACAATGGCCTGGGGTGGTTGCCCTTCCTCGGCGTGGGCCTTGGGCCAGCCCAGAAGTGGCCCACGGATTCCAGGCCCACAGGCCCCACAATAGCCCCTCAAAATCCTGCTGCACGTTCCCTCGGACGGGGAGGAGGGTTTTGAAAACCACGGTCCTCATGAGGGCCTTCCGCTGGCTGGTCCTTTCTCGTATGGTTGGATCGACGCTCAGATTCTTCAGTAAGTAGTCAGCTTCCCATAGGTTTGAGTCCTTGGACCATGCAATACCTCGGCACAGGTGCTGCCTTCAAGATAGTGGCGAGCTCTCCGTAGGCTTGGGTCCGAGGACCAGACAAGACCTAGGCACAGGTGCTGCCTTCAAGATAGTGGCGAGCTCTCCGTAGGCTTGGGTCCGAGGACCAGACAAGACCTAGGCACAGGTGCTGCCTTCAAGATAGTGGCGAGCTCTCCGTAGGCTTGGGTCCGAGGACCAGACAAGACCTAGGCACAGGTGCTGCCTTCAAGATAGTGGCTAGCTCTCCGTAGGCTTGGGTCCGAGGACCAGACAAGACCTAGGCACAGGTGCTGCCTTCAAGATAAGTGGCTAGCTCTCCGTAGGCTTGGGTCCGAGGACCATGCAAGACCTAGGCACAGGTGCTGCCTTCAAGATAAGTGGCTAGCTCTCCGTAGGCTTGGGTCCGAGGACCAGACAAGACCTAGGCACAGGTGCTGCCTTCAAGATAAGTGGCTAGCTCTCCGTAGGCTTGGGTCCGAGGACCAGACAAGACCTAGGCACAGGTGCTGCCTTCAAGATAGTGGCGAGCTCTCCGTAGGCTTGGGTCCGAGGACCAGACAAGACCTAGGTACAGGTGCTGCCTTCAAGATAAGTGGCTAGCTCTCCGTAGGCTTGGGTCCGAGGACCAGACAAGACCTAGGCACAGGTGCTGCCTTCAAGATAGTGGCGAGCTCTCCGTAGGCTTGGGTCCGAGGACCAGACAAGACCTAGGCACAGGTGCTGCCTTCAAGATAGTGGCTAGCTCTCCGTAGGCTTGGGTCCAAGGACCATGCAAGACCTAGGCACAGGTGCTGCCGTCAAGATAAGTGGCTAGCTCTCCGTAGGCTTGGGTCCGAGGACCATTCAAGACCTAGGCACAGGTGCTGCCTTCAAGATAAGTGGCTAGCTCTCCGTAGGCTTGGGTCCGAGGACCAGACAAGACCTAGGCACAGGTGCTGCCTTCAAGATAAGTGGCTAGCTCTCCGTAGGCTTGGGTCCGAGGACCAGACAAGACCTAGGCACAGGTGCTGCCTTCAAGATAGTGGCGAGCTCTCCGTAGGCTTGGGTCCGAGGACCAGACAAGACCTAGGCACAGGTGCTGCCTTCAAGATAAGTGGCTAGCTCTCCGTAGGCTTGGGTCCGAGGACCAGACAAGACCTAGGCACAGGTGCTGCCTTCAAGATAGTGGCGAGCTCTCCGTAGGCTTGGGTCCGAGGACCAGACAAGACCTAGGCACAGGTGCTGCCTTCAAGATAGTGGCTAGCTCTCCGTAGGCTTGGGTCCGAGGACCATGCAAGACCTAGGCACAGGTGCTGCCTTCAAGATAGTGGCGAGCTCTCCGTAGGCTTGGGTCCGAGGACCAGACAAGACCTAGGCACAGGTGCTGCCTTCATAAGTAGTGGCTAGCTCTCCGTAGGCTTGGGTCCGAGGACCATGCAAGACCTAGGCACAGGTGCTGCCTTCATAAGTAGTGGCTAGCTCTCCGTAGGCTTGGGTCCGAGGACCATGCAAGACCTAGGCACAGGTGCTGCCTTCATCAGTAGTGGCTAGCTCTCCGTAGGCTTGGGTCCAGAGGACCATGCAAGACCTAGGCACAGGTGCTGCCTTCATAAGTAGTGGCTAGCTCTCCGTAGGCTTGGGTCCGAGGACCATGCAAGACCTAGGCACAGGTGCTGCCTTCAAGATAGTTGGTCAGCTAAGCAGCTAGTTTCCCCATAGGTTTGAGTCTTTGGACCATGCAATACCTTGGTTCTGTCTAGTGCTTAGCTCTTCTAAAGCAGTTAGTTTCCCCATAGGCCTGAGTCCGAGGACCATGCAGAGCCTTGGTTCTGTCTAACACCTGGTCTTCTGAAGTAGTTAGTTTCCCCATAGGCCTGAGTCCGAGGACTATGCAGTTCCCTGGTTCTGTCTAACTCTTAAGCTTTCTGAAGCAGTTAGTTTCCCCATAGGACTGGGTTCGTGGACCATGCAGTTCCTTGGTTCTGTCTAAAGCTTAGCATTCTTAAGTAGCTAGTTTCCCCGGGGGACTGAGTCCGAGGACCATGCAGAGCCTTGGTTCTGTCTAACACTTTTTCTTCTGAAGTAGTTAGTTTCCCCATAGGCCTGAGTCCGAGGACCATGCAGAGCCTTGGTTCTGTCTAACACTTTTTAGTAGGAGCTCGTCCTCGGATCCGAGAGTTTTGCCTTTGGTGTAACGACGTCCACGGGCCGTTTGTTGGGGGTTGTTTTTCTTCAGGTCGGATCGTGACCTCACACGTGACGTTGACCTCGCCTCTAGTTCGTGTTCTTCATCTTCTTGGTTTACGAGGCGTCGCTTGGCCTTCCGCGCTCTGTGTTTGGCGCTTCGGTGCCCGTAACGCGCCTTCATTAATGCCTTCGTGGATTAACGCGAATCCGGCGGTTGGCAAGCCCCTTGGAATTGGGTGAGCATTAACTTCTTTTGACAATTCTTCCTTCGAATTCTGCATGGCTCAACTCCCACCAGTTTTCGCCTTCTATATAAGGCGTTCTTAGGGGAATGTTTCTCCTCATTCCATGGACCTTCCGCCACAACCAGAAACACGTCCTTCCGCTTCTCCGAGCCCCTTTGACACCACCGCCAGGATTGTGACCAAAGTTGGGAGATATGGGATCGAGGGCCGCTGTGGCCGCAGCCCCCACTGGGCCTCCGGCGCGGCAGAGTCCAGGCGTAACACTGGCAGTGCCTTGTATGGTGGCCAGGTGGGACGTTGTTGAAGTACCTAACGTCTCTCCCCGGGGCGCATCTCCGGTGGAGGAGACACGCGAACTCATGTCATGGCTAGCGCCTGAGTGTTGCCGTCTCCAACGGCCAGCGCTCGGGAGGATTGGAGAGTATCAAGGAAACATCACGGGGGTGGACACTCCGGTGCCCCTGCATCTGCTCCTCGCTTTGTTCAAGCTTCCGCCTTGAAGCGAGCCAGCCTCAGCCCCCTTCCCTACTTTTATTGTCAAGTTCTCCCATTCTCTTGATGCCAATAAAAGCACGGGTTGACACTTCTCCCTCCCTCTAGCTAGTTGTAGAATCGGACCGCCTGAGCCTCCGATTGTAGGATTAGTTTGTGATAAAGCTTGTAAAACAAGCCTGCTTGAGCCTCTGATTGTATCTTGTAGTCTTCTTTTATGGAATAATAAAGAACTTCTTTTATTTGCTGTTGAGTCTTCTCTTTTTTTTTTTTTTCGCTGCAGAATTTCTTCTTTCTTCTTCTTTCTTTTTGCACCGCCACCTTTTTGCGTAGCATTTGCTTTGAAACGACCGCCGGTTGCGCCGGTCAGCGCACTAACCCTTCCCACAGACGGCGCCAATTGTAGGGGCTCCGTTTTCGGAGGACACCCCCGACAATACATTTGTAGAGAGTGGGTTGAAGGGCTTGGCTCCGGCCGGCCTTCCACCGGACCTCCGGGATCTTTTCCTTAGCTTTCTTTAGATCCTCTTCACCTTTCTTCGCTTGGGGTTGCTCCTTGGCTGGGCTTGGGTCGCTCCTCGATTGGGGTCCGAGGAGGCCCCCCTCCCACGAGTGGGGTTCTTTGCCTTATATACTCCCTTTGTGTTGATCCTGGCCTTACAGCTGTTGGCCATCCAGGCCCCTGCTTCTGAACTTGTCCCATCAGACACGTTCTCCCCCATGCTGAGGGCCTCTTCCCCCAGGTTGCGCCGTTCAGAGGTCTTGTCGTCATTAATGCGGCCTGGAGGAGCCAGGCGAATGCATTAACTGTGGATGTGACAGCCTACTCTGGGTTTGCCTCCTACCCAGAGCCAGACTAGGTGTGCCGAGGATGGGGTGTCCTCGGCATGGGCCCAAAAAGGGTTGGGACCCTTCAGACAATGGCCTGGGGTGGTTGCCCTTCCTCGGCGTGGGCCTTGGGCCAGCCCAGAAGTGGCCCACGGATTCCAGGCCCACAGGCCCCACAGTTTCAATTATTTAGGAAAGTGATTTACAGCGTGAGAACCATTTCATGTTTAAATTAATTTAAATTTTGTTGTTCGAACCCAATTCTCACTCCCTCACTACCTATTGATAAAAATAATTAAGAAAAAAATAGTAAAGAAATACAACTATTGAATATATATTTTTTAAACAATTGATAATTATACATGTCTATAATGAGAAAATTTGTATTCAATTGTTGAAAAAAAAATGCATCTTATAAGTCATTTTATCTTCACAGGTATATATTTGTCAGATGTATGCGAGCCAAAAAACTTTTGAGCCAGAGAAGTCCGAGCCGTCCGAGTCAAAGATTTCTGAGCCAAATTCCGAGCCAAAGAAATCTGAGCCAAAGACTTCCGAGCCAAAAAAGTCTGAGCCAAATACTTCCGAGCCAAATAAGTCCAAGCCAAATAAGTCCGATCCTCCACATGCTACGACACCCACTCATCAATCAAATCCTGCTCCGTCTTCGGTGCAATCGTAGCCACCATTTTTATTTGAGTTGGTTAGGTTGTTTGTTAAACATAAATTAGGTTTGATTATGTTGATGAGTGGTTGTTTAAATTACAATAATTTGTGTTTTTTCTTTCCTGAGTCATTTTCATTGTGGAGAATAATTGAAGGTAAAACACAACTATTTTTTTAGATGTATTTTAAATTCAATAATGTGACTGCATGAGTATTATAATTATATGTTATCAAAACTAAATTTTTTTTGTTATTTTAAGAAACAATTTTATTTTCAAAATTATAACCTAATTTTTCCTTATATGCTACTCCCTGTTTCATATGATAAATGGAATTTATTATAAATCTCATCTTATACATGAGACCATGAGTGAAATAATTCACCAAATTTCTTGGCTACCTACTACCTAGACAGAAGTACCAGTTTCCTTTTTAGTCTTTTACTTATTTATAGGTAACCATGTACAGACCATGTTCAATGATCAATTGTTAGACTTTGCGCATAAATGTTGATCAATTGTTAGACAACTGAAAATTAGTTGTAGATTTTTTATGCGGTTGAGAACCTTGCTAGAACACCAGCCACTGGCATGATAATGGTGATGATAAGTGTGGATTGCATTATATATTTTTAAATAAGTAAATAAAACCACTCTTTCTTTTTCAGTATGTGTTAAATAAAATCCCTCTAATACGTCAATGTAATCATAAGTGGCCATTCTATGACTACGGTTTTGATGTGAAAATCAACTATTTCCTTCTATTTATACAATAAAACGACCACTTTCAAGCCACTGAACAAAAAGAAAAATAAATTAAGTATATATATTTTCAACAATATTAACCTTTTTGAACATTTTCTCTACACATCCTTTATTAAGTTATAACTGAACTAGTATGGGAAAAAAATATGATTTAAAAAAAAATAAAAATACCAATTACCTAGGACAATAGAGAATAAAGAGAAATAATATTTTTTATAATTGTTTACATGACTTGATATAAAAATAATGCCAGTCATGCGTTCAAGTGAGAGTGATCTTCAAATCTCAAAATTGGAGTTTTTTATAAGATTACTCTAAAATAAGGAAAATGTTAAAAAGATGTTCTAAAGGCAATGGAATGCGTGTAACGATGTTTGTATTTTTTAGAAATATGTGTAGGTAAAAAAGTGGGTAAAAATGCGTATAATTTTAAACCGTGTACCAAACAGTCTTTTATTTTGATAGTTTTTATATTTCCTGTGAATTAGTGTTAAAGCTTTCTTAATATTTTATTACCAATTACCTAAGGTATCCATTAACATGATCCTTAATATATTAAAAAAAAAAAAAAACTAACAAAAGTGAAGGGTAAAAAAAAAAAATAGATGAAAATAAAAAGAGAGAGAAAAAAAAAACCCTAAGAAAAGTGAAGGGTAAAAACTAAAAATAGATGAAAATACTTAAAAAGAGAGAGAAAGGAAGAACGGTCTCTGTCTGTCAAACTCATGCACAATCTCATTGTCTCACAGTCCCCACAACACTGCCAAGAAAAAATCAGAAGAAAGAGAGGAGGAAAGAAAAGGAAAAAATTGTACCACTGTAATGTCATCCTTAGGAACACCCTCAATCTCACGCTGCCCCACAGTCTTCTCCTTATTGTTCTCCTTTGTAGTCTGCGCCACAAAACTGTAGTTTTCCAGCGTTTCCTTTTCACTAGCACTGCTCTAAAAAACTGACACACTTATACATAGACAGCAAAGAGGGCAACCACATAGAAGACTCTGATCTTTCATAAAAGCAACCAAACAGACACCACATCTAAGCTCTAACCTAACCAAACCAAACCAAACCAAACGCAACCCAAGCAAGCACCACCTTCATTTTCTCTCTCTCTTGCTTCTCAGTTTAACAAAAATGCCTTAAACCCATTTAAAAGAAAAAAGTCTACCTTTTAAGGCTTTCCAGGCGTTGTCTCACAATTCCATGACATTTCTCTTTCTGGGTTTTTCAAGATGGCAGCTTTAGAGGGTTCCCATGCTGTCACAGGCTGTGAAAGTGCCTGCCTTTATCGACATTCTGCTACTGGAAGCAGTGACGTGTCACTCTCCGACGACCAGTCATGGCACTCGCCGTTGGAGATTGAAGGGGTCTCAGACTCTCAGAGGGACTCTTCTGCTGGGTCAATTTGTATGTCAGAGGTGGACTTGGAAAGTGGGGTTGTGGGGGTGAAAGTGCATTTGGGTAAAGTGGATAGAGATTGTAGGATTTGCCATTTGGTTTTGGAGGGTAATAGAGAAGCTGGGTTGCCAATTGAGTTGGGATGTCTTTGTAAAGGTGATCTGGGTGCTGCTCACAAGCAATGTGCTGAGACATGGTTCAAGATTAAGGGAAATACGTGAGTATAAGTCTCTACTTTTTCTATGATATTTTGCTCATCAATGTTTATGGCTTTGTGTGTTTCTACTTTCTATATGTAAGTGTTTGTAAAGTGAGTTTTATTAAATTTTGTGTGTGTGTGTGTGTGATAAATTCTGAATATCCACTTGTTGGTTAATTTCAGTTTTTTGTTACTGGAATTATTAAAGATGGAATCATGGGATTAATTCTTTTGTTCATTATGTGCACTGTATGCTATGAACTTATGAATATAACTATTGATGCTTGTGTATTTTTCTTCTGTTATCTCTCTGTTGATTTCTGAGAAAGGGAAGAAAAAGGAAAGAAAGGAATAATAGAATTGGTGTCAAGAAGACAAAATTTCCAACTGAGACAAATTGGATAATTTAGGTTATTGAAAGTAATGCAAATCTTGTATCTTCATAGAGAAAAAGGCAAATTAGAAGATTAAATCTTGAATTTAGCATGAACAATTTAATTGAAAGAGGGAAAGCATTGATTTTTATTCTACTTCTTGATTCATGAATTCACTACAATGATAGAGTTCCATTTCCTCCCAAGTGATTTATCTTCTTATCACAAGCAGTCAGCTCCTATTTGATCTCTTAACTTAAAATCACAACTATAGTAAAAAGGTTTTTAAAATTTTTTAAATAATATATATACAGCTACACTTGTCAGAATTTCCTGCTTACCTTATAAGGGTCCCCAACACATCTTGCTTGTGCCTGCCTCTTTCGTTTAACCGTATTATACTAGCTACCTAGCTTGAGTTCCTTTCACGTGATGGTCATGATTGTCTTTATCTTTTTACCTATTTAGTAGCAAGTTGAGAGAGAATTTTGAGGGACTTCTCCTGTTTAACTCATGCAACCCTTTTTCTGAATCTTGGGTGTTTGTAGGATACGCTGTTTAAAAGTCATCTCAGCCACCTTTTCTTTTCATTTTTCTGTTGCTTCTTTCAGCTATGTCCATAACCATGGTAGTTGTACCAACTTCAGGGTGTGTAGACACTACATGTTAAAAATTAATCAAATACTAAATGTTTCCCAACTATGTTGCCCATTTTGTTCAATATGCAAGTTCAACAAGTCTTGGTCATGTCTACAACTTTTACTAATAGGAAAATAGAGGAGATTGAGAGTGTTCATATTTTTTCTAAGTTACATTGTGACTGCAAATCTAATGACCAAAGCATGGTCGAGTGTAAGTAAGAGCTGATATTGTTTTATGACATCACTTAAGTTGAGGATGCCAAGATGTGGAATGCTGTATTATTTACTACTACAACAACAAAGCTTAATCCTAGACCTTTGGGGTTGGCTATGGATTCTCAACAGATTAATCGGGGATGACCATATGTATTCTTTCTATGTTATCCTATACAACTTATCCTTTTTAACTATTTCTACCAATGTTATTTTAGGTTTTCCTCTATCTCTTTTCATTCCCTCAACTTGAATCAAATCACTTTTTCACTGGTACATTGGCCGTTGTCTTTTGCACACGACCAAACAATCTCAAGCAACTCTTTCTTTTCTTTTCATCTATAGGAGCTATCCTAATCTTCAAACAAATTTCTTCATTTTGTACCTTATCTTTCCTTATTATTTCTCGCTACACCCATTTTATGAATATGTTGCCCTTTAACTTGACTTTACAAGAATTACTAATTGAAAATGAAGACATTAACAGAGTTGCATGCTTGAATATTTCTAAAGAAACTTTTTCCTAAAAGGTTGGTTCGTTGTAAAAGAAAGAGTAGTATAACTCTTCAGTAATATGTAGATCACAATTTAGTCAAATTTACAGTTCAAGAGCACCATTGACTGTGTTGTTTATCTTTTTAAACCCTGGTGTGTATGTGTGTGTGTCTATAAATATAGAATAAATAAATTTTAGATGCAATAATTTTTTTGCTGTTCTTGTTCAAAGAATATTTCTGTCATTTGATCACAACAAACTTATCCATGCTTTGGTAAGTTGAATTGATGAATGGACAGTATAGAGCAGTAAATTCAGAGCATCCATTCCTTTTGATTTGGATTTGAAACTTGCTTCCTAGTTCCTACCTTATTGTTATTTTTTTGCTTCATGCCTTATTTCAATGAGTTGTGAGTTACTCAGTTTTGATTCATATAACAATAATATTTTTCGTTATTTCTAATTAATTTAATTACTTTTGGCAGAACTTGTGAGATCTGTGGCACCATTGCACTCAATGTTGCTGGTGAGCAGAGAAATGAAGCAATCAATGCTACTGCCATTGCCCCCTCAGCATCATCAGCACCTGTGATACTTGTTGAGAGTCGAACCATCTGGCATGGCCGCCGCATAATGAATTTCCTACTGGCCTGCTTGGTCCTTGGCTTTGTCATTTCGTGGCTTTTTCACTTTAAAATTCTATCATGAGTCCATGAGATTAAAGAAGAAGATATTAAAAAGAAAAAAGAAAGAAAGAAAAAGTTAGTAACCTATCATGATCTGAGGTGAAGCTGCAGTTCTCATTCTCCTTGTGCTTGTATTGATAACTTACATCCACCGATGACTACATGTACTATTCTTTAGAATTAGTATTGAAATGTATGTTATGATGTATAATAAAAGTTCTTTGTGCCATTCAATTACTTGTCTTGCAATTTCTGAATTAAGCAGCAATTCTGATGCCTATATTTTAGTCTCTTTCATAATGTTGAGAATGTGCACAGGATATTCAGCGACTACATTGTGCATTCAGTTTTATCCGTTAAATTCTTGGTGTAGAC
Source organism: Quercus aquifolioides (assembly GCA_019022515.1). Classification (NCBI taxonomy): domain Eukaryota; kingdom Viridiplantae; phylum Streptophyta; class Magnoliopsida; order Fagales; family Fagaceae; genus Quercus; species Quercus aquifolioides. Next base: position 32,189,928 of record CM032326.1, read on the forward strand.
TGTAGACTGCACTATCATGGTCAAGCGGCAAAGGAAAAATGCCAGCAAGGACCGACAGTGATCTCAAATAATATGTCTGGGGAATACATGTGAAAGGGATGTTCCAATAACAATGTACTATCTTAGAGCATTCACACCCAGCATGCCATATGCCATATGTAGGGTACATTTAGCATAAAAGCCCAAAATCTCCCCCACATCCGGACTTGTAAAAACCAAGTATTGCAAATTTTTTTGCAATTGTGCTACAGAGCAATTCTAAAGGTAGAATTGCTCTGTAGCACAATTCTAAACTTAAATAATAATATTTAATTCTCTCTCTCTCTCCTACTTTTTATTAAACAATTCCGAATTGGTTCTCTCTCTCTCTCGTTATTTCTTTGCTCTCTTCCTTCTCTCTTCAGACCCAAAACCCATAGTCACCACACCACGGCTTGCTTTCTCTCTCTTTGGCTGATGGCGGCAACGTGGCTTGCTTTCTCTCTCTCTAGTTGACAGCGGCAACATGGATTGGTGTGGTTGTGAGTTTGGGTTCGGCGTGGTTCATGAGTTTTGATCGGCGTGGTTCGTGGGTTTTGATAGGCGGAGGAGATTGGCGTGGTTCATGGGTTTTGATCGAGCAGTGGAGATCGGGTGGGTTGTGACTAGGTTGGTTTGGATTCAAATTGGTTGGTTTGGTGGTGGTGTGGTGATTGCTGATGGTGGAGCCGTGGAGGTGGGGGTTGCCGTGGGTGGTGAAGGGGTGGGTTTACTAGTATGGGTCTAGGTTTGCTGTCATGGGTGTGGGTTTGGGTTTGCCGTGGGTCTGGGTATGGGTTTGTCACCGTGGGTTGCTTTTGTGTGTGTGCGTGTTGATGGTAGATTATGAATTGCTGGTGGTAGTGGTGCCAGGGGTGTGTAGTGCAGCGGTGGTGGGCATGTGGTGACAATGGTTTCAGTAAATTTGTGGTTGTTGTTGAACAGAAAGAATAAATACTGTGTTGAATTGTAAATGATGGTGATTGAGAGATATATTATTTTATTGTGTAGAAATATTATTTTAATGAGTAGAATAAGAAAATAAAAGTTGGGATGTTGGGAGTATCGTAAAATGGTATGGTATAAATGATAAAATAGGTTTTGAAATGGTAAAATAGAATTTTTTTTTTTTTTTTTTTGGTAAACGTCAAATAGAGTAGTTTGTAGATATAGAATAGTGATGATCATTGTTGTGTTACTAGTATTATTATTCACCCTAAATGACCTTGTCTATATAGCAGGCTACAGTCAGTATGTATTGTCTCACTGTCCCCTGTAGCCCCAATAATCAAAGAGCTACAAATCAAGGCTAGGCTATGTCCAAATTTATTGTCCTGACACCTTAGTTCTTATTTTATTTTATTTTTTTAAATCTATCTGAGTAGAAAACAAGTCATAGAGCATGATAAATTTCTCTGGATTTATTGCCAGGGGCGGAGCTACATTGCTCCATGGCGCCCCCCCACCCCCCCAAATTTTTTTTTTCTCCTACAACTATACTAGTAATAGGATATAACCCTCCCAAAAAATTAGAACCGGCCCCCACCCCCCCCAAAATATATCTAAGATTTCTAGTTAGTCCAATTAATTTTTAGTTAGCCTCCTCAATTGTTTAAAACTTTATTACTTGTCCACCCCAATTATTCCTAAGATTTATAATTAGTCTAAAAGATAATGACTAATAGTTGATCTTTTCCATTGTCCAAAAAATTTATAATTAATCCAATGGATAATAACTCACTCTCTAGCATCATTGACAACCCATTTTTCAACATAATTTCAATTTTTTTTCATCTTTAGGTACCTATAAAGCTTTGTTGTAGCTGCTAGTGCCAGCCCATTTTCCCATTTTCTTTCTTCTCAACACAAAAACTCCTATCTCAACCACAATTATTAATCCATTCTTTTTCCTGTTGCAACATCATCTTCTTGACTCTTTAAATAAGTGAATATGCAAGTGCATTTTCTTCTCTCTATTTTATCAATCATCATTGTTATTTGACTATTAGTATTATTTTTGTTTCTTTCTTCTGCCACTGTGTGTGTGTTGATATGCATAAGGGTATTTAAGATTTTTTTGTTCACATTTTTGTATTGCTATCTTTATTCCATTAAAGATTGTTGGGCATAATTTGATGTGAACTGTTCTTTTATTGGATTTTTTTTTTTTTTTTTTGTATTTGTCTATAATAAACTATATAATTTTTGTATGTTCATTAATATTTAACAATATAACAATATATCAAAGTTAATAATTTTGTATTCAATATGAACTATGGTTAACATATTAATACTACAATTCGGCCCTCCCAAGTAAATTTTTTGGCTACGCCCCTATTTATTGCCAAGTTACTGGGAGGAATGCAAGCCGTTTGCTTCACACCTTAGGGTGCATTTGTTTTGGCTTCAAACCACTTTCGAAAATGCTTTTCCATAAAAGTGGGTGTTTGGTTGTTACTGAAAATTGGGTCAAACTGAAAATGTTTTCAGTGTTGACTGTAAAATAAGGACAACGGGGCGTAAAATATTTTCCATTGTTATTTTCACTTCAAACCATTTCCAGAGACGTGCAAAGAGAGAAAGAGGGAGAGAAAGAAGGACTCACAGACGCGCAAACAGAGAGAGAGAGAGAGAGAGAGATTGCTGTTCTCATCCTCTCCACGCGACGGTGAGTGCTCTGTTCATCCAAGCACCACCGAGATCGCACACCAGCACTGGCGAGATCGATCCACATCCAAGAGCTCCGATCCCTCCTCCATGAGCTCCGATCCACAGGACCCACCCATGCCTATCTCTCTCTTTATCAATCTACCTCTCCCTTTCCCTCACTTGTCGATCACTCTCTCTTCCTCCTTCTCTCCGTTTGACCGAGTTTTTGGTGTTAACAAATGTTTTGTTCTGATTTTTGTTTGGTTTTGTTTGTTTTAAGTTTATATATTGAAATTTTCTATTATGAAATTTGTTTGGAAGCTAAGAAAATGGTTGAGAAAATGTGAGAAACTAGTAGAAAAATAGCATTTTCAGAACACAACCAAACACTAGAAAATATTTTCTAAAGCATTTTTTGGAATGCAACCAAATACTTGAAAATATTTTCTTTTCCCAAAAATATTTTCACCTGAAAATATTTTACACTCGAAAAATATTTTACATTCAACCAAATGCAGCCTTAGTACCTTACTATTAAAATGCTACAAGAGTTAAAATGTTTCAAGAATCATCTCCTTCCGGCTATAAAATTTACCCTAATAACCCAAAGGATGCTGTGTGGGGGATAGGTTCTCTGTTCAACATAAACAATAGATTTGAAAATAAACAACTTGGGTTTACTTGAATTATCAAAAGCAGATTGGTCAAATTATAATGATGCAGCGGCCAACCATAATAACCAAGAAGCAACCAGTAGGCAGCATAATAGATTCCAACACACTAATAGCAAAGTAACTTGGAATAATTGGGTGCTTAAGGATTTCTGCAAGTAATTGGATTTTTGTGGTTATGGCTTCTGAGTACCTCTTGCTGATATTTTCAGAAGCTCTCGTGCGGATACCACACCACATTTGATTATCTTTATTATAGTTGTAATTACTAATTATCTTTATCTTTATTTGGGTTTATCTTTAGCATTTGGATTAGTATTTTGAGTTTGATTAGGATTCGTTTCATGGATGTTTATCTTTTTCTCTATAAAAAAAGATTTATTTTGTATTCAAACTATTATTATTAAAGATAAAAAGATTATTTTGTATTCAAATTATTATTATTATTATTAATCAAAGATTATTGTGCAAATTGTGTTTGCATTTGGTGGTGATTTCAAACAACCCTTAGGACCTTAGGTGGTGAAGCCTAAGGTTTAACCATTGATTGATTTAGGTGGGAAGCCTAGGTTGTCCTGCATCACTCTCCCTCCTTTTCTAGCTAATAGTCTCACTCTCAACTATTCTCTCCCTTCCCATGAATCCTCAGCTGCTCTTTGTTCTCTTATTTCTTGCTCAAATTCTCAGCAATCTCATCTCATAATCTCTCCTAAGCTTCCATTCCTATTCTCTAAGTCCCATCCACTTCATTCTCACCACATTCCTAGCAAGACAGCCCGTTAATCCCACGCATCATTTCACAAACAGTGAACAAAATAAAATAAACATCTCTGAAAATTAATAAATGAACTCGTCAATTGGAGTCCAATATGTAAGCTTAATTTTAAGCTTGTCTCTTAAAACTACAGTGATAATTGGAAATACATCAAGGAGGGACTGAAAGTCAAAAGGTCCAATTCTATTTCATATCTGTGTCCTCATCCTTCTTTGGGGGGTTTCTCAATTTGAAATCAGCAACAGCCACGTCAAGAGTGCTTCTCACATGCTGGCACATCATCATCAGATCCTGGCATGCATCTTTCAATACCTCGCGTGCTGGAGCACCTATAAAATTCCAGGCAAGAACCAAAAACCACCAAATTCACACAATGTCCATAGCCAGTATAAGTCTCCTAAAATGCATAGCCACCTTAAGACTGAATTCTCAACAAGAATCTATGGCAAAGAGCTTTATACAAGTAACATCAAATATTTACTCTCAGCGTGTTCTTCATAGTGTAATTGCAAGACAACTTTTTACTAAATATTTTTCTTTTGATGAGTGACATCCTTTTCATGGAGGGAAAAGGTGCAGACACTTTCAAAGCTTTAATCCCAAGCACTTGGGGTTGCAGAAATTTATGTAGATATATTGCCTATTATGATTTTAGAAGGCATTTACCATAATAGTATTATAAATCTTTGGAGCACACTAAAGCAATCAAAATTACATACTTGGGCCAAGGTCATAACTATTATGAGAGAATAGCATATGCGCTGCAGAGCAATTTCTTTTCAATTCACAGATTTTTTATTATTATTTATTTTTAATTCAATTGTTACAGTAAATGGTGAGGGGGGATTTGAACCTTGGTTCCCCTCATAAACAATGCTGGTAAGCTACAAGGCTCTTGGCTCTTTTCAATTTACAGATTGAACTACACGTGATATGTATATATAACTATAATACCTCAAATGAAATTACTCAGGAGAAGGAACAACTAGTTAAAATACATTGTTGTAACAATAAAAGAAATCAGTAGCAGGATGCATGCATGTATCATCATCTCAAACACTAAATCATATATTAGGGATAGGCTCAGGGCTGAAATTTTAAGAAGCATCTTAGCTACAAAACAATCATTAAGATAAATATGTTGCTAGAGATGGAGTGTGTATCTCTTACCTGTGGTTTGTACTCTGATATTAACTCGATTATCTGAAGGATGAGGAATGCTATACCCGCTGAATGAAACCCTTGGACTGCAAGATGACATTTTGGTCTCTCAGATAAATCATCAGTAAACAAATACATCCACAAAAAGAAGCCAAGTACTGACACATAATGGAGAGATAAAAGTACATAAGTCCAGAAGCTATTTCAAGGTTTTAGCTCCTTAACATCTCATCCTAATCAGCAGGAATAGATGCTTAGCTCTCTTTAGAAGAGCTTAATGCGTTAATCCATTTGACACATTCAGATTAGTTAACACAAATTCCCATTTGTGCAGCACTATCTAGAACTAGAACCTATACTAAATTACTAATAATTTAATATTCATAACATTTATATTAATTTTTGATGACATGGAACCTCACCAAGGCAAGGCCTTTTGAACACACCCCTAAGGAATAAACCACAGAAGCACAACCCCACCCGCCAGAACAATATATAGGGTATATTGTTCCCTATACATTGTGCTGCCAAGACCGCTATCAGAAGAAGTGGTGGAGATTGATGAGCATCAATAATGGATTGGGACATGAGGCATGCTCTAGAGCTGGTGATAAACACATTGGTCCCTAAAATTTCAATTATGGAACAATTTGGTCCCTCAATCTATCTTTGCTGTTTATGTGACTAACGGGACGTTGTGGCACCCCAGTTTTAAGAGACCAAATTGAACCGTCATGTATTTAAGGGGCCAAAATTTATTTTACACCGAATTTTAGGGACTAAAAGTATATATATTTAGAATCTATGACATCAGCTACATGATAATTGTTGTTCTTACTACCATGCTGGGTTCTTTTTGTTATAGGTGGGATTTGAATCCAAGTCTTTTATTAGATGACAAAATACTTTTAAAAATTGAGCTAACTAGAACCACAATATTCATAAAACATGTATTGATTCCATGAGCAGGATCATATAAGAAATAAAGCTCAACACTCAACAGTCATCTTTACACATACCCGGTGATGTAATTGACAGTATAAATGTAACTAAAGCAGAAGTATTTAAAAAAATTGAAACATACAAATGAAAATAAAATATTGAGAGAGAAATAAGAAAGCAAGCACTGACTCTTGATTTAAGGAGAATCTGACTGCATTTGCAAGCGTATGATCTTCATCAGTCAAAGAAAACGTTGCATTACTATTGTCTGCATATGACCCGTGTTCCATCTTCGTCTATAACTCTCTACAACACCACTGCCAACCCAAAACGACACCGTCAAAAACACACACACAGAGATTATCACAAATAGTCACAAATCCTATGAGTTTATATAAACAAAAACTAACTACAATTAATCCTTACATAACTAAATACCCACTCAAAAAACACAAAAATAAATCTTAGAGAGAGAGAGAGAGCTTGCCTGTGAAATTGTCGAAGACAAAGTACGAGGTGGGAGAGACAGAAAGTAAGTTAGTCGGTTCGTTAAGTATATATCGCTCATACCCAAAGTATGTTTTATACGGTAAAATATATTAATAAAATTACAAATATATCCCTCTACTCTGAGTCTGTATTACTGTTATGTACTCTTACGGTTACGTGGCTTACGCTTATTGGGGATTTCCTTCATCAACGTTCACACTGTATAATTGCTTCTAAAACCCTAAACTTCTGTATACTCCATCCCACACACAAAGCGCAGAGACACATATATATAAATCAAATCTAGGGTTTTCAAATTTTCAGCTCTTGCTTGCATCGAATCTCTCTATTAACTCTAAAACAACTTAATTTTCCATCTAACAGAGACACAGGGTAAGATTTTTACTACTACTATTAATTAATTGAAGCTTGAATTTCGTTGGCATGTATAACTGGGTTTTGAAGTTAACAAAGCTTGCTTGACTTTTGCTTGGTTATTTCAGGGTCTAATGGCTGCTGCCAACAATGGTGCTAATGCTCCAACAGCTTTGGAGAGAGAACAGGTGGGTACCTTTTGTTTTAGCTACTTTCTGTTTCCCAAATCTTCAAATGTTAGATTTTTTTGGTGTTTCTGAGCTTAGCACAGTTTTGACTTGAACTGAATGCTTCAAAGATTTATGTGATTTTTTTTTTTTTAAACCTTTAATGGGTGTGCCAATTTGGTCTCAGAAATTCCTCGGGCTTGATTATTTGAACTCTCTAATCTATTTTTGTGTTTGGGGTATTGATTTTTGGCAATTTAAAGTGATGGGTAATGCTAGTTATTAGCTATCGTTGAAAAAGGTGTTGGGTTTTGAATTTGGTCTTGGTACACTGTGCAGATCTTTGGGATGGCGGAAAAGGAAATGGAGTATAGGGTGGAGTTGTTCAACAAGTAGGTTTTCTAATTTGGTTCTTTTATTTGTTTGGATGGATGGGTGAAATTTCTAACTTGTATATATCCTAATATTACTAGAAGTATTTGTATTTCAGAAGAGGGTTTTTTTTTTTAATTTTTTTTTTAAATGAAACTATCTATGGTTAGTGCATTTTAGTAAATGCTAATGTTCTATATGTATCCTATAATGGATTGCAGATTTTACTTTTTACATTCTCTTCTCCTATTTTCCATTTTCAATGAGTATGTGAAGAGTGTTCTTTTCTTTCATTTGTTTATTAATTAGAGATAAGTTGTACCATGCATGATACGGATTCCAAGGGTGCATTTCGTGTTAAGGTTTGCTCTACCAGTGAGATGAAAACTATTGAATGTGGATGTGTTTGAAAACTTCTTATGAAAAAAATGACTTTTTCCTGGTCACTTCATTTGAACTTTTAGCCATCGATTCGAGGTGTTGTAATTTGGATGATTGAAAGTTTTGGTCAAAATTACTGTTAATTAGTCCTCGTTGAAGTCCCTATTAAACTTCACACAGGAATCATCTAATACTTATTCTTGTAGGATTGGTATAATAAAAGAAAAAAAAAACTTTATAAATTCCAAATTTGATATATACTTTTACAGTCTTTCTACAAGAGACTAACTGGTGATTAGATTCAATCTAGGAACACTTGTATTAGGTTTAGTTGTGATAAAGGTATTCCTTTATTGTCTACTTGATTGTATGGCTTTTTATCAAGTTTTCACTCTATTTGGGGGTTACATTGGGTTGTATAAGAAATTGAAACCCTTCTTATTAGATAAAGTACTAAGACTTTTTCTTTGGGGCTCCGCACATTGGGAAACTGGCCACTAGTTACAAATCTTCAATAAGTTATCAAGAGGGCTATGAAAGTCAGGTGCAAAGCATCTACCCCCCTCCCCTCCTATTTAGGGGATTGAGGCTAAGATTTTGAATAGCTTTCCTGAATTCAAGTTGATTATGTTTCCCGCTTTCTTATTAGAAAGATGGTACTCAATTTTCTCTCATTAACTATCTCTGTTAATGGGTTAATTCATTAGTGATTGTTAATTGAGTTGAAGTTACTAAATTCTGAGAAAGATATGCCTCTTCTTTTGAACAAAGGTGTGGTCTCACCTAAAAAAGATGAGTGCATAATTACCACCAAAAAAGAAACTACGCTATAGTAAGCACATTTATCAATGCTTTCACTTGCTATATTAAGATTGGGAATTGGACTGCTATGGTTGAGGATGTCTCTTAGTGATATATATTTTGAATAAAATTGCAATGTTTATGATTTTCCATTCATGATAAATATTTATTGAGGTTAACCTGCTTCCTTTTTCTGTTTTTGAATCAGGCTTACACACACATGTTTTAATAAGTGCGTTGAGAAAAGGTACAAAACTTTGTGTTTATTTCTTTCCTGCAATTTGCATGAACTTTTCTAAGTTGTTTTGAATTCACCTTTGAAGAATCCAGTTAACATTTTTTACAAAGTTCAGTTATTTTTTCTCTATATTAATTAATTTCAGAAAGTACTCATTTGACATCCTTGTGTAAAGAAAATGTATCAAATTGGTCCTATTATCATTTATTATTTCAGGTACAAGGAGTCTGAACTAAATATGGGTGAAAATAGTTGCATTGATCGCTGCGTATCAAAATATTGGCATGTAAGTTGACAATCATATTCACATATGGTTTACACGGTACTTCCCACAGTATAAACTTATGATTGATGTACTTTTTTTTGAGGGGGTGGATTAAATCTCTCATTATTATATTACTCTCTTGTCTCTTGTTATAATTTGATTGATATAAAGTCTTATCCATGTTATAATTTGCTTGATAAGTTTGTAAATATTTTCAAGCTACTCATAGATATCCTGTATAAGGAGCAATGCAGAAATTTTAAATGTGGACTGACTCTCATCTATTGTCATATTCTTTTGAACTGGATTTTGTTACAAAAAAGACAATATTTCAGTTTCTTCTTCTTACCTTCAACCCCTCCACACCAGAAGTTTCATTTTTCCCCTTGGCCATTCTTTGAATTTTTGTTGTCTTGATGTTTGATTGGATTCTCTCCATCATGTTTCTGGCTTAAGTTTAATTTTATATCATCCATTACTTCCATGCTTCCTTCACATTATTTTATTTAGTTTATCAATGCGTATGTTATACTGATAATTCTGTGCACCATGCCATTAGCTTAGAAATATCTGTATAAGTCTTGCAGCCTTGGTGTTGCTTTAGAAAGGCCTAACCTTATAGTCATGTGATTTTCTTTGACATCAGTATTTGAATAGTGTGGGTTGCTTGCTGGTTCTATAGTGTTTTGTGGTAATTTAGTGTATGGAATTGGTATTTCATCACCTGTGAATTATGATTTGCGTGCAATTACCATCATGTAATGGGAATAAAAGCAAGCTGTTTTGTGTTTTTGCCAGGTGACTAATCTAATTGGCCAGCTGCTAGGTTCAGGTCGGCCCCCAATGTGAAATTAAGGCTATTCTGAAATTTGCTCTACATTAGTTACGTGTTTACCTGGCTGGCTGCCAAAGGTTGATACTGGAATGATTTTTGTTTGTACCAAACTTTATGAGGTGGTTCCATTTTGTTTAAAAAAAAAGGTATTAGCGGCAATTTGAATTTATGCTGCTCCTAGATTTAAGCCATAAAATTGTTAGCTCTTCATAAATGAAATATTATTCTCGGAAAAATCATCAGTATTTTGTGATGATTCTATAACATGTTGAATTGTTTTTGCTGCTGATTGTTTCTTGGAAGTTTGCAAATGCATGAAAGGAATGGAGATGTTAATGCACATTAAGGGCCCACTTCCCTCCTCCACAGAGCTTAAAAAAGTTTTATACGTACATCAGTGCCCCTCCACTTCTGCGCATCTGAAGTTTGTGGGTCATTATAACTGATCTCATTATGAAAATCCAGACTGAAAATGAATGTGCAGTTCCTACATGTGTGAACCCTGAAGCCTAAAATTGAATGACTCAAATTGCAAGTTAGGAAATCAAATTGCAAGCGTGTATAAGACATGTCAGATACAATAACATCAATTAAGCAATTGAGTATGTTTAGATTGGATTGGTAGATTAATGGGATCTGTTTATCCGACTTTTTTGTTTTTTCCTTTTCAATATCGCAAGGTAACTTGGGGCAACACAGTTTAAGTGCACTGCCTCCACTTCTGCGCATCTGAAGTTTGTGGGTCATTATAACTGATCTCATTATGAAAATCCAGACTGAAAATGAATGTGCAGTTCCTACATGTGTGAACCTTGAAGCCTAAAATTGAATGACTCAAATTGCAAGCGTGTATAAGACATGTCAGATACAATAACAGATACAATAACATCAATTAAGCAATTGAGTATGTTTAGATTGGATTGGTAGATTAATGGGATCTGTTTATCCGACTTTTTTGTTTTTTCCTTTTCAATATCGCAAGGTAACTTGGGGCAACACAGTTTAAGTGCACTGCCTCCACTTCTGCGCATCTGAAGTTTGTGGGTCATTCTAACTGATCTCATTATGAAAATCCAGACTGAAAATGAATGTGCAGTTCCTACATGTGTGAACCTTGAAGCCTAAAATTGAATGACTCAAATTGCAAGCGTGTATAAGACATGTCAGATACAATAACATCAATTAAGCAATTGAGTATGTTTAGATTGGATCAGTTTAAGTGCACTGCCTCCTACCCCACAAAGAAGGAAACGAGAGCTTCACTTGAGTGCAAATCTAAGGCCAAAAACTATACGTGTAGCATGTTTCTTGTAGATATAGGACGTTAATTAATGGGGCAAGAACAAGGTGATGCAGCCTAAGGCACCTATTAACAATTTCAAAGCTCATTTCCTAATCATCAGAATTTAAAAGGCAAGAAATTCAACCCCCGAAAAGCCAAAATTTTCTCCATAATGCAAACTCATCTTTCATTCTTACCATCACAATCTGAATATAGCAGAAGCCACAAGACAGCTAAGAAATGTGAAAAAAAAAAAATTAATTACAGAAGCAACTAAAGACTGAGATAATTAAGAACATAGATCAAACGTAAATTGGACATTAATCCTCAGGTGCTGTAGAAATAAGCCAAGGAAAGGAAGAGATGGATAAAGATAGATACAAGGGGTATTTTCGTTTGGTATTTTTCTTTTCTTTTGTCCCTAATGCAAGAAGAAAGGGGTAAAAAAACCTATACACTTTCAGTTTCTGTGTCTTTGTGTTTCCAAGGATGTTCCATCTTTAAGACTTTCCTGTGCATCATTGTCCATCCCAAGGCTGAAGAGGGCAGCTGCTTGAAGATAGAAGGCAGTAGGCCATTCAGGAGCTATTACCTGGGCTTGCATTGCATCTCCAAGAGCTTCTTGTGGCATTTCACTCATCAAGTAACACAAGCAGCGTCTGGCAAACACAGTTGGTGATATCATGGTCCCACCATCGATGAACTACAGATTCAAGCAAAGAAGATTCCACGTTAGGATAAATAAAGGAGCAAATTCAACAGTACTCTACATTTCTATCACACAGATCATAAGACTTTTAAAGCTTAAATTTGTACAAGGGGCCTATTTATCTATTTCCTGAAAGAGTGCTTTTTTCTACTTTTTTTATCAACAATGTTTGGTAACGCAGTTTCAAATGCACCTTTTCAAAGTACAGTAAAAAACTTCACTTCTTTTATTTTTAAGTACAGCCCTTCAAACAAAATCTCATTTTCCCAAAAAAAAAAAAACTTAAAAATAAGTTGTACCAAAGGCATAGCTCTCCATTTCCATTTTGAGGGAACAAGTGATGTAGCTTTGCCAAAATCATTATTTACTTTTCTAAAATCATTACCCATCAAATGGAACAAAATAACTGCATTCCAGCTACAAAGAATGAGGATGTGTATTGTGGTCTAGTATTTTATTAATTGAGATGTGGAAGTATATGCTATGAATGTCTTGATAATATTACATTGCCATAGAACTGCAATGATGTGTCAGCATTCCTAGACATTCAGTTTGCATAACAATTTTCTAGTCAAAGATTCTGCAGATCTAAAGAAATGACTTACTTGTGTGTAATAACTAAGGGCATTAGCAAAGTCCTTAGATCGAAAAGCAGAATCTCCACGCTTCTTAGAATTCAGCGTTTCCTGTATTTGATTTGTCCACATTTGGAAGGAAAGCTGCAAGGCAAGGAATATCCCATGATATGATGATATTGAGCAATATGACGTGTATAAGAGGGACCAAATTCAAGTTTGAGAATAACAAACACTAGTGCAAGTTTGAGAATAACAAATAATAGTGCAAGCAATTGAAGTATATTGTATTATATTACTGGTTTGTATATTGAAATTATCAGTATCATTGTCAGGCAATTTTCCCTCAGATCTCTCAAATGCTGTTCTAAGAAGGCTTGCTTAACCAAAAAGACCTAGGTATGATGAATATACATGGTTGTACATTGGAAAACATCATATGACATGATAACACGTTGGGTATTTTGGTACCCCAACTATTTAAAGAGCAATAATATCCCTTTTTAGCTCCAGAAGAAAATTATGCAAATGCCACAGGACATGCCAATAAGAGAGGAGACTAACACATCACGATCAAAAGCAGATTTGGGAGATCTTGAGCATTTTATTAAGAAACGTCCCTGAAAATTGAAAGGCCAACCTTTTTCCTCCTTCGTTTTTTATTAAAGCAATAAAATTTAGAGAATTACTAATCATGTTTGAAAGGGACACAAAGTCATGTCACAGAAATATTGGAAAGATGCACTGTAAAGGCAAAACCTTTGATGATATTTCAGCATAGAAAAGTGTACTTGTATGGATCATTGTGCAAATTAATATCACATAATAAAAAGCAACAGGCAAGAGACTAAAAATATTTTTTTTTCTTCCTCTGACATTAGATTGAAGTAGCAAATTTTGCATAATTTTGGGTTAGAGACCACTAACCTCATTTGCCACCCCCTCATCATCCTTGTATCCAACAGTTTCTAACATTTCGTGTATTGCAGTAAGATCCCTTCTTGAGCAAGCTTCACCCAGAGGCGTTAATGGCACCGCTTCCTTTGGGGATGCAGTCACATGCTGTATTCCCATCAAAACATGTGATGGGACCTACAGAATACCACCAAATGAGATGATATAATATCCTCAAGGTATTCAATTCAAATGCCAGCACTGTAAAGCAGAAATCAGCTAACCAAACTTTCATTATCGGTAAAGTTTCAGCATAAAATAATAAGTTCTTCATAATGCGCAAATTCCAAAATATATACTCAAAGAAGCAAATATTTTCCAGGCTATAAAATTGACTGACTGAGGTCCATTTATGTTTAAAGAAGTCGAGCATACCTGTGTTTCTTTCTGAAGAAGGGCAAGAGAAGACACAAGAGACTTAGCATTTGGCCTCTCGCGGGCTTCAAACTGTAAACAACGTGAGGCTAATCGCACTAATTCAGTTCCATCATCATTTGAGAAATGACCCTCCAAACATGAATCCATCAGCATCAGAAAATTTTTGCTACGTATCAAGTCAAGTGCCTGTAAATAAAAGGAAAAGTATTGAACTCCACTATTCCTAATTCTATGATATCACACTCAATGGTAAATGCCACGTGTCTCACATCTGGCTAAAAATGGGAGGATTCAATGGGAGGGGATCTTATTCCTTTTCTTAGAAGGTCAAGAACTATTAAAGCTAAGACCAAAGATAGATACAACTGAGTATATAAGAAAATGTTTACATGGCTGGGAGGAATGTGTTTGCCACTGAGCAGATCGAGCAATAGGGTGCCGAAGCTGTAAACTACACTTTCTGGTGTCACTCTTCCTGCAAATAGATACATCTGAGTAGCTCAGTCAAAGAAGCATACAGAGGCATGATGTGTTCAAATTCATATAGATAGAGCTAGAAGCATAATATCTTTTTCGCAGAAGTAAGAACATATTCAAGAGAGATAACGAGTAACAGCTTAACAGTTACAAGGCAGTAAAGGCCAGTATTCTATAATGGAATAACATTCCCATTCTTTTTACTTCTATTGATGTTCGCAGTAATAGATTTTCCTTTCTGGAACACCTTTAATTGGTACAGTTTTCATTTTCTGCTTTTGCACCACATCCTACATACAACTGTGTATACTGCAAGCCTTAAAATTAGATACTGTTTCCATCAGACATGGTTGTTACCTGTTCTCAAGTATTCTGGAGGGGTGAAAGCCAAGTTTGTACTATAGCTCTTGCCATCTCGGCTATTCTTCATAAGGCCGAAGCAGGAGAGCCTCGGATTTCCATCCTGTTGATTATAGACTCATTGTAAGATGTAAAGCACAGAAAATAAGCAATATCTCTAGAAAAGAAGGCAACAAAACTGAGGAATATACCTGATCAAACAAAACTCTGTAAGCATTAAGGTCATGATATAATGCCCTGCCTTTACTGCTACAATAATCCAAAGCTTGCGCCAAATACATAGCCACTCTCAGCCTCATTGCCCATTTCATAGGCTGAGCCTCCCCTAAACAATATTTTAAGCAAATACAAATTAGAGAGAAGTAATTTTTCAACTAATTGAAGTAAAGACACATACTAATCGCATATTTTCTTCCCACTCGGTTTGGCTGCTCAAAATACCCAGGCTAAGTCCCAAAAAAAAAAAAAAAAAAAAAACCTTTAATTTAAACTTTTGATTATTCAGTATCCCAGAAAATCAAAGCTTTAGCCCCAAAATTTTGGGACCGGCTATAGTCAGGGTAGCCCAGAAATTCAAATAATCCACTCCGCTAATTTGACAACAATTAAATCGATTAGCAGAAAACCACTCAATTTTCCAACACATAAACAAACCA
The DNA here is from genome assembly GCA_019022515.1 of Quercus aquifolioides. NCBI lineage: Eukaryota > Viridiplantae > Streptophyta > Magnoliopsida > Fagales > Fagaceae > Quercus > Quercus aquifolioides. Next base: position 32,205,458 of record CM032326.1, read on the forward strand.
AAATTTACTACTAAACTCAAAAATCCCACATTTGCATCTATCTTTGTCACCCTTCTTAAAACCAGTTAAAACCCACTTCACACAAAAAATCTATATGCATAATAATGTAGCATAGCAATAATCAGCTCAAAACTAAGCACAAAAAATTCCAAATACAAACATGATCTATTAAACAAAAAGAAAGGGAAAAAAAAAAAAAAAAAACTCACAATGGAAAAGATGTTTAGAAAGAGTGTCATTAGGCATGAACTCAGCAACTAACAATCTCTCCTCCCCTTCACAACAACACCCTATCAAATTCGCTAATCTCTCGCTTCTTAGCTGGCCCACTGCTCTCGCTTCCTCCTACAACCAAAATCCAATCAAAACCTATTAATACATATAGCTATAAATAGAAAGAAAGAAAGAAAGAGCGAGAGAGAGAGAGAAAGTTTGAAAAATTTACTAGGAATTGGCGAGAATCTGGCCAAGCAGACTTGTTGAAGCGCTTAACAGCGATCCGAATATCATCTTCAAGCTTCCCTTTGTAAACAACATTTGGAGCTTTCTCTCCGTGCTCTGATACTACGTTCTCTGAAGAGAAACCCCAAGTTGCTTCACGAAGTTGATCTAAGCTAAACTCTCTGAAACTCCCCAACAACAAATCTTCTCCCTTCGCTCCATTCTCTGCAACCATATATCATCATCATCATCATCATCGAAACCCTAAAGCACATAAAAAGTTGCAATTTTTGCTCAATGATTAAAAGTAAAAAAAAAAAAACAAATAAATCTTACCAATGTCGGAAAACTCTTTGAGATTTGACTTCATATCTGATGCCCAAAAACACATCGATATCTTGGAGCAACGAGCTCCCATTGCTATTTACTACCACCTTAAAAGATTAAACTTTTACTAAGCTTCTCTTTCAATCACTTTCAAATATAGAGAGAGCGAGAGAGAGAGAGAGAGCAAGAAGAAGAAGAAGGAGGATAAGCTAGGAAAGTAATAAAATAGAGAGATAAATATAAGCTATAGAGAAACTGAGAGAAGAAATAAATAATAATAATAATAAAAAAACTTAATATATTTTTATTTATATAAAAGCATTTTTTTGGATCAGGATTGTTTTTTTTTTTTTTTTTTTAATGTTAAGTTTTTCACACCGCCTAAAAATCAAATCAATCATTCCTATGTTTCTGTTTCTACTTTTTTCCTCTGCACAGTTTTTATTCCTTCTGTTTTTTCTGTTGCCAGAAACTCCACTCCTCTCCCGGCGCGTGGCCTGCACCGGCCATTCCTGTATAAACACGTCAGCATTTCGTGGTGGTTGGCGCCGTTTGCGAGTGGAGACCGTATGGGGGGACAGTTACGTTGTTCTTTTCCCATTTTCGTTGTTGAATTTGAAAGGGGATTTTGATTTTCTCTAACGTTCTGTTGTTGTTGTTGTTTTTTTTTTTTTTCAAGTTTCTTCTGGAAATACATTTTGTTACTGTTTGGGGTTTTTTTTTTTTTAGTTTCCAATGGCCAGCGAGGTGTGAAAGTGATTTTGTTTTTTGTTTTTCGATTTGATGATATAGATCGGCGAATTACTTTTCGCTTTCATAAAAACTAAGAAGGGTCAAAGTCAAAAAAAGAATATCTCGATGGCACGAACAATATAACATCTTGGACTTTTTTATTTTTTTATTTTTTTTAATAGAACATCTTGGACTTGAGTTTAGGTAAAGTTGCATTTATTTGAATGGTTTAATTATGTGGCGTCTTTATCATCATATCCTTAGAATGAATCAACTAATTACATTTTGTTTTTCTTTTTTGGGTTTAGGGCCTCTAGGCATTTATGGTATGGATATAGGGCTGTAGGTTTGATAATTACATGTATGAAATAATCTGTGGTCACGGTGATAGGAAAAGGATATGTCATTTTTAAATGTTACAACTTACAATTAGTGCCTTCTCACAAAAAAAAAAAAAAAAAAAACTTACAATTAGTGAGCATGATGGTAGGATAAAAGGTAGGAGTAATATTTTGTACTTTTCAAGATGTTGATATGAACAAAAGGTACAGTTCATTGCTTTCATGGTACCTTGGACTTATATTTTTCATGTGTTACTTTTCTTGTTGTGCTTTAGATTTTTATTGTTATGAAAATACCATAATTTGATGATGGCAAAAATTTAGTGTTCTTTTTGGTTGAGAGATGAAAAAGTAGGGAGATAAAAAATAAAAAGGAGATAGAAAAGTAAATGGATGAAAATTTTCTCTCAGTGATTTTTTATTGGAAATAAAAAAGTGAAAGGATAAAAAAAAATTTATTTCTTTTTATAAGAGAAAAAAATAACTTTTTTATTTGATTGAGGGTAAAAGTAGGAAGATGGAAAAGATAATTTATATAAATTGACTCATATGCTCTTATTTAAAAAAAAAAAAAAAAGAAGAAGAAGCAAACAATAAAAAGAAAATTAAAAAGCAATCAGGCTAAGTTTATAAAAACAAAAATCATACACAAATAAAAATAATTTTTTAAAAAAGAACCAACAAATAAATAAATAAAAATCCAATCATGCCCTACTTTTTTATTTAAAAAAATTGAACAATTGAAATAAAAGTATTTACTCCCAGTTAGCGGGGAAAAAAAATGGCAGAGTTGAGAAGCTTCTGATATGAGCATTTTTGTCCAAATATTTTTTGCCCATTTTCTCTCCCATTTTCTTTCCAATTTGGAGAGATTGCATTTTGGTTGGCTGAGGAGAAAACTATTATGCCCCACCAAATTCTCCCCCCTTTTACTCCTCAACTAAACAACCATAAACATCATTTTCTCTCTACTTTTCACTCCTCCATTTCCCATCATTCATATAATTACCCCCAACCAAATGGGACCTTAAAATTTAAATGTGTCTTGTTTTAAAGATTTTTTTTTTTTTTTTTTTTATGTATAAGATAAATAATATTTGAGTCCATGACATCCACTATGCGATAATTGTTATGAATCATATGGTCAAGACACCAATATATTTTCTTTTTAGTGTAGGCATGATTCGATTCAATACTCTTTATCAATGACAATAAATTTTACTAGTTGAACTAACAAATACTACTAAAATATTTTATTGAAGCATCATAATTTCATAAAACAAATCCTTACCTTCAAAGTATGTGTGTGTGTGTGTGTGTGTTATGATCCAAGATGACGAGCTGGATAAATTGTATTTGAAATATTTGAATTCAAGCTCAATGATAAAAAAATTTCTCAATAAGGGTTCGTAGGTTGAATGATATTATCAGTTAGATTTGTTTTCAAACCAAATTGTTATCATTTCCTAAATTTTCCATTGTATTTAATGGATGAATGATGAAAAAAATAAGTATAAAATTAAACTCAAAATTCTTTTTTTTTTCCTTTCAAGTTTAGGAGGCTAGTCACCTTAAATTGACTAAATAACACGATTTTGACATATAGATTTAAATTTGAGTAATTAAAATCCAAATATCTTGTTTAATAATTAAAAATGTTAAGGATTTAGATTTGAAATAACTTATAATCCCATTAAATTTTAGAAATCCTTATTCATGCCTCAATAAATTTCAAATTTCAAATCTTTCTCTATACATCGAAATAAGGAATTTTAAAATCTATATATATTTAAAAGTAAGGCATTTTAAATTCATTGATTTAAAATCTAAATTCAAATTCAAAATTAAGTATCTAAATGCAGCCAAATATCATCAATTTAGCCTACGTTTGGATACGAATGATTCGTCCAGCGTTTCATGTTTCTGCGTTTTCCTTCTTTTTTTTCTTTTTTTTTTTAATATTCCATCACGTGGGATGTTGTCTGTTAGTGGGTCCCGTGCACTGTGCATGGGACCCACTATCTCTTTGACAAGCTTCCACCTCTACTAAAATGTGTCTGTTAGTGGGTCTCGTGCACTGTTCACGAGACCCACAAACCTCTTTTTTCACAAAAACTTTCATTAAAAATAGGTCTACAACACTATTCATACATTTAAACATTATTTTGTTACAGTGTTTTAGTTTTCAGCAAAATAAGTAGTATCTAAATGCACCCTTAACCCGGTTCATACCAATGTGTGTAAAAGACAAATTACCCCCCAAAGATGAGTTTTTAATAGGATTAATTTAAGGTAATCATAATCATAAAAGTGGGACCTGCCGATTGACAAATGACAAACTTTGGTCCTCCCTCGGCTAAATTTTAAAAAAGATAATATAATCAAATTTTTACTAGATCCGTAGAGTCATTAGTTGTATTGGAAAATGACTTCTTTTCCTTCTCTTTCGTGGCTTTAATAATTAACGACCCAATTACCCAAACTTTGAAGCTCATCTTGGTTTACTATAATAATTAATAGGCTGAAATGTTTTGATTAGTTCAAATCTCAAAGGACGGAGTCTCTTTCTCTTCCATATTGTAAGTTTATTAGATCAAGGTTATTTTGCTCCGGGCAACGGGTCAAATAATTTATGAACTACCTATGAATTCACATTAGAATGAAGGCTCATGCTACGGTTACCAACCAATTCATGCTATTCACACCAAGGAGAGTTTGATTTCACATGAGTGAAGAGAAACCGACAAAAATCACATACTTCATCTGCAAATTGGGTTAAATTGGCATGAACTTATTTAATGAATTGGTTTAAGAAATATTTTTTAAAATTTTTATGGGAAAAGAAGAAACTAACTGATTTTTTTGACAATTTTTTAAGAAATATTTTTTAAAGTTTTTTATTGGAAAAGAACAAAACAACTGATTTTTTTAAATTTTTTTATAAAAATTTATCAAAACTTTCCTATATTATCCATTAATAAATGTTTAAAAGCATTTGTTAACAGAACTATATTCTTAATCCAGCTAAAAAAAGTAAATGAACAGTGAACTAAGCTCGTGCAAGTTGACTTGTAGTCCAGGAGGCGCCTGTGACCTGTCTTACGTTACTCAGTGCTGCTAGCTGCCTAGAGCTAACAAATTTGGATATAGCAGTCTATTTTTAACAAAGACTTTCACCACTTTCATAAGTTTGGAATTTTTCCCTTTTCGGCCTTTTTAGTTTATTTGCTTATTTATATTTTTTATAAAAAAAATCTTCTAAAAAATATTTTTCTTAATTAAGGATACAATTATTTTTATCAACTTTAGACAAACCTTTCAACAAAAAGCTTATATACAATAATAGCAACAAACAAACAAAACCACAGTTCTAAAATTTGAGTGTCAGCTATGAACAATTAATTAGGATTGATTCTTTTCTATCAAATACTACATACTTACATACCTCATAAAAAGCTTATGCAATTACGTACTCCATAAACTAAGATAAGTGCCAAAATAAAAAGTTGATAAAACAATGATGTGGTGTTTGGTACGGAAAAATTCACATTATTCTTGGCATCCGAATTTCTAGGAATATGATTTTTTGCAATCTGGATGCTTAGGAATGTAGTTATTCCTATGTTTGGTTTCATTTGAAATCTCTTAAAATTCTTAAGAATGTGAGACGATAATGTTGTTAGGATATGTGACATTTAAATCCTATTGTATGATGTTACATATGACATTATATATGATATTATATTGTGATTAATAAAGTTGTTTTATTATTATCTAAAATAATGGTAACATGAATATTTGGACATTATCATGTAGTCCATGAGATGCATAGTATGTGATTTAATCACTGAAAATATAAATCACAAGTTTTTTATAAACTCATAATTTTAGTTCGCAGTCGATGATGAAATTAGGCATTTCATCTGCGAAGATTATAACATATCAACTAAGATGATTTGTCTTGATCATGGAAGTGGAGACTTTTAGTTGATATGTTGATATGTTTTAAGTGTTAAGACATATTGAACTTGACCGCTGTAAGATTTATTATTCTACTAACAACTGTTAAATGAATAATAAATCTCATGATTTTTATTTACATGAACTCTTAATCCTAAGAGAGTAATGAACCTGATTATGAAGAGTAGGTTGCTTTGATATATCATGAGTGAGATTTAAAGTCATGATCAAAACCTCAGTATATTGGGCAGCCACATTTAATGTTGAAGGAACATATATTCTCAATATAGAATTCATAATCTCTTAACGGAGATATAAAATATTTCATTGAGATAAGTTTAATGAGTTTGGTTATTCAGAGTGTTAGGCCTAACTATTTTAGTAAGAAGTTACTAAAGTATATATTTATGAAATTGGATTTCATAAATATATGATGAATAACTTAAATGATTAAGATGTAGTAATCTTCAAAGTGACAGTCAACATTCATAACTTTGTATTATTACGAATATTTTAATGAAATAGTTGAACGTATAATAAAGTCTTGGGAAATAATTTATTAATAAGGCCTAGAGTACAATTATATTTATATAGTATTATTAAATATAATTAATAGTAATTATGGGCTTGTCAATAGTTGATAGAAAGGCCCAAAACTCATTGGAGCTAATATCTTATTTGTCCATTTTGGTCCCACTTCAAGCCACATATTAAAGCCCAATTGGAATGATCTAAAAGACTAACCCAATTAGATAAATCAGTTATATATAAGGAAAGAAACATACATAATTTTGTAATGTATGAAAATGGTGTGTATGTGAGTGTAAGCCACTCTCTTATTCTCCCTTGAACACATACGTATAAACTGATTGAGAGACCACACTTCTTGGGCATAAGGGGAATTAGAGTGAAGATTAAAAATGTTCTCAAGTACTTCTAATATTTGATTTTGAATTTCACTGCACCAAGCTACACTTCCTTGTTCTTAAATTTTGAAATTTACATAGTACTTATTATCAATTGCGAATGAAGTAGATCCGTTAATTTTCCGCTGCGTATGTTTTGTATGCGATACAAACTATGTTTTTCCTACAAATGTTTGGTTTATTTCTAGGAATCTTAAATGAATTATTTATTTTTCCTATTCTATCATTAAATTTGAATGTGAACTACCAAGTCCTTTAAAAAAAAAATCTTCCTCTAAATAAATAATAAAAAACAAAATATAAACTATTAATAATTTGTTGAGCAACATACACACAATAGCAAAAGTGAATACCTGGCAATAATGGAGGGTCCCCTGCAAACTTTTTTTTTGTCCTCATGTGAAACCTAAATAGAACTTTGTTAAAAAATATATCAACAAAGTTGTTTATCCTGTTTATGTTATTTTGGTGGGAAAAGATAAAGACAAGGGAAAAGATATTGATAATTTGTTTTATATTTTATCTTAATTGCTTAAATGATAAGGAAAAATAATTAAAATTGTCAATTTATAAAAAATACAATTTTCATTAAGTTTGGGAATCTAGATACCCACCTGTTTTAAAAGGAATCCACATTCCTACTGAGGGGGGTTTAAAGGGGGAATCCAAATTCCCCTGGCATCTAATTCTTTGGCGTGATTTGTAACTAAACATAAAAATCTTTAAACATTCTTAAGAATCCTAAAACATTATCCCGTACCAAACACCACATGAAAGTGTTCGCTAAGCATGCCTAAATGATGAGGGGAGCAATCAATCTGAGCTGAAGATATTGTTTAATGTTGACCGACTCTTCGTCCTCATTAACCACCATTGACTGAGAATGACCTAACATGGGCCTCTATGCCATTTTATAGTGAATGCAACAACACCCCCACACAACTTCGTGTGATTGCAAAGCTCTTGTATTGCTTTACATGATATTGGACAGGAGTTTAGTGATTTAAGCAATGTTACTTCAACGAATATGTTGTGCTCACTACGATAGTCTAATTAAGGCCTCAATGATACATGTGATATCATTCTTACCATTACATAACCTAAGAATTGAGATTGACGAGTCCACACTAAAAATCTCTTTTTTTATCTAGCCAAAAAAAAAAAAAAAAACCACATATAGCTTGCTCTTCCTCCCAAAAAAAACATATACGGTGTTCCCCTCTCAAATATTATTTTTGTCAACTTATTTTACTATTCAGCTTATTTTTGCTACTATTCATGGGGCTCACTACACTTTTTGATACTATTCATGGGTCCCACTGTATTATTTCAGCTAACTTTTACTTTTATTTACAATACTTTTAACAAAAAAATTTCAATTTCAACAAAATAAAAAGATTTAAAATAGACCCACTATAATTTAATTGCAGAAAGGAAAGCTCATGTGGGCAAGAAAGAGTAGCTGTGTACAGCCCATAATAATTTAATATTGTCTATTTGCCAGGATTTCAGCAAATGCAATGATAACACCTCAAAATAATTTATTTTACTATTTAATTTATTTTTATTATTATTTATAAATTTTACTGTATTATTTCAGTTAAAAGAAATTTCAATTTTAACCAAATGAACGGATCAAAACGGACCCACTGTAATTTTATTGCAGAAAGGAAAGCTCACGTGGGCAAGAAAGAGCAGCTGTGTACAGCCCATAATAATTTAATATTGTCTATTTGCCAGGATTTCAGCAAATGCAATGATAACCCTCCTGTTGAAAAAGGATATCTTTTTTTTTGGCAACTCTCCAATTGGCAATAGCCCAGCAGGCTTTAGGTCCTGTATTTGGGAAATGTAGTGCAGAAAAGGTCAGTCCCTTTTTATCACATTAAGGGTATGTTTGAATACAGTTGAAAATTAAAAATTGAAACTAAAAAATATTGTAACAAAATAATTTTTAAATGTGTAAATAGTATCGTGAGATCCATTTTTAATAAAAAAGTTGCTGAAAAGTGAAATTTGTGCTGAAAAATCAACTATTGCAGCTACTGTTCATTGAACAGTAGCCGCTACAGTAAAAAAGAGCTAGAATCGCATAAAAAAAAAAAAAAAAAGACTAAAAAACGCAGACGTCAAACGTAAACGTGCCAGCCAAACGTTCTCTAAGGTGGCATACCCATATTTCTTAATTTAAAAAAAAAACACCACCAAGCTGGTTCAAAGGACCACTAGGATACACATTTAGCAAAAGATGTCCTGGCAATACTATTTCTTGCACTTTCTTTGGTTCACTTTGAGAGGTAGGCTCATATATATTATATCACTATCATTATATGCACTAAACATGACCCCCTAAATTGCGAAAAGAGACTCCTTTAGGTGGAACACCCACCTTTCTCTTCTTTCTTTTTTGATTGCTAAATTAAATTAAGCCAAGTTCATGTGCAAAAGTTGAAATTTGTACATGTACAATGCACATGATATACGTCTGAGTTGTGACATCCACATATGTGAACCTGTGAAGTCTCCTTGAATATGTGCATAAGATGTAAGATATCGTCCCCTAAATAGGAGACCACCGATCCAAAGATCAAGTACCCTTGCACACGTGCAACATTTTTTAAAGCCAAAACTTATATAAAAAACGAGAAAATATTTTATGCAACATATATATATATATATATATATATATCATGCATAGTTGTACGTGAATGCTAATAACTTAAGTGTGGGTCGGAATGCACAAAAAGGCTCCTCGGATGGGTCTTATAGAGCTTGAAGTTCTTATTATCTCTTTTCAGAAAGGTTACAAGGTTGGAGAGAATATAAACTGCTACAGTATTTCTTTTCTCTGGTTTTCCGTCCGTCCCCCTCTCAAGAGGGACTTCTTACATTATATACTCCTCTCTCAGTCGATCCTAGCCCTACATTTGTTGATCAACTCGGCTTCCACTTGAGAGCCTGTCTCATCAGCCGCATTCCCATCCCTCCGTGGGTTGCAGCGCCCAAGACGGCACTGTTCAGAGGTCCTATCCTCATTAATGCGGCCAGGGCGTTAGTTGAGGGCATTTAATGTGGAGGTGACAGTTCACCTGGGGCTTGCTCCTCCACCATGCTTCCATGTCCGGTGCTTGGTACTTGCTATTTGCTCCTTGGATGCTCAGGGAGATTCCCTTAAGGGTATGCTGTTTGATATATATATATATGTAATGATTGAAGAACACCCCCTCCCCTTTTTCTATTGAAAAACCAATTATGGATTTTCAGTTCCTTAAATCAATAGGTAAAGGAGCTAAGAGCCTAAGATAGGATAGCACGGGCATAGAAAGAGAAGAGGGTTATTTCTTACATTACATGCATATGAAATTCATACACACTTAGTAAAAAAAAAAATATATATATATATATATATATATATATATAAAAGAAAGAAGAAGAAGAAGAGAGATTCATACACATGCCACATATGAGAGATTATATATATACACTTTTTGATAATAGTATAATACTCATATATAAATATATATATATATATATATATATATAGCGTAATAGATAAATACCAACTTATATAAATTTATAAATATGGCACTCCAACTATTATAAACTAGCAATGAGTATGTGCGATGCACGAATAATGCTGTAAGCTCCTATGTGGGAAAATTCTATAAAACATTCAAAATATTTTAAACTAATAACATAAACTAGTGTTGCGATAATATGAAGAGGTTTTTGTTAAATTAATTATGTAATACAAAATTAAGGGGATGAAGGATTTAGACTATAGAGTAAATGTCATATAAATTAGAAATTAGTTATTATGTAGTGTAACTAATAATTTTTTATTTTTTTTATTTTAAGGAAAGTGTAAGTAATAAGTTGATTGTTTGTTTAATCATAATTTTTGTTTCTTCAATGCATTGAAGTTAGTAGAAATTTTTTGTAATATCATGTTAATGTTTAGTTGGCTTATGGAAATACCATAGAAAATCTATGATTTCACATTTATGTTATTAAAGTATGATAGTGGTAGGTTTAACACTTAGTGAAAATAGTAACGTCCTACTAATAGAATTTTATTATAATCCAAAAATTTGAAAAGAAGGTTGTTGATGCTCATGTTGACAGAAAAGCCCAATAGCAGGAAGAAACCCAACAATATGGGAAGAAAAGAGTTAGTAAATTGGGAGAAAAACCATTAAGCCCGAATGGCAAGAATAATGGATCATAGGCCTAGAGGAGGCCAGAGAAAGAAGTAGTAAACCCATGGGCATTATATGAGATAGAAAGCAAGCAAGAATGGGCCAAAGAGGCCCAAAGAAATGAATCAAGTGAGTAAGGGGTTGATGGGGAGCCCATCAACCCCAAAAGTAAAGGATGTGATAATTGGGCCGGGGAAGCCCAAAAGACTCAGCAAAAGCCCATGAGAATGCAGGATTAGAATGGGTCGAGGATGCCCGAGGAAAGAAAATGGGGTGAGGATGTCCAAGGAGGAAGAAATGGGCCAAGGAAACCCTTGAGCAATAGAATGGGTCAAGAAGGCCCGAAGTAGCATGAATGCAAGCCCAATGATAATACTGGACCATTGTAATTAAGTAAAAGGGAAAGCATACAACAGGCCCGAAAAGAGGCCCAACAAGCACAGACCAAGCAATACCATAGTAGGAATAACAGAATGACATGACAGAAATGCTAGCAAGTCTACGGAAGGAGCAAATAATGGGTTAAAGAATGAAGGCTCAGAAACTCATTCACGCCACAAGAGGTCAAGAATGAGCAGCAAAACGCATAGACGGGCCTCTAGGCCATGGCAAACGCATGAGCAACAGACAAGCTTTGGACACACACGGAAGTGGAGTACGCATAAGGCTCAGGCACCATGAACTTGTACCCAGCCAATACAAGAGTGGTGGGCCATGGGTCAGAGGTAAGAGAGGGTATGGTTTGGAGGTGGGGAGAAGGGGGAGCCTATTCTGGGGTTCCTGCTCAAAATCTTTTGAGGGAAATGTCCTGCTGGGATGACATACCACCCAAAAGAGGGAAAAATGAGTTGAAATCACTAGGTGCATGCCATGAGGGATAGTGAGAGAGAATGCCTACCCTTATTCGGATGGGAATGCCACGGTGAACAAGCAAACAAAATAGATTTCTTTGTCTGGTAATGGGATGTGGCACGGCTAACACAGGTAAGTGGTGGTGGCTGGGTAGCTGACAAACCAGTGGGTGGTCTGGAAGAACACCCACACCCAGACAAAAGTGGTTAAGGGGTAAAATGGTAAAAACTAGTCACGACAGGCAGTATATAAGGGGCCTCTGTCGTGCACAGTAACACAACATTACAATAATCACATCACCACAACACCAGAAAAACAACATCACACGCAAGAACTAAAAAGAAAAGAGTGGAAAAGCAGAGTAACAAAACCTAGAAAAGGAAAACAATGAGAAAGAAAAACAGAGAGTAGGCAAGAGTGTGATAGCAGACATGCACCAATAGGCTAATCCCTCCCTCTAAAAGCCTACCCTTTATTAAGGATTAAGGATTTCTTAGGCATAAGCCATTTAAGCCCATCTCCTCAAAGTGAGTAATTTCTACAGCAAGACATTCATGTGAGGTTATCCATATTAAGGAAGTGGTTCCCTCTTTGGTCTTAGTTCCGTAATACAACTATGCATGACAAACTAACCTTTTCTCCTTTAATCTTGTTGATTATCGGTGTTACCTTTTCTTTTATTATTATTATCATTTCTTCTTATAATGCGTTTTCTATTGTTGTACTGCTTTTTTCTTTGATCGGGAATTCTTTGCTTGTTTTGACTAATAGTAAGTGCTTATCCTTTATTGTTGTTATATTATACTTGCCTGCCATAACTTTTTTGTAATAGTTTCATCTGTCATAGGCATGTGACCATAGTTTCAACAAAGGGGCTTTAGTTTGTGCACAAGCCGGTTCAAGGTGAGTTGCAATTGAACTGGACCTGACTCTCCTACCTAGAAAGTTTGGGCCGTAGTGTGGCAGGAGGTAGCCCAGCCCAAAATCTCAAAAAGGCCCACCACAAAGGTAAGGTGAAAAGTTAAATGAAAAATTACTCTAACAAAGCGCCATATGGCAGAACTGCATAATCTCTCACATGAAGTATTTGCTTTCTTATATAGAACAAGGGTGTATGCATGTGTCTTATAGATGATTTAAAACCATGGTAGAATATGGCTTTACATTGCGCATCAAACATTCTCTCTACTTATATACCTAAAACAAAAACTATCTACCCAAATTACTCAAATCTAATCATATTTGAGCCCCTAATTTAAAAAGAAAAAAGAAAGAAGAAAAAAACTTGTAGGGGTTTCGGCGGCTTGATGGTGGTGGGAGGCCAGTATAACAGAGGTGGCAACCCCTCAAATTTCTCTTTCTCTCTCTTACAAATGCTTTGTCGATCTTAGGCCTTTTATTTTGGTAATAATGAAACATTACATTTCATTTAACAATCCATAACATTTTTGTATCTCTCTATCTCTCCCCAAGGCCTTATTTGGTTAGTTATTACTATTAGTCCTTATTTTTTTTTCTTTTGTTTTTAATAATAAAACGGTAGGTATGTTAAAAGACATAAAGACGAGAGAAATGTGTGGTGTAAACTCAGGCAATTAACGAGATTAATGAGATAACAGTAAAAATAAGTTTATGCGAACTTTTGGGTAACGGTAAAAAAAAGGAAAAGAGATTAAAAAAAAAAAAGGCTAAATGTAAAATTAGAGCACTACATGACAGTATCTCATGCATTCTCACATGAGGTCTCTACTTTTATATATATACTAGTGCATAACTTGTGCAAATGCATTGTACAATTAAAAAAATTATAATTACACACATATACGGATTCAAATTGTACTCTCTCTCTCTCTCTCTCTCTCTCTCTCTCTTTTAATTTCTTTTGGATATACACATGAGTTTACTCTCTTTTTCATTGGTTTTTTGAAAATTTATTTATATTAGACTCTTCATCTTTTGCACCTCATTAACTCACCTAGAAAAAAAAAAAAAAAAAACACTTAAATAGGACATGTGACGTAAAATTAGACAATAATTGGAATCCAATTTAGAACTTAATTGGATTTTCTCTCAGTTTTGCCTATATATATGTATAGACTAGTGTGTAGCTCCGTGCATATGCATGGGTAAAATTAAAAATAATCACAATTATATGATTCAAATTATACATTTTTTTAAAAGAGTTTCAAATTATATATGGTATTAGCTTATACTTTTTTTTTATAAAAAAAATCATACATTTCTAAAATATGTAATGGTTTCTCATCATATATATATATATATATGGTTTAGAATTTAATTGGTTTTACACTCTTTGGTTTTTGCACCCAATAATTCACATGCCACAAAAATTGAAAATTTAGATGGACAAGTGGTGGAAAATTGGACTCTAATTGAAATTCAATTTAGAATTTAATTGAATTTGGACTTTTCGATTTTTACACTCAATGATTCACTTGGCACAAAATTAAAAATTAAATGAGATATGTGGCGCAAAATTGGAAATCCAATTAAAATTTAATTGAATTTTCTCTAAGTTTTGGCTATTAATCTATACTAGCTTGTAACTACATGCATATGCACGGATATACTTAAAAAATACACATTAAGATACATAGTATAATTCTTACATATATAATTTAGATATTATTTGTGGGGCCTAATAATCTGGTAACCCCGACCCAACTTATATCCGGCCCAAGGCCCATGCCGAGGATCAAGAAACATCCGAGGAGGAACGCAGATAACCCAAGTTGCCAAGAACCCTGCCGAGGATGACCATGTCCTCGGTAGGTCGAGACTAGCACATCGGCCATAGCAGCATGATGGAGGGATAAGTCCAGGATAAACTGTCACCTCCACACCAAATGCGCTCACCTAACCCCCTGGCCGCATTAATGGAGATGTGACTCCGTGACAGGGCTGCCTTGGTTGCTGCAACTCACAAGAGTGCTGGTAAAGTGGCTGATGGGACGGGTGATCAGAGGGGAGAAGCATTGATGATCAACAAGTGGAAGAAAGAGGTTGTAGAAAAGGACTATATATAGGAGAAAGAAACAGATCAGAGGGGGGGATTCCATGGGAGAAAGACTGCCATCAAGCTCCTCGGACCGGTGCTGAGGACATACTACGGAGGATAATCTTGGTCCGCCCACCTCCGACGGTGGCGTATGCTACACTGGACGTTGCCCGCTTGTTAGGGCCTAGTTCTTGAACCCACTCTCTACAAATTCATTGTACTGAGCTAACTGGGCTTGAGTCCACTCTCTCAACAGTAGAAGTGCTCAAACTCGGTCCCTACAATTGGCACCGTCTGTGGGAAGAACTTGTGCACTAGCAGGCGCAACGGACAGTTGTTCCTAGATGGCTAATTTACGGAAGGTTAACAACGACGCGTTTGCACGAGAAAAAGTCATTGCAGAAAAGTAGAAGATTCAAAGAAAAGGAAAAGAGAATAAACAGTGCAGCATTTTATTAAACAAAAATAAGTACATAATACAAACAGAGGCTCAGACAGGCTTGTTTTAAAGCTAACTATACAAACAGAGGCCCAAACGGACTTATTCAAAAGCTAACCCTAAAAGAAAAAGGGTTGAGGCAGGCTTGCTTCAAGGCTACCAACAACCCCCGGGCCGGTATGGGTGCTATCGGTGAGAAGAGAGGAGCAGATGCAAAGGCGCCCGATGGCCCCGCCCCATAACGTTCTCTTGGCGCTCTCCCAGCCTCCCGATGATTGAATATTGGAGGCGGCAACACCCGGGCACCAAACATGACGTAATCTTGTGAGCCTCCCTCGGCAGGTAGGTTGGGAGCGAGTCACCACCAGCTTGAAGGGCAGGCATGGACGCGCATCGGAGAAAAGCGTTATGTACTTCATGGACCCCCCTCCTAACCGCCAGGCACGAAACCACCAAGACGACGCCCAGCCCTTGCTGCGTTGGAAGTCTGACGCGGACTGCAAAGAAAGCCTACAACCACTGAATTTGCATTAACCACGAGGACATTAATAAGGGCGTGCCTCGCACACCGAAGCGTCAAGCATGGAACGCGAACAGTCAGGAGACGCCTCATAATCCAAGAGGGCAGAAAATTGGAGAGAAGGAGGGGCTGCTACCACGCGTGAGGATAGAAGTCCGAGCCACCCCTGTCTAGGGCAGCGCGGGGTCAAGGGTCTAGTCTGATGAATAGCCCATTTTCGGTGAAGCAAGGCCGAGGCTGCCATCACGTTAAAGGCAAACCTCCCAACGCTGAGGATAAACCCCTTCACTCCAAGCAGAAGAACACCTGGGTACTAGACTGAACCAAGGTCTTGCATGGTTCACGGACTCAAACCTATGGGGAAACTAGCTACTTACAGAAGAATATAAGCGTTAGATAGAACCAAGGCCTTGCATGGTCCTCGGACTCAAGCATATGGGAAAACTAACCACTGCAAGGAGTACCTGGGTACTAGATTGAACCAAGGTCTTGCATGGTCCATGGACTCAAACCTATAGGGAAACTAGCTACTTACAGAAGAATATAAGCGTTAGACAGAACCAAGGCCTTGCATGGTCCTCAGACTCAAGCCTATGGGAAAACTAACCACTGCAAGGAGTACCTGGGTACTAGATTGAACCAAGGTCTTGCATGGTCCACGGACTCAAACCTATGGGGAAACTAGCTACTTACAGAAGAATATAAGCGTTAGACAGAACCAAGGCCTTGCATGATCCTCGGACTCAAGCCTATGGGAAAACTAACCACTGCAAGGAGTACCTGGGTACTAGACTGAACCAAGGTCTTGCATGGTCCACGGACTCAAACCTATGGAGAAACTAGCTACTTACAGAAGAATATAAGCGTTAGACAGAACCAAGGCCTTGCATGGTCCTCGGACTCAAGCCTATGGGAGAACTAACCACTGCAAGGAGTACCTGGGTACTAGACTGAACCAAGGTCTTGCATGGTCCACGGGCTTAAACCTATGGGAAAACTAGCTACTTACAGAAGAATATAAGCGTTAGACAGAACCAAGGCCTTGCATGGTCCTCGGACTCAAGCCTATGAGAAAACTAACCACTATAAGGAGTACCTGGGTACTAGACTAAACTAAGGTCTTGCATGGTCCACGGACTCAAACCTATGGGGAAACTAGCTACTTACAGAAGAATATGAGCATTAGACAGAACCAAGGCCTTGCATGGTCCTCGGACTCAAGCCTATGGGAAAACTAACCACTGCAAGGAGTACCTGGGTACTAGACTAAACCAAGGTCTTGCATGGTCCACGGACTCAAACCTATGGGGAAACTAGCTACTTATAGAAGAACATAAGCGTTAGACTGAACCAAGGCATTGCATGGTCCTTGGACTCAAGCCTGTGGGAAAACTAACCACTACAGGGAAACCTGGGTGCTAGGCTGAACCAAAGTATTGCATGGTCCTCGGACTCAAACCTATGGGAAAGCTAGTTACTCAAGGAAGCACAAAAACAATAGACAGAACCAAGGTATTGAGCAACACATTAAAGTATAACAAGTGAAAGGAAGCATCATTCGAAGAGCTAAAAACGTACGACTGAATATATTATACAAAAGAAAATACATTGTTTCGTTACAAGGTTACCAAGGCAAGAAGCAAAATAAAATGAAAAAGAAAACAAAGCAGAATGGCTCAAGCCATCAAAACAGGATAGCCCGACGGGATGGCCTATTTCCCCAACTCGGTATACTGCTTGTCCTGAGGAGTTTGCTGGGAGGTTTCGTCTGGTGTCTCGAGACCCTGGCTCGGAGGGGCTACTTCGGAGGACCCTTCCTCAGCAAGAGGGATCTGAGGGACAACAAGTGTGGCCTGGGGACTAGCAGGAGGCTTCACCACATCCTGGGGCGCTTCTTGGCTACCAGTCTCTGCCCCCTCCAATGCTCCATGACGCTCAATCTCCTCAACAGGCTTGTCAGCTGAAGCTGGGTCCTCGACAGCATTGGTCTGGCCTTCATCTGGCGCTTGTGAGGCGGAGCCCGCCTCGGGAGCGGCGGAGATAGCCTCGTTAATTGCGGGGGGATAGTACACGCTCTCGGCCCTTCTAAGGTCAGACGAGGTCTCGACCCCCGCTTGGTTGAGGGCCTCACCCCAAGTCTCTGAGCAGAAGCGCCTGCATACTTCAGGGATTTGAGCCTTGAGGGCAGCCTCAGTCTTAGCCACTCCCTCAGCAAATGCCTCCTCTTTTGCTTGCTCCAGGGAGCGCTCAGCATCTACTCTCGCAAACACGGCTTCTTCTTTAGCCCTCACGGCCTCGTCCCTTGCGTACTCGGCAACGCCTCCCTCACTGCCTTGGCCAGCTGCTGCTTCAGGTCGGCAATATTCTCTTTGGCAGTCTGCAGCTGACTCTCGACATCCCGCAAGCGCTTTGTCTGGTCCTCGGCCTGTTTCATGGCGCCGGCAAGGTCAGATGCTGCGCTATCTCTAGCCCTTGTCATCTCCTCCAAATTCTCGATTGCCTTCTTAAGATCCGCCTCAGATCCCTTAAGGGTACTCGTGGCATTCAAGTACTTGTCGCGCTCCTGACCCAGAGCTTTACTCTGGCTGTCGGCCTCCTTGTCCAGCCTAAAAGTTGCCTGGATAGCCTGCCAAGCCAAAACAAATACACCGTAAGTGGGAGACTAAGCAATAAAATCCAAACGAGAGAGCAAGTATCAGAAGTCTTACCATGCCCAAGTATCTCTTGAGGTTGCGGGCAACTTCTTGCCTCCTCATGCCCCCCAGCTCGGCCATGTCGAAGGGGAGAAGGAGGGACCTCTCCAGGGCATCGGCTACGCGAGCCCCCTCGCCCCCTCGAAAATCCCTGAGAGTGGTGTTGTCCATCAAAGGTTTCCCGTGGAGCATGGCAGCGGGCAGCCAGGCCTGGGGCTCGGACGGCTGGATGACTTCTTTCCCTTTACCCTGACCACCAATTCTCAGCTGCTTGGAAGGTCGGCGGGCTTCATCTTCCTCTTGAGAAGAATGAGATCTGCCCCCGTCCACTGGGTCTTTGCCCTTAGAAGGCCTCTTCCTCTTCGGATCGGAGGACTCGAGCCGAGAGTCCGAGGTTGGCAGAATGGAGGACGACTTGGTCTGCGCAGGCAAAGGCTTAGGTGGGGGAGGAGGAAGCTTGGGTCTGGATGAAGGGGCCTTGGGTTGTGACTCCCTCGGCGCGCCCTTCCCGAGCTTGCCCTTAAGCAAGTCAAGCAGAAACGTGCATTGGGCAAGCGAAAAGACTCCAACACTGACGTAGGCCAAGGTTGGGGTTGGGCAAGCCATGACGAAGGCTCGAGGATGTCAAAATCCTCCTCCCCGTCCGAGGAGCCGGACAGCAGGATTTCGAGGGGCTATTGTGGGGCCTAATAATCTGGTAACCCTGGCCCAACTTATATCCGGCCCAAGGCCCATGCCGAGGATCAAGAAACATCCGAGGAGGAACGCAGATAGCCCAAGTTGCAAGGAAGCCTGCCGAGGATGACCATGTCCTCGGCAGGTCGAGACCAGCACATCGGCCATAGCAGCATGATGGAGGGATAAGTCGATGATAAGCTGTCACCTCCACACTAAATGCGCTCACCTAACCCCCTGGCCGCATTAATGGAGATGTGACTCCGTGACAGGGCTGCCTTGGTTGCTGCAACTCACAAGGGTGCTGGTAAAGTGGTTGATGGGACGGGTGATCAGAGGGGAGAAGCATTGATGATCAACAAGTGGAAGAAAGAGGTTGTAGAAAAGGACTATATATAGGAGAAAGAAACAGATCAGAGGGGGGGGGGATTCCATGGGAGAAAGACTGCCATCAAGCTCCTCGGACCGGTGCCGAGGACATACTACGGAGGATAATCTTGGTCCGCCCACCTCCGACGGTGGCGTATGCTACACTGGACGTTGCCCGCTTGCTAGGGCCTAGTTCTTGAACCCACTCTCTACAAATTCATTGTACTGGGCTTGAGTCCACTCTCTCAACAGTAGAAGTGCTCAAACCTGGTCCCTACATTATTGATAGTCATTTTTATAGTTTTTTTTAACTCTTTAAAAAATCTTGTAAGAATGTTATTAGGTAGAAAATGTAAATTGTCCATTTTTTAAATATTTTTATGTTCATTAATTATAGACTCTTTGGTTTTTGTACACAATAACTCACTGGAATGGATATTTATGATATGGTCCCACATTTGAATTCAAAATTAGGAAATAAGATTCTCTCTAAAAATAAATAATTTAGGACACATGACTCAAAATTGGACTTCAATTGTAGAATCTAATTAGATTTTCTCTAAATTTTACCTATTATATATATATAGATGACTTATAAAATTTGAATTGTTTTTAGTTATACAAAGGAAATGGCTCATAAATATAAAATCATTCAAACTCTCTAATCCTCTAATTTTATATATATAGTGTTAAATATATGATTATGTTTTTTATGATTTATTTATATTGGATTTCTCGTTTTCTACACTAAATTAACTCATTTGGTACAAAATTAAAAAATCTCGATTAGATGAGACACGTGATGTAAAATTAAGTTTTAATTGAAGTTCAACTTTTACACTGAATTAACTAATTTGGCACAAAATTTAAAATTTTGGATTAGATGGGACACGTGGTGCAAAATTAGACTCTAATTGAATTCTAATTTAAAATCTAATTGAATTTTCTCTTAGTTTTACCTATTAATATATATATATATATATATATATATGACTTATAAACTTGAGTTGTTTTTAGTTCTACAAAAAAAGTCTAAATATAAAATCATTCAAAAATTATGTTTATTATGGTTTATTTATATTGAACTCCTCGTTTTTTTATACTAAATTAACTCACTTGGTACAAATATTAAAAAACTTAGATTAGTTGGGACACGTGATGCAAAATTAGACTTTAATTGAATTCCTACTAGATTTTCTCTCAGCTTTACCTATTAGTATTATATATATATAGACTAGCTTGTAACCTAATGCATATTCATGGATAAGGTTGTAAAACACTTTTTTTTTTTAAGATTCATTTTGTGGGGCCTAAGAATATGGCAACCCCAGCCCACCTTGCATTAAGCCCAAGGCCCATGCCGGGGATGGAGAAACGTGCGAGGATAATCGAAGAAGACCCAAGTGACCAAGAAATATTGCCGAGGACAATCTCGTCCTCGGCTTGCCGAGATCATAAAAAGGAAGAATGGCTTGCCATCAGAAGTAGCCTTCCAGAGCATCTCAAAGGAAAGGACGAGTACAGCGCATCAGCCATGGAAGCATGGTGGAGGAACGATTCCAGGACAAACTGTCACCTCCACATTAAATGCCTAAAACTAACGTTCTTGCCGCATTAATTGGGAAGTGACCCCTGAGCAGAGTTATCTAGGATACTACTGTTAGGATTAGTGCCCTTAAATCCTATTGTATGATGCTATGTATGATAATAAGTGTGACATTGTCTATGACATTATGTATGACTTAATATTGTGTTAAATAAAGTTGTTTTATGATTATCTGAAATAATGGTAACATGAATATTCAGACATTATCACATAGTTCATGAGATGCATAGTATGTGATTTATGTGATTTAGTCACAGAAGATATAAGTCACAAGTTCTTTGTAAACTCAGAATTATAGTTCGTAGTTGGTGATGAAATTGGGCATTTCATCTGCGAAGAATATAACATATCAATTACGATGATTTGTCTTGATCATGGAAGTGGAGACTTCTAGTTGATGTGTTGATATGTTTTAAGAGTTAAGACATATTGAACTGGACCGCTGTGAGATTTGTTATTCTCCTAAGGACTGTCAAATGAATAATAAATCTCACGACTTATATTTGCATGAACTAGTCTTAATCCTGAGAGAATAATGGACTTGATCATGAAGTGTAGGTTGCTTTTATATATTAGGAGTGAGATATAAAGTAAATATCAAAATCTCAGTATGTTGGGCAGCCACATTTAGTGTTGATGGAACATATATTCTCAAGATGGAATTCATAGTCTCTTAACGGAGATATAAAATATTCCCTTGAGATAAGTTTAATGGGTTTGTTATTCAGTGAGTTAGGCCTAACCACTTTGGTAAGAAATTACTAAAGTATATATATATTTATGAAATAGGATTTCATAAATATATGAAGAATAACTTAAAAGGATTAAACCGGGTACTCAAGGATTAAGATATAGTAATCTACAAAATGGCAGTCCACATTTGTGACTTTGTATTACTACGAATATTTTATGAAGGGGTTTGCATGTACAATAAGTCTTGGGATATAATTTATAGATAAGGCCTAGAGTGCAACTATATTTATATAGTGGTATTAAATATAGTTAATGGTAACTTTGGACTTGTCAAGAGTTGACAGAAAAGCTCAAGGCCCATTGGAGCTAGTGTCTTATTGGTCCCTTTAGGTCCCACTCCAAGCCACATACTTAAGCCCGATTGGAAAGGCCCAAAAGGCCAGTCCAATTAGATAATTGGTTGGATACAAAAGGAAAAACGTACAGAATTATTTGTGTGTGAAAAACATCATTGAAAGGTGGTGTGTATGAGAGTGTAAGTCACTCTTTTGATTTTCCTTTTGTAACTAATTGAGAGTCCACACTTCTTGGGTGTTAGTGGAATTGGAGTGAAGATTAAGAGTATTCCCAAGTGCTTCAATCTTTGTTTTGAAATTCACCGCTTCAAGGTATGCTCTCTTATACTCGAATTCTGAAAATTGCATAGTGTATGTTATAGATTACGAATGAAGTAGATCCGTTCATCTTCCGCTGCATACATACTTATTTCCATCAACTACAACTCACAGGAGGTTTGATAAGGTGGCTGATGGGACAGGCAGTCACGCACAGTCTTGGATGAACAACAAGTGGAAGGCGAAGATCGTCCAAGGAGGACTATATAATGGGAGAAACCAACCATGAGAAAGGGGCCCTGAATCATTAGAAAAAAGCTCCTCGGACTGGGCCGAGGACAAATTCTCTTAGATAATCTCAAATTCATCTCGTTTTGGTGGTTACGAAGGCCATATTGATTGTTGCCTCTGTACTAAAGTCTAGTTTTTCGGCCCACTCTCTACAAATTCATTGTATTGGGCTAGTTGGGTCTGAGTCCACTCGTCCAGCGGAAAAAGTGCTCGAACCCAATCCCTACACATTTATTATAGTCTTTGATTTTTGTACTTACTAACTCACTTGGATGAATATTTATGATGTGGTTCCACATTTGATTCTAATATTAAGAAATAAAACTCTTTAAGAATAAATAATTTAGGACACATGGCGCAAAATTGGAATTCTAATTTGAGTTTCTATCAATTTCACCTATTATTATATATATAGATATTTAGACTAGCTATTGTCCATGATTTTTTTTAATAAATTTTTTGTAATAACTAAAACAAATTATAGTGTCTATTAAAAAAATTATAATGAAGCAAAGCAAAACAATTGTTTCTTTTTACGTCAAAGATATTCAATTCCTTTTTAATTTCTTTATCATTTTTAATTTTAATAAAATCTTTCCCAATTAATCATATATTTGTTATCAATCTAATTCATGAAGTATTGATTTGAAAGAAAAATGACAATGGAAATAAAATTACGTCCTAAAAAGGGTTAATCAAGCTTATTTTTAAAGAAAAAAATTATTCTAAAAAATGGAAAGCAAAAAAATAAATATAATAAGAAGAAATAAAGAATTGTGAGATATATTTATACTTAAAGATAAAGATAAACAAACATTTAACAATTATTGTCACACTTCAAATACACCCCCACCAATTATACTACTTCTGATAATAAACAAAACCCATGAACCAAAAGTCATACCATCAATTAGAACAATCTGGATGTACTCTTTAGATGGACTTTCTTTCACAATGACAAGGTTGATGATGTCAATCTTATTTAAAGGTATCATAAACCATCTAGAAACAAAACTTAAAACATGTTAGGTGAAGATCACCGTGTGGCTTTAATATTTAAACTAAATTTAAAAAAGTCAAAAATTTCCTTAAATAAATAATAAAATATATATACACACACAAAAGTCAAGATAGAAATTTCATTGCAAACTAAATTGAAATGAGACTGGCCTATTGCATTTGCCTTCAAGTATGATACGCATTGATACGAATAAGAAATTTAGAAAAAGAAAAGTCCACGTCTAAAGTTAAGTGTGCGGAAAAAAAAAAAAAAAACGGAACAATATAATTTTGAGAACTTGTAAAAGTGGATTTATAAGGTAATTTGGATTTTTTTTTTTTGAGAGAGAGAGTTTCAACCTATGGCGTCCGCTCCTGATGATAGCTCTATATCATCAGACCAAGACACCAATCAGTTTTTGGTGTAGGCGGGGATTGAACCCCAGATCTCTTATTTAACCATCAGAGATTTTACCAGTTGAGCTAGCTGGAACCCACAGGTAATTTGGATTTGAGTTGCTACAATCTTGGAAAAACAAAGAATTTGGGTTTCTTTACATTAAAATATTGAAGAAATTAATTATGAAAAAAAATTATTGAAGAAATTGATTTACATTTAGAAGAAGTTAATTGTAATACATTAATAATTAATAGCTGGAAGAAGAATAGTTAGGAAAAGTATTCCGCAAATGACAAATTAATAATTAATGGCCATATATAAGAATTAAAACATGATCATAAAGTTACTCAAAAAAAAAAAAAAACATGATCATAAACAGCATAGTAAATAAATGCATTTACTTAATTCAAAATATTAAATTATATGTCACTTGTTTAGTATTATGACAGCCATATTGATATGTTCAAAAATAATTTTATGACACATGTCATTGTTTGGCCATATCATATCAATTAAATATAGAACTTGTCATATATAATGAATAAGTGTCATCGTAGCATGCATCCACCTGTTTTAATATTCAACTTTTTATATTATATTATGTTGATTCTCAAAAAAAAAAAAAAAATCATATTATATTTATAGATAAATAGAATGATTGATTCTAAAAAAATGAATATATAAAAGACACACACACACATGTATATAATTAGTGCACACCTATAAATAATTAATGTGTATTTAGTTATTTACTCTATTGACACATTCAATAAACTAAAAATTTGACATAAATGCAAACTTTGACAAGGTGGAAATTTAAATGAAAGAGTCTCAAGGAATGTGCCATTTGGCAAAACTCCAAATCTCCCACATGATATATATATATATATATATATATATATATAATTTTCTTCAATTTTTAAGGTTAAAAGAAAAACAAAAAAGTAATTAAAAACTGTATTTATTGTATTATTGATTTGGCATGAATAACATTTATTACCATGTGAGTTCAAGTCATTCATAATGATAAAAACGATAATTATCTTTTTGATAGAAAAATTTGATAATATCCTTAATCAAGATTAGTAAGTTTAGGAACACGACAATTATCATAACTTGTATCCATTATTGATGTTTAATTGGTGGAGTGAGGGAATAAAAGATTGGGATGAGTACTGCTGTGGCTACTTTATTTTTTTGTTGGTTATTCAGAGGCTCAGAATTGCTGCCTACTCTGACAGCAAGGTACAGTCACACACACAATATTCAAAGCTAGGTGCAGCATAGCCATACTATAGGTTGCACAAAACAGGTCAGAAAGGCAGTGTGTGCTTGTTCAATGATCGCGTTCGTTTTTTTCATACAATTGACACTGTTAGGACTGAGCAAGAGAAGATGTGATGTTTAGTAACTAAAAGGCAGAGCAAAAAGGAAAATGGAACAGTCCCTTTGAAGGGGAGAAACTAAGAAAGGCATGTGATGTAAAAAATGCTGTCTCCATTTTTATGCATGCTTCAACTTCTTATGAAAAGAGAATATACTTAGTAAGCTGCTATGGTGGGACATCAGACAAGCATCATTATCATGGAATTGCATCATTGGCTCATGCCAGCTCTAATTGACAAGAAAAAAAAGCATCACATGCCTCCTCTTCTAGTCTGTGTGTAAAATTTTCAAACCATGCTGACTTCCCATGTGACAAGTTATCTCACACATTTAGATGTATATGCATCTTCTATATCAAGAGTCTCACATACTTTCAAAGAAAATATGCATATATTCTATAAATGAGACAATTATTGCTATGTGACACCATTGAAGTAACCATGGTCTCTCTCTTCTGCATGATTTACCCCATCCCATCAGCTTATCAATTTCAAGGACCAAACCTTAGGCATTGAACTTTACAGTAATTTTCTTAGCAGAACTTTAAACAAGACAACCCAGTTCACATATTTAAGCCAAAAAGTATACCACCGCTTTTCTCCTTGCTCTCTCTTTCTCTCTCCCCTTTTATTTTCATGTTAGACATATTATGACCCAAGTAGTCCAAACCAATTGTAGATCCGTGTACTTGTAGAACAAGCATATTAATCTTATGTTGGTCTATGGTTAGCCTAAAAGGTTAGTCAAGTATTCTCTAGTATATAAACTCCACATTGTAACACACCTTTGTGTGCTCTCTCTTTCATGCTTTCACTCATCATTCAATTATCACACACGGTTACATAACAACTTTAACATTTCAAATAACTAATTGACACATGAACTGTTTAAGTAGGGAAGTACAGTTCACCAAGAACACAGTGACATTAACAAACAGTGATACAACAGAAACACAAGCGGAAGAATCCAAAAATTGCATTTTACAAACCAATACAAATCTTTTCCATTTACAAATAATACTAATAGGAATCATGTTTTATCAAGGTCTACAAAAGTTTTGGTCGGATTGATTAAAATAGATAATAATGACAGCATAGCTATCTTCAGCTCATGCTGTCATATATGCAATGCATACCATTATGTTCCTATCTTAAATCTTGCTTTTTATTTGCATTCTGTCTTAAAAGAAAGCCTTTACAATTTCAAACACGAGAAAAAGCATCCAGAAACCCTTGCATATATTAGGTATGATGATTTGAAATATTCACAGATTTTTTTGTACTCAATATGATATTTCTTTACTCAATATGTCACGTCCACAGAATTCCCATTAAGGATTTTGTTGTGCTCTTCTTTGTTCTTGCTATCCTTATCTTTGGTGCTCAAAGGTAGTAGCGGTGGAGATGTAGAGGCACTGGATCGATCTGGCAACTCTGCAATGGAGAAAACTAAATCACCACATAGAGAGATTATGCTACAGCAAGTGATACCAATAGTTGTCTCTGAAATTCTGTCCAGTTTTAAACAAGTGAAACATATTGTCTATTAACAATAGGTGTTAATGCTACTAATGGAAACGTAGATGAGCTCAGATAATTGCCACAGCAACCTAATCACCATCACCTAAATCAGAGACAACCTTATCTTCCTTCAGTGATGAACTGAAAATTTAAAATAACTTGATCCACTTTTCATAAAGAGACATTGGACATTTTCAGAAAATCACATTCGACCATAACCTAGGGCAGAAATAAGTAGAAAAATATCATTGTTAAAGCTAACCTGGGAATTTCTTGTCAACAAAGAACACTAGCAAATTTACCGTATACCTGTGTAATAATAGAATTTCACAACCAGTAAAACAAATAATAATAAATTCAATAGCAGAACAGAATCCTTCTGTTACCATGCGACGACAATGTCAACTGTGTAATGCTTGCGAGATGCTATAATTAGGAGGCTCTGAATAATGGCAAATAACCAAGCTAACTGCTTAATGCACCTGCAAGATAAAACCACAAGAGTATCAAAAAATTTAAGGTTAGTAAAACAGGAATTTTCTTTTTAAGGCAGAACAAGCTTAGGATGCAATTGATAGTAATTATTTACCTCCTTGTGCCAAATTTTTGATATGTCAGGACAAACACTAAGGTAAAAATCATGTGTGATGAAAAAATCAAATCACCACAGCCATATAGCATCCCGGTAGGAACTGCACATTAATATAGATCATATTAGCACCATTTTGTATGTAATTATGGAAGCATTATAGAAAGAAAATAGCAGACTAATCGAAGCCTTACAATTAATTAAAATCACTTCAAGTGCATTTTCTGGAGGGGGGAGTCTGGCATATTTTGAGCCCTGAAAGAGACAGTTGTACCTGATTGTAAAAACTTACTTTCATGACATGTTAATAATTTTTTTTTTTTGATAAGTAATGACATGTTAATAATATTAAAAGATATATTTTCTTCTGACAGTGCAGCGATAAGCATCATGAGATTACATCATCAAACTGACAACAAATTATGTGGAATTGTTTAAAGTTACCTCACGACAGTGATAGTTTGGACCAGGAAGCTGAGTTGCATAGAATGTGACGATCCGGAGAATTTGACAACCCTAAAGAAATACAACAAATGCCTAAAGGAATTTCATTAAAATATACCAAGATAACATGGATACTGTTTCTTCCATTTTTTCAACCTTCAATAGGTTGAAGAAAAGGTGTGTGCGCATTTTTTTTTGGGGGGGGGGGGGGGGGGGGAACAGGGTACAAGTGATTTAATGCATGGGCCAATAACGCAGAAGAACTAAAGCAATGTTAAGAAAAATTATAATAATTTCATGACTAGATAAATTCCCCTTGCTCTAGGAGTGAAGAAAAGAAAAGCAATATCAATACTGAAAAGGGCAGTTTTCTTTTGATAGCCTGGGGGCTCACACACGAGCCATTGCACTCTGTTAAATTTTCACAGAAGAGTGTCTTGCCTGGAATTCCTAGACAAGTAGAAAAATATTCAATAAAATGCAACAAGCCTGATAATTAGTGTCATCTAATGAAATCACTTGATCAATTTAAGTGATAGAACTGAACTCCACTTAAATGCATATGCAACAAGTCTGTAGAAGACATCTCATAAATCAATCCTTGGTGCAAACTTTCCAAAAATACACTACATAACGTCCAATGGTGCATGCCTACTGCAACAGTAAAAAAAAAAAAAATTATCTCCTCATGTTACGCTTCATTTTCATGCCCTCTGACATCGCTGGTGACCTCTCCCCCCCCCTACACTACAGTGGGTCTGTCACCATCTCCGATATAAAGGTAATTTATGTTTCATTGTTTTGTTTTGTTTTGATAAGACTGATTTGGTTTTGGGAGTTCGAAATTTATAGATTGTTGTGAATCTATCCTAGTTATTGTAATTGTTTTTCTTTCTCATCGAAGACTGTTCTTTATGCATGGCATGATTTTCATGATGGAGCTGCAAATGGGGTGTATGAATCATTAAAGTTGTTGAGGGATTCAGGATTTGATAGGTCTGCAGAAATTTTTGAAGGTTGGGCATGGTTAGGTTGATAGAAGGGCTTCAAAATGGAGGCCATGTGAACGGCCAATGTGGTAAAGAAATCCCTGAGGCTGGAGGAGAGGAATGTGGTGGAGGCAGTGTAGCAGACCATTTATGGATCTGGGAGATGCCCAAAGCTCACCCACTCTCTCTATGATTTCAGTGTTAAGGTCTTACAGTGGGTTGGACATGGTTGGAGAAAGGTGAGAGACAATATAGTAGACGCCTGAAGAAAGAGAGGAGGGATGGGGGAGTAGTAGTTAGTGATGCATTTATTTGGGATCCCCTCCCTGCCCCCCCCCCCCCCCCCCCCCCCTTTTTCTTCTTAGGCACTTTAATCACAAACACTGAATTGATTTTCTAAAGGTAACCCTTTTTTAATTTTCTTTTATTGAATTGAAATATGTTAACAAAACCACAGCTGCAGCACATAAATTCTCTTTAAGGCTGCAATTTCTCCATATTGAGAAAGACACTGATGATGAATAAGGAGTAATAATCACTCATGTTGGCTGGATGTTGTCTCAAATATTACTGACTTTTAGGATGAGTTTAAGGGTTTTATTAATTTATTGTGAATAAAAATAATTTTAGGTTGATTTTGTACTTCTACATTATATTCATGTTATAAATAAAAGTTTTGATTCATTTAACTATTGGAATTACAACACATATTACTGACCAAACACCAGAAAATATTTTCCAACACATTTTTAGGATTGCAATTAAACATAAGAAACCAAGTCAGTTTCCATTAAATGTTTTCTAGAAAACGGGTCATTTCCAAAACCGTTTTCCACCAAAACAAAGGCGTTTAAGGGTAACAAAGAAAAATATTTACACCTTAATATTTATTTTAAATAATTTATTTGACCTTTTGGAAAATAATTTATATTTGTTAATATTAAAAATAAGATCTTAAAAGGTTTACACCTTATGCCTTGAGGCCTTGTTTAATGGAAAATAAAATGGCACATCACATGCTTTTGCTTTTTAAGACTATGCTTATGAGGTTGTGGAATTATTTTTGGTTTATGAAAGTGCTCTTCAGGAGTTAAAAAATTGACTCAAATTTTAGGCACAATAAACACTTCAATATTTCTAGAGGTTGAAATCCTAACAAGCATTTAAACAATTGTAGAAGTTCAGTAAATCACATAATAAGCACACACTGAAAAGCTGCTGCTGAATGTTTTACCAGAACAAAGAGTCAGTTCCTAACCCAAAAGATCTCTCCAATAACAAAAACTTAAAAATAATTTTCTTATCAATTATAAACAACAAAACAACTCATTTGTAGCAAACCCAAATGCAACCTTCATTGTTCTTCCAAAAGGAGATAGCAATCACAATGATCTCATGAAGCATGTGCAGTTAAAACATCTAAAGAGCTTTCAGCAGAACACAATAAATAATAACAATAATCTGTACTTACAACTAAATAAGCAAGAACCCTGCACCAAATCAGAACCGTATAGATTCTTTTGCTCTGTAAAAAGAAAGGATGAAAAGTCCACTGCAAGAGAATCAGTAGCATATTAGAGAGGACAAAAATAAAACCAGAGAGAATTTGATTAGCACACTGCTAATAATTAAGCTAGTTGAACTTGATAAAATGGGAATAAACCTGTCAAGACAATAAGATACAAAAGAACAACTTGAATGTGACTCGCTCAGTCATAGCTTTAAGAGATGATTATGACACAACAACAAATACTAAAAACATAAAAATACCAAAGAGATTATGTATAGCAGGACATTATGCATGTATACAATATACAAGGTATAAGTCAGCAAGTTTAGAGAGAGGGGTGGGGGTGGGGGGAGGAGATTGTATTACCAAAAATCTATTTTCATATGCATTTATTTGTAGTCAACATTTTATCTATCATCACCAAAAAAAAAAACATTGTACCACATTTGAAAATAGGGAAGGAGAGAGAAAAAGGGGGGGGGGGGAGAGAGAGAGAGAGAGAGAGAGAGAGAGAAACTGAATGAATTTCTAAATTAGATGTAGCTGATTCTACAGACTACAGGGAATGCTAGTCACACAAATTATAAACAAAAATCTCTGAGAATTTCAACACTTAACCTATTAACAATATAATAGCCAAACCCAAATAAATCAACGTTAGATTACTAAAAAAATTGACTGTAACAGGGGGGATGAGTGGAACTTACCAAGATAAAGGAAAAGAAGATGAAGTTAAATATAGACTCACTCATATATGCTTTGCCCTGACCAATTTCCTAAGATATACAAAAAAAAAAAAGAAAAAGGAAATAAATGCTACTGCAATCTTACATCAAAGATTATGGAACCAAATTGCAATCCAAAAAGTGGTACCCACTGGAATAAGAAAGAACCCAGCATCCTGAAGTGTTGGTCCTGGCCGATGTAAATAATGGACACCATGAGCAGCCAATCCATGGACATACTGTAAATGGAAACAAAACTATTCTATAAGCATCTGAATAATTCCAATTTTGACATCTAAGAAGATACTACAGAGAAAGTTCAAAACAAGAAAAGCCCAATGATGCAAAAAAGACATGAACGAGATTGAGACTCAGAGAGAGAGAGAGAGAGAGAGAGAGAACAAAGCAGAAAGCACTTTATTATGTAATATGGAAAAACATCCATCAAGAAGGATGGTTTTGGTTGCTCCAATAGTTAGTTAGTCAGGTAAGAAAAATGAAATAAAAAATAAAAAAGGATACTAAAACTCCATCGGAGGTGAACAATAATATTAAGGAAAAACAATCATAGCTCTCCATTTGAGGTAAAGTGTTTGAAAGACTAAATTTATTATTCACAAGAAAGAACATTGCCAATCATATGATAAAATCGTGGAAGCAACCTCAATCATCCTATATAATCAAAATTTTGATAAGATGCAAGAATATAGCAAAAGGACAGTAATGTCAGCGATGTCTCTCATCACCACGAGTAGCTGAACTCTTTGAGCAGCATATAATTGTGTAAGACTTCAACACCATTCAAGCCGCGAGAGACTAAAAAGGCTTCACGAAATCCATCAATCGTCTTTCACAAAGAGGTACCAAATTTGAGAAACTGAAGTACAACTATGTCAATACCCTAGGGTGAGTTGCACGCATAGCTACTAAGGTAGAAAAATCAAGAACTCAGTGTGCTAATACCATATTCGCAACCTCTTTTTTAATCTAAGCAATTTGCTTTATTTACAAAATCATCAACCAAAACCACAAAAAAAAAAAAAAAAAAAATCATCAATCAACAGACATTCCTACTACATATTTAATACAATGTTTTCCGTGAATAACCTTCGCGTTGATTCGATATTTGTTAGAACTCCAAACAGGCAATTCATTTCCAGCTACTAATTTGCAGAACAAACAATTAAAACTAACCTGTTGCCTATGTATTCATGTCATTCTACCTCTTCTTATCCGAGCGACTAATATTTAGTAAATCACAAAAAATTCTATTATACAACAAATTATCAATTCTAATTCTGTAATTTACAAAAAAAAATTAAAAAGAACAAAGAATAATAAAAAGACAGAGAGAGAGAGAGAGAGAGAACCTGAAAAACGAGTCCAGCGAGTAGAAACTTCCAATTTTCTGAAAGGAGCGAAACCTCTGCTGATGCCTCTGCGCATATTTTCCTCCATAGCTTCACATTCAAATCAATAATAAATATACAAAAAAAAAAAAAAAAAATGGCACACAGAGAGAGAGAGAGAGAGAGAGAGAGAGAGAGAGAAACCTTAGGAGCCTCACGAGCAATGTAAAGAGGCATTTTGGAATCGGAGGTTAAACGTAAATTGCTATGGAGGAATCCGAAGGTTCAATCATCATTCAAAATTAAAAAGCACCATGCTATGCCGGATTTGAAGCTAAACGTAAATTGCTCCAAATTCGAATTTGAACCGTCTAACCTCAGAAAAAAAGTTTTTTTTTTTTTTTTAATAATAATAAAAAATAAATAAAAAACCGACAAATCAGTTGTAACGAATAAAATATTTAAAAGCGGGATTAAGGATAGAGTCTCGTATCTAATCCACCAACGGATTTTCAACTAATTCCAATTATTAATTAAAAGTTAAAACGCGCTCTCTCTCCCTCTCTCTTATAGATGTGTCAAAATATGGAGGCAAATGAGGGGAGACAGTTGGAAACTAAGTTTGGAGTTTGCGAAATACCGAAACAAATTTATAAGAAACGCCAAAATTATAATTTATTTGAGGATGATGACGAACGAAGAAAAGTCGGTTGGCAAAATGCAAACAGCTCGTGCGTTGTAGGTATCACGTGTATGACTTGTGGACCGTTGATCTGTTTAAATCATGTCTCTCTCTCTCTTTTAATGAACAAAAGTGAAAAATGTCTTCACTTCTAAGTCTATCTAGCTATTTATTTTTAAGATATGATAAACTATAGGGCAGATGTTATTGGTGGAAAAAAAATAATTTTAGTGGTGAATTCATATATAAAATTCATAATAACGTCTACAAAAAAAAAAAAAAAAAAAATCATAATAACGTGACACCTTGGATTTGTTGTAAAAATGTTATGGTTGAAAACTTGAACTTTGACCTTTATCCTCTACCCTCACAAAAACTTATACTTTTGAAGTGGTATTTTATTAGAGAGATGCTATGTTAATAACACCTTTACTACAAATCTTTCGTGCCAATAACAATTCACCATTTTAGTAAGTAAAAAAATAATTTTAGTGATAAGTTTAAATTAGAACTAATAACAAGTTACCATTAGAACTCCTCATTTTATTAATATTTGGGTTGTTGTCGTGGGTTTTTTTTTTTTTTTTTTTTTTTAATAATTTTGGTTAGGTCAAATGGCCTATTGCCTAGTGTGGGCCTCAGTATGGGCCCATGGTCCTTTGGAGTTTTTTAGCGGAAGTGGAAACAAAGTTAAGAGGGACCTACTTACCAAAAAGGCCAAAAAAAAAAAAAGTTGAGATGGGGATTGCTGCCTTGAGTGACCCACTGAATAGCACACAGAATTAACTTCCACTATGCATGGATTGGCTCTTAAAAAGTTTTAGAATTGTGCAATTGGTTCATGCGCAAGGACAAATCATAAAAGCGAAATCAAGTTTGGCCCAATTTAAAAGAGACTAGTCCACTTTTATTTTATTTTTTGGGGTTCGAACTTGTTTTTTTGTCACTCATTTCGACATAAACCTTTCAACATAAGAGAGTGAAAAGACCAGCTGAACAGATTCTACTCATGTGGCCAGGAGTTCGAATCCCACAGCTATTAATACAACAAACCTTACACCAAATAAATGTGACACCTTAGTCACGGCTGTTATGGCTTTCACACTACGATAGTAATGCTTTTAACTAGAAGCAACCAACCACATTTGCTTAACCGTATAGCCACGAAATGCAGTATCCACATCACACACCAATTGGTTTCTATTTGGTATTGATGGGATTCAAACCCAATATTCTTATTTGAACAACAACAGACTTTACTAGCTGAACTAATTAGATACCAGTATCCCACAACCCAAAAAAGGAGTTTAATGGCCTTATTATTCTGTATCTCGTAAATATATAATTTCTTTGAAATAATTACTCTCATAGAGAATTGAATGCAATAATCAAATCATAAGTTTATAAAGGTTCAAGTGTAACTGGATAAGTAAAATACCATTCACTCATTATATGAACACTGAAAATTGATAAAGATTGTTCCTCTTATACCAGTACATTTGCCATTACTTATGTAGTCAAAGTAACATATTTTGTAACTTTTCCCTGCTACAATAGAGGGCATGATAAGTTCAACGATAGTCTTCCTTGGCTGCACATAACAATGACATACCTTGATCCACATCAGTAAACAAACCCCTTAGAGGTTTTAAGCAGTGCCGACCAAAACAACATAAATTATTTACCTAAACCATAAGTGTGTAACTACAAGATGATTCTGCACGTGAATCTTGACCTTCCCAACTAGAAAATGAGGTGGATAAGAGAGACATATCTAGCAGGAACTTCTTCAATTTTAATTGGGAGCCCTTATTTCATCTTTTTGCATTGATGTGGTTTCCTCCGATGTTTTTTTCTTCAAAAGTCACACTTGATTCTGAAAGCTCACATGCTTTCTTACTGTCTAAAACTGCTATACAAATAGAGAATGCTTGTAAAATTGAGAGTGGAGAACTGAACTCAACTGAATAGATCCCATCCTTGAATTGAGACAAACTGAGGAAAGGCTGATTGACTTGAACTCCTTCCTGTAAACAAGTAATAACAAATAAAATAAAAATGCGTCATTTATTGGAAGTTACCAGTATAATACAGTGGACATTAGCATTGTCCAAGCAAAAGACTAGTACCTGACAGAAAAGCTCAAATTTATCTGTTACCGAACAAGCTTTGGATGAACCCAATTTGCTACTGATATGATTCTGGCTGGCAAGAATCCGGAGTTTGCAACCCAAATCCCAACCCCCACAGTCACATAACCCACCCGATTTCCACCGTTCAATCAATGATGAAGGTCCTCCCTTACTTGGTATACTATGCACAGCACTTGGAAGTATGACTGTTGCATTGACAAGATTCTTCATACTGACAGAAGGCAGCTTCTGAACGTTTTCCCCAGTGTTGGAATAACATTCCACTCCAGGTAACTGCTCTTTTGAACCAACCTCTAACAAATCATTGTAGTGATTGCCCTGGCACCCGTCCCCGCTGGCACTTCTATTGATACTTTTTGGAAATTTGACGACGACAGCTGCAAGTTCATCATTTGGCTGAAAGTCAAAGGTTTGCTGATCTGCCTGCCTCAGGTCCACGGAAAACAAAACAAATTCTCTCATGCTGAATTGATCCATACAATGCTGTCTAATCATATTGGGAAGCTGAGAATCAGAAACCTTCATTTGCGCAACAACATTAGAAATGAAATCCTGACCTTTGCCTTTGCTTTTGCCTCCTTGATTTATCCAACTTCCATTCTTCTTCTTAACTTGAATGGTAAAGAATGTATAAACTGTGCTGTACTCACCCTTTCTTGTAGTATTTAACTTCTTCATTGTGGCTGCAAGAATATTGCTGTCATTGTCAACAGCAAATTTGAACAAAGGCTGACCATTTTTAATTGCAACTTGCAAAAGAGCTTGGACTGGTGTATCTGAATTTAATTTCCCCGAAGGCACAGTCGAAGAATCTAATTGTCCACTGGAATTTTTGCTAGCCCTAACTGTTGTTATTGATTCCCTCTCAACTGGCTCCACAAAGTGATGGCAGTTGGCTGCTTTTGGCTTCAGCAATGGGTCAAGTAACCTTCTCAGAGGGCTGGACCTGGCTCTGCTTGTATTGAGATTATCGGTGTTTGAAGTATCCAAGCAAGCAGAGGCCGCAGCTTTCTCTGAACCAGATTTAGCAACAGCACATTTAGAGTTTAACCGATGTGTATCCAAACCCTCTTTGGAGCTGGAACTTTTGCTCATCTTACCCAAACTAATGTTAAGTCGGCGAAAAGGTGAAGAGCTTCGCACTTTTTCATCTGCTACGTTGCTCACTTTCACATCCAACACCTTGAAAGATTCATTTGTTGTATTGGTGGGCATTAAGGTTGATCTTTTCTCTCCTAAATTTCTGGATTTGGATGGACTGGTTCCTACTTTAGCTGAACGTGGTACTGGGTGAGATGTAACAGATGATACGTTGACACTCTTTTTATCTACAGTGCCAGGCTGCCTTAGCAGAGAGTGTTCACTGTCAACTTCACAAGGCAGTGGGCATGAGTGTGGGATATCAGAATGGACCTCTGCATGGTAATTCTCCTTAGAACTCTGTGAAAAGCTCTTTCGACTTGCTTCCATTGATCTACGACCTAACGATGTTGTCAATTCAGAAAACTGGGACACTGCAGAATGATGTTTTTGGGGGAGATCTCTCGGCAAAAGGAGAACAACAGTTTTGTGCTTTCCAAAGACATCTTGGTCAAAATTATTTGGATTTGGTTCTTGCAGCTTCTCTACTCTCTTCTTAATTTCACCATCTTGAATCTTTGTCTTTTCCTCTGTGAAAATTGGGGCATTTGGGATAACTCTACTTTCTTGATCAATCTTTCGGTCGGGATCTTTTCTCCTGCATTCTTCCTTCTTGATTACTGGACTACAGAAAGGCTGATCTGTTCTGATGACCTTTGCCTGCCCAAGCAAGATGCTACTCTGGGAAGGTTTAAGATCTTGAAACTTTCCAATACTTCCTCCAAATAATTTGACTTCTTGAGAATGGCCTTCTATGGAAGATGCCATTAGATGAGATTGCAGTGAAGGACGACGTGTCCTTGGATGAGCAGGAGAGCGACTCTGACCTCTGCTAGAAGGAGCAGATGATCCATCCGTCCAAAATGATGATGATGCAATACTACTAGATGGCGAATTCTGGCTACTCTCATCTGGTACCTGTTTATGACTGTAACGCCATTTTTCAAGGCGCCCCCAGTCAAGGACCCCAACATTTAAAACTTTCTCCTGTCGGTTCTCTCCTCTCTCTAGATAACTTGGTAAATTTGACATGTATTTGACAAGTTCATCTTCTTTGGTTGCCTTCCTATCAGTCCATTGTTTTTGGAGATCATGACAAGATTTAGGAGGGATATCCTTTTCATCCCCAGTAATTTCATTATGAAGATCAGCATATGACAATCTAGGCTTTTCAGGTTTTAACCTGTCTTGCAACTTTATACTTTGGCTTGCTTGGGGCAGTAAGGGCTTCCCAGAAGTTCCTAAAGGTTGTTGATCCCTCATATCGCTTTTAAACTCTGAATGATATTCCATGGACCTGATGTGCTCTGGGTATTCCTATGGTGGTTGCAATTATCAGTGTCTTGTCTCTGCAGAAACTTGCAAGGAATGTCCCAATTATTTTTCAGCTTCCCATTTCAAACCAAGTTCACATAGATGCAGATGGCTCTGAAAATAAAAGGCAGAATTGTATACTATAACACAGTCCTCCAAGAAAAAGAAGGGGAAATTGGGATAAAAAGATACTTTAACAAAAGAAAGAAATTGACATCCACAGCTTTACATGCATCTAAAACAAAAGTTTGGAGAAAGGAGTGCCAATAAGAAGGGCTACCCACTTTTTATTGATCCACGTAAGTGCAATTAGAAGAGTCTTCCGATATGATAGCAAATATATACATACATATGGAACGGTCCTTTTGTTGATATACCAACAAGATAAGCAACCAAAAGTAATGAAGCGATAGCAACCCCTTTAAAAAAGGAGAAATTCTTAGCAAAATTAAAGGCCACCAAACATATCTAATCTCAGGTACCAAAGAGATCATGACTACCAAACCACATTTTGATGTTACAGTATTTACAATGACATTTTACAGTATTTACTATGACATTAGAAGGTCTCTATGAAGCTCGTTGATTCAGGGAATTCTTACAATAAGAACAGTTAAAAAACATATGATTAAGAATTCTTCTATCACCATGACTGAGCAGAATACATAGCGTATAAAGTAAAGTGGCCTATTTCCAAGTATAAGTGGCTAACAAATAATTCATCATTATCGGTTAATATAAATCTGATAGAACTCATAAATCATCCAATTTGAACATTCAATATAAGCTTTTAGATTCTTCATCATCTCATAATCACAGTATTCTAACAAAATAAGTAATAGAACTTAGGACTGAAAGAGGAAAGCTCGCAAAAGAAAATTTCTTATCATGGATGCAAGTAGCTAGTAGAAAATCCCCAATAAGTGTTCTTCTCCATAGTGTTCTTTTACACAATTTGTTTGGCATGTCAAACCACAGAGGCCAAGCATTTTATTGTTTATTTTTGAAATTACTCAATTTACTGATAAAAAGTCTACATATAGTGATAATTGAAATCATATCCAGTAGGTTGATTTGGAGTTATGATCAGTTAGTTTTCCATTGTCTGCTGGAGTTTAATCAACCATGAGAGAGATGACAAAAATGTAAGATACAAATCACAAGATCATTTCCTGTGGGAAAAAACATACTAGCAATGATTTGTTCCATGTTCTTCGCATCACAAAACACTGTTCCTCATTAATTTTACTAACCCTTCAGTCCCATCAAACCTTCAAAGTAGTAGTAAAAAATGACATGTCCATTTAAGAAGTAAAAGAGTATGACTAGAGATAGAATAGAATGGCGGAAATGAATACATGAGGCTGACCTTGACTAGTCTGTTGAACATCCATAGTCGACTCAAAATATTGGAACTAAGGATTGGTTTTTGTTGTTGTAAACACAAGTATAAAACATGAAAAAAAGTGAGATACACCTTTTTGCTTTCATGGGGGAAGAAAATGAATGAGAATTGTCAGTCCCTTCCCCACTCTACCCTTTCATCACTTTCCAATACAAAAGGAAAGACCGTTGAGCAATTCTTGTGGTCACAATTTTTCTAATTGGTATTAATATTTTCCCTTTGTTTGAATTTTCAAAAGCATAAGACCGCGGTGAGTTGTCATCCACAGAGCTGATCCATTCTGAGAACCAGGTCACTCTTATACTCTCTCTAGTAAACAATTTCACTCAATGATGAAAAAAATTTAACTTGCACCGGTTGAAAATTAATTAAGATGCAAAGAAGACAATTGACAATATATATATAGTATATAGACAAAGAAGCAGCCGGAGAATCAAACACCTAAAGCCAAAAATAGAAGAAAGAGGTGGTCCATGAAAGCCCATTTCAAAATCGTAAGATAAGGCAAAATGACTTGTCATCATTGTAGTAGCTTAGGCCTAGCATCTTCCCATAACTAACGGAACAGACAAGGACCCTCGTCCTCCAGCTAGCTATTCAAAAATCCAGAGCGCAATCACTTTTTCAAATTCTTAAACACTTAGGCCTTGTTTGGCTCTCCCAAATAAAATAAAATAAAAAGGTAAGACCATCCTTCAAAAGAACCATTTTCTTTTCTTTTCTTTTCCTCTCATCTTTCCCGAGAACCAAACAGTGCACGCATGGTTTAAATGTCAAAGAACAAGACTTTTCTCCCTCTCTCTCTCTCTCTCTCTCTCACGCACTTATTCAAGTTAAAGATGCAAACTTTAGAGTTTAGAACTTAAAAATAAATAAATAAGTACACACAGAGACAAATAATGAAAATCATAGGGACTAAACATATTACAGAAATCATGGGAAGCAAAAATTTCCATGAAAGGAAGCAAAAATATTTCTGGGATTTTTGTCAGTGAGACTAAGAACATAAATAGAGCATACCAGCGTCAATATTGGAAATGCAGAAGCAAGAAACCGCCATTAATGGAAGCTCCAGCAGGTCGAGGAAAAAGCAATGAGTGTCGGTGCATTGTTGGTCAGTGAAACTTAGGAAAGTAACAGAGATCAGAGAGACGAGAGCTAAAAAGTGTTTGCAGAGAGCAAAGTAGAAAGAAATAATTTGCCTCGTAATCCCAATGTTTTTTTCTTTCCAAACTCCAAAGCTGTTGACATGTTGTGGTCATGTACAGAATATTAGCAAAAAAAAATGCAAACCCAGAGCTTCTCAGAGGGAAAGAGAGAGAGAGAACAGAGAGTGTCTCGTGTGTGTCTGTGAGAGTTTCTGGCTGGAGTTTATTTGTTTTTTTGTGCGGTGCATGCAGTCAAAGCAGAGTACTGAGAGAGAGAGAGAGAGAGAGCGTCAATCGTTTTCATCAGACGGCCAAAAAGGAAGAGCGATAATGAGGTAGTCACATCAGAGAGGCGTGGAGGGCTTGTTCCTTGGCCCCACTTTTGTGAAACTCTTTTTTTAGGGACACAATTTTTTAGGATCTTTTTCTCAACAGATCAGATCACATAACCTGATTAGATTGGATGCAGGTGAGTCGTCGCTCGTCGGTAACATAAAAAAGTTTGTTTCGAGAGTACGATAATAAATTCGTCATATACTTTTTTTTTTTTTTTTTTCATTAGTATTGATGTAAATATATTACGATTGTTATATAATTATTCATCACATAATATTTTTATAATTATTTTTTATGTAATTTTTTTATAATTATTGATATAATATAATATATAATTGATATATAATAAAAGTAAAACAATGACAAGTGTGTTTGAAAAAAATGAGATCGTTTCTTACATATTAAATTGTGAAACAATAAATCTAATGTGACAACAAATTTCATATTTGTTGAAGTAACATATTGTATTTGTTTTGGTGTACAAGAGTGGTTTCAAGTATAATTTTACGTAAAAGTGACGCTACACTAATTATAAATTATCATATCTACAATTATAAAATATAAAAATTATCATGATTGTCCACCTTTAACATTAATGATTGTAAAAAATTGTGTGTTTATAACATTTCTCTCCATAGCACTTTAGTATTTATACTGTGAAAGGCTTGTTAGAGATCACTAATAAAGTTTGATAGAGTGGTGGGCCTACTATTTATGTGGACTGGTGTGGAAGGCTTGATGGGGTTGAGAACTGAGTGAAGTTGAGATTATTAGTACATACAGTGAGGTTAAAATTCAATGTTGAATTTTGTGATTGTATATTTTCGTCATTTTTTATTGTAATCAATACCTTGTCTGTACTGTTTTCTCTCATTTTCATTCAATCTTCTTCTCCTGTTTACCCATTTTGAGCTATTATTTGCTGCTACATTCTATGATTCACGGATAATTGGCGTAAGGCTGACGTGGCTTTTGTGATAATTGCCCACCACTCTTAATTTTTCTTTATAAAACATATAAATTCTACTTTAACCTATTTTATGTGTATATATATATATATATATATGAAACTCTTTTTTAGAGACTTAAATTCTGGTTTTTGGCTCCTACACTCTACAAGCACTCATAATGAATCCCCATAAACAATGCCTGTGAATCTAATTGCTCTCTTTAATAAGTTAAGTTTCTGTCTAGTGCATTTATACATGAGGTATATCGTATTGTTGTATTGTGCTAATCCCCATAAACAATGCCTGTGATCTAATTGCTCTCTTTAATGAGTTAAGTTTCTGTCTAGTGCATTTATACATGGGGTATATCGTATTGTTCTAGTGTACTAATGCATTAGACAAAAGCGGTCATTCTTTAACCAAACATTTTTTTTAGCCATTTTAAACCAAATTTAAACTACGTATACGCATTTCCTCTTATAGCCATTCTTTATAAAATTTTGACTAAACATTTTTTTCACAGTATAATCACTAACAACCTCTTTTAATTAATTTCTCTCAAAAAGAAAAAAAAAAAAAATCCTCTGTTAATTAATGGTAGCCATTTTGGAAACTTTTTACACTACTTAACACATTTGAAGAAAAAACATAGTTCTTCAAATTGTTATTCTATCAAATTTTTTTCAAAGAAACGGGGATGGAAGAAAGAGATAATAAGTGGATTAGAAAAATAAAGAAAGCATAAAAGATGGGTATTTAAAATGAAATAGAGAATATGGAGATAGTTTGTTAATTAAAGATTGTATTAAAAAAATTGTTCTTTAAAGAAAAAAGTTTTTTTTTTGGCTAACTAAAATAAAGCATTGATGATAATCAATTACACAAAAATAGAGAGTATTGATGGAGATTCTTTTATAAACTTTTTGTAAGATTAATTAATTTTTTTTTAAACCA
Organism: Quercus aquifolioides; assembly: GCA_019022515.1. Taxonomy (NCBI): domain Eukaryota; kingdom Viridiplantae; phylum Streptophyta; class Magnoliopsida; order Fagales; family Fagaceae; genus Quercus; species Quercus aquifolioides. Next base: position 32,248,148 of record CM032326.1, read on the forward strand.
AGTACTCTTTAATCATTATAATAAATTAGCATGTAACTCTGTGCATATGCACATGTACATTTAAAACCAATCACAATTAGATTCTTCAGTTTTTGCACCTAATAATTCACCCGTCATAAAAATTAAAAAATTAGATGAAGCACATGGCATAAAATTGAACTATTAAAATTCAATTTAGAATCTAATTAAATTTAGACTCTTTGATTTTAGCACTTAATAATTCACTTGACACAAAAATTAAAAAAATTAGATGAGACATATGGCGCAAAATTAAACATGATTTAGAATCTAATTGGATCTAGACTTTTTGATTTTTGCACCTAATAATTCATTTGTCACAAAAATTAAAAAATTAGATGGGGCACATGGCACAAAATTGAACTTCAATTAAAATTCAATTTAGAATCTAATTGAATTTAGACTTTTTGATTTTTGCACATAATAATTCATTTGACACATAAATTTAAAATTAGATAAGACAAATTAGACTTTAATTTAAAATTTAATTGTATTTTCTCTCAGTTTTACCTATTATTATATATATATATAGAATATATATTAGAATTTTATTCTGGTTAGCAATATATGAGAGATTATGAGTTGTAAACTGCTGTTAGACATAATTATGAGACAATATTTTGGATCCTTTTAAGGCTTTAACAAAGAATCACTGAATCAGTACTGGATATCTTAAAAATATTCATGAAAGGTCATTGTATCCCCTTGTTACGTGACATGTTACCCTTTTCCGTTTTAACTTTTATCCTAAGACTATAAAAAAAGAAAAAGAAAAAGATAGTCTGCTTTTTTTGAAGCCGCGCGCGCCTGAGATCAAAACTATGATCATCATCAAAGTGGCTACTTTTGAGCTCAAAAGGAAAAAGAAAGAATGGGGAGAAAGAGAAAAGCTAAAAGGACTAGGAAAAGGAAGGCCATGTTTGGAGCATTGAGTGAATAAAAAGGGGTTTAAGCCCAAACATCATTATTACGAGGTATATCTGATATGACATTCAGCAAAAATATAAAAAGAAAGAAAAGAAAGAGGTATATCTGATTTCTTAATGATCCCATCCTTTGTTGAAAAATATCTACTTTGCCATTACATATGATTGGACATGATCATGTGGTCATTGTGGAGCTTGTCAATTTCTTGGGGTTGATTATTAGTTTTATAACGCAATAATGTCCCTACTACTAGAATCAAATTGTGGAATCATTCTCTATGAACAAACACTAACACCTCAGTTGGCACTTCTCAGGGGTGTTTGGTATATGCACTTAAAAACATGTGTTTTGTTATTTGAAAACATGTGTTTTGTTATTTGAAAACATGTATAAAAATACGTGTAGGTAAAAAAATGTGTAAAAATATATGCGTTGAGGTCTAAAAAAGTTACAGTGGTAAAATACTTGTGTTAAGGAGGAACGCAAACCCACAAGTGGATAAGCCTTAGAACTCATAAAACGAAGGGAAGAAGAAAGCCCAGCTCGCCAAGGTCAATAAATCGCTGGGGAGCCTAGTGGTAAAAACTGGGTCAGGATACCTAGGGATTGCCAGGAGCCTAAGATCCTCGGGTTGTGCAGCAAAGCCAGGGTTGTATTAAGACAGTTCAGAGGGGTGCCAAGGAACACAAGGAACGAGAACATATATGTCTCTATCAGCCACCTAATGATGCAGAAAAAAGAATCAGAAGGCTTGGGAACCAATAATTCATGAACAAGGGGCTGGTACTCAGGGAACCTAGAAAGAAGAACCATGAAGGAAGGTGGCTGGGAAACTTTCAACCTGGCAGGAAGGAATCAGCTCACTTGGGAAAAATGACAAAGGGAAAAACAGCCAAAAGTTGAGTCTAAAAATGTGGGATCTAGAAGCCTTGAAAGAAGAAAGACCAAAGTTTAGTTCTTTAGGGATACCCCAGAACGGAAAGTCAGTAAGGGGCTTTTGAGGAAGAAACTTCAAAAGAAGAAAATAATGAGGAATAAGAAGGGACCAGCCACCAATGTTGCTGGCACAACATTGGTTTTGGTACCCAGGGGAGTAGACGAGGGGAATCAGTAGTACCCCAGGAACCCTATGATGACACTATAAAAAGGGGAAGTAGCCAACAGTGAAAGACATTTAGTAACAGTGAACTAGAGTAGAATTATTGAGAAAACTCTGTCAAAATTCCAAAAAATAGAGAAAAGAGAAGGAAATACCGCCCAGTTTCCTCAAACAGCCACTAGAGAACATACTCGGATCCAAAAGGATTCAAACTTTGCAAGTCTTAGAGGCCTGAAGAGTCATCAAAGTTTGTGATTTTTGAACTTATTGGACCTTGTAACACGTCATAGTAAGCATAGTGTATTACACAATTAAGAAAGTAATGGAATATTTTACATTGTTTTAAGGATCCTTAACGCTTTATTGTTATGTCTTTCTTCACCACTTCGTTCCTTTGTTGTTTCTTGCTGTTCAATGCATATATTTCCTGTTTGTTAGCATGTATGTATTGTAGGATTCATGCTCTGTGCACCATCTGGTTCGTAATCAGCCCATTTGCTGCGGTGAACCAAGCCCATTCCCTTAAAACAACAAGTAGGGGTGTCCACGGGTTGAATCGGTTCGGGTTTGGACTCAACTCAGAACCGATCCGATCTTGTCGGGTGGTAGGACGGCGGACCCGCCGCCAACCACAAAAAACCACGGGTCGAGTTGGATCGGGCTCAGGTGGATGGCAGTCAGATCCGACTTGGACCGAAAGACACAGATTAAAGACCAACTTGTTACAAATTTCACAAATCTGAAAGAACAAATCTACACTGAAGAACAAATCAACAAACCCAAACACCAGTAGCCCACAAATCTGAAGAACACAAACAGAAATAGAGAGAGATGATAACAGATCTGAAGAGATTGAAACCCAAATACCAGTAGCCCACATGCAAGAGACTAAAATGAAGAAATAAAGAGAGAAAATGACCGAAAATCACACCTAAGAGAGATGATTGCAGTTTGGCGATAAAGGAGAATCGCAGATCGGCGATGGTGGAGGTTCGCACATCGGAATATTCTGAAGCAGAGGTGTTGGCTGTAGAGAGATCGATTGATCGAGGAAGTGTGAGAGATCTAGAGACTGAGAGAGAATGAGGGAACAGAGAGAAACTGAGGGTGGGTCTGATTCGTCTGAACTGGAGTCTGGAGATTGTAAACTAAGTTGTGTGATATAAAATCACGGTTGGGTCGGGTTGACCGGGTTTTGGAAGGAAAGACCCGTCACTCGACCCGTCGGAATCGGTTGGGGATGGAAGGAACCCGCTGTCGACCGCCAGGTGGTCGGATCGGGCTGCGGACAGTTCAGGTCCAGTCGGTTTGGCTGGGTGGGTCGGGTTTGCGGTTTTGTTGGACAGGCCTAACAACAAGTAAAGGGCCTAGGATCCTTGTTTCTACTTGAGTCTAGGTACTGTCCAAAAAAGGACCCACACAACGTGTAATGTTGTTTAAAAACTAAAAATTGTTGTTTGAAATGGTGCACCAAACACCCCCTTATTTTCTTTTCCAATACTCTTCACTTCTCCTCAAATATGAAATACCCTTTCATTTGTGTCTTTAAAAAAAAAAAAATTACCCTTCCATATTCTTTATTAATTACTGTACCCGTTTAGGTCCGAGTATATTGAAATGCGGATATGTGTCAAACATTTGTCATGTGTTCACATCTCAACAGATTTAATATACAAAAGCATAGGATCCAATTCTTGCTCAATAATTATTTTATGCATTATATTGTTATAGTAATAGGAAAATGTTAATGGATGCCCTAAGAGTATTGGTTTAAAAAATATCTCTTACCATACATCAATTTTAGAATTATGTACGTCTCATATATTATAATAGGGATGTCCAAGACAACCAAGTACCCGACCCACCTGCTCGAACCGTCTGGGCCTAACCGAAAATTGTTCAACCCGACACTGATGACGAATCTCTACTTCCAGGAATCGAAACTCGTAGGTCAGTTGGCGAGTCTTCGCATAAAAAATCGATTCCAACCGACTCGATTGACCTCCCCTCCGAAATCTCGCCATTCATCACCCTCCCCCTCTCTCTCAAACGTAGATTTGACAAGATCTTGACCAAATTTGTCTAGATCTCACCCAAATCTCGACGAGATCCTTCGAGATTCGGCCAAATCTAGACCAAATCTCAACCAGATCCGTTGAGATTTAGCCAAATCTCGACTAGAGACGTCGAGATCTGGCCAAATCTCCACCGCCGTCGAGAGCGTTGCTGCTCTGTTGATTTCGACCAAAATCGATTGTCATCCACCCGAACTGAAACAGACTTGACCTATGATTTTTAGCAGTCGGCGACAAGTCAGCTACCTTGCCACTCGAAGTTGTCGGGTTGGTTCTAAGTTGGGCACAAACCCAACCTGTGGACAGCCTTAGACCTACCCAAAGGACCAGCTTGCACCCGTGCTGAAAACATAACAGATTCGGCAAAGTGGCGAGGGTGATAGATTGGAGCCTCTATAACCTGATTCCAATGGGTTGAATTTCGATTTCTCTCCTCCAAAATTCGATCAAACCAACCTAACCGATTATCTAAGAAAACTTCGGCTACGTCTCGCCAGATACGATGAAATCTTGCCAGATTTGGTGAGATTTCCACTAGATCCTACAAGATCTAGTGAGATTTTATTGGATCCAGCCAAATCAAACTAAAATCGGCTAAATTTCGCCCAAATTCGCGCAAGTTCTAGCAAATTCTGGTGATCTTCACCACCAATTTAACCAACTGATGTCCACCCAAAATCGACTCGACCCATTGGTTTAGGTAATCGAAGGCAAGTCTCGCCGCCTGCCACCCGATGTGGGCGGGTCAATTTTGGGTTGAGTCCAAAATCGAACTGGTTCGACCTATTGACACCCCTATATTATATGCCAAATAAGTGAATACATGAAATATCTCTTTTTGATGAGCATCTTGTAAGTCAACTGGTTGACACTTTGTAATGTTTTCATTGGAAACATCAAGGCTCAAGGGTTCAAATCCCCTACCCCTAACTATTGAGTAAAAAAAAAAAAAAAAAAAGAACAAAAAATCTCTATTTTCCGCTTGATCCAATATTTAAATGCAGCTAGTTGTATGGGTCAGTGGCCTTAAGAGTTTGAGCATTGTTCATAATTTTTTTTGCTAAATAGAGCATTGTTCATAATTATTAGCTCTTAACAGTTCATGGAAATTGAAAATCAGAAAAGGTTTCTGATTTGTCGTACCTCTACCATTTTTCCGTACAAATTCATTTTTATTTTGGTTTTGAGAGGATATCATTATAAAATTATATCTGTCTAAATTAATAAAACGCGGAAAATATTTATAAGTTATGACTTATGAGAATGAAAAGTTGGGTGATCCAAATATTCGGCCATTTATTAATTTTAACCTGCTGCCTTCCAAGCATCCTTTGTTTTCCTTTTATTTTTATTTTTATTTATCTCTGTCCCTTCCATTATCAATTTTATTTGTTCTTTGACTCACCCTTTTGTTACAGTTAAAATCTATTTTTCATAGACTTTGTTCAAAATGTCATGAAAAAGGAAAACAGGAGAGAGAGAGAGAGAGAGAGAGAGGGACATTATTTTGGAATGCTGAATAGCACCTTTAGTAAACTTAATCGTTTTCGGGAATAAACATATATCTCAATCATCGATCGTACATAAAAAATAAGTAAAAACTGAGACTAAAAATAAAATAAAATTAACACATTGTCTTCTAGTCCTGGGCTACAGCTTGCGTTCCCATATTGTGCACATTATTAGCTAATTGACTGGATCTCTAGTTCAACAACGTCTAACGTTAACTCGTGATTGTTAGTTGTTACTACTTAGCTAATCATCTTTGAACCATGATTAAAAAAACCTGTGAGCACTGATGAATAATGAAATTAAGAAATGTTGTTGGTTGTTGCCACTTACTCTTTTGGTCAATAATATACGTAAATGTCTTTGTCTTGGTACTTGGTATAGCACTTCCGGCTCTCTCGAAGGAGTGAGTTTGACTGACTTTCTCTAAACCAAAAATAAATAAATAAATAAAGAGAGGCTTCCTGGATGTATAAAAATATATCATAATTTTTTTTTATTCCCTATAATTTTATAATATATAGATATGGCCGGCTTCACTAGATCAAAGATGCCCTTTTCTTGATTATAAATTTTTTTTTTATAGGACTTTTCTTGATTATTATTGGTTGCTCAAGAGTTAGCAGAATATTATATGGACTTATTAAGTTTAGAAGGTAGATAATTTATCCACATATAATAAATAACAGAGTTACTAAAAGAGAAAAAAAGACAAAGTTCAAAATTCTACTCGATATAAGTCTCTTTGCTGGCTTTAAAGAATTTCAGTTTTCTTTTTTTAACCTTAATTATTTATATTTGTTGTGCTAATGGTGTTTTTGTCAATGTTTGTTGTGTTAATGTTGTTTTGTCACTTGGTTTATTTCAATTGGGGCAATTGGTTGAATCGATGTGGTTCGTACTCTACTTCTTTCTCTTTTTTCTCCACGATCTACCTATAAAATAAAAAAAATAAAAAAAAGTTGTACACTTGTAGTGCAATGTTTTGATAGTTTTGTTTAGTAGATTGGGTTGTTTTTCGTGTTTGTTATTTTTAATCTTGTATATATCGTTGTGATGAATAAGTTTATCATTCACAAAGAATAAAATAAAAACTTACCTTGATTTATGTTTCTTATGACTTTTTTTCCCTAAAGATAACAGCCTTAGGTCAATTAGCATGTCTTATTCCTTTTGTGAAGTGAGTTCAAGTTCAAAAATAGTTGAGAAAACTCCCCCATTCATTTAGTGGAATTTTTTTTTTCAATCACATAATTGTCCTCCAAATTGATTGAAGATAAATAAAAGGATAATAAGTTGGTAGGTCTTATTCATACTGTGTTGAGGTATGGATATTAATTTTTTTTTTTGTTGAAAAGTTAAGTATGGATATTAATTTAATGGGTCAATCCTAAGCGATCCATTTATTAAACGTGACTGTATAATGTTTGAAAGTTCAAATAGCGTTGAAAACACTATGAACGTTTAGACCCCCAAATTACAAATAATCAATTCAAGCTTATAATCAAACAATAAATGTGCAGAACATGAACATAAGCCAATGACAGAATTGATAAACAATCTAAACCAATTTAAAATCACATCCACAACAGAAATTAAATGGTAAAGATTAAGGAAAGAGAGATGCAAACACAAAGACAACACGGCGATGTGTTATCGAAGAGGAAACCGAAGCCCTTGGCGTAAAACCTCTCTGCCGCCCTCCAAGTGGTAAATAATCCATTAGAGAATATAGTTGGGATACATGAACAATAATAGACCCTCCAATCCTAATCTACCCAGGTACCTAAGCCCTCCAAGTTTCTTACTCCAACGAGGTTGCGCCGAACCTTTTTCTTCTCTAACTTACCGGATTCCGCTATAGCCCATAGCATCAACCAATAACCATTGGTTCCTTCCAAACTGCTTCCCTAAGCACCAAAAGACCTTCTCACAGATGTGGGTATGGTGAGAAAATGATTTGGTCAAGAACCTCTCAAGGATGTATCAATGGAGAGGAAGAGAGTAGAGGAATTTGAAGAGTCTCTTAGATGAAGATTGTGGATGAATCAATCTTGTTTTTCTCTAGGGTTTCTCTCTCAAAATTCTCTCTGGAAGCTCTCTACATTTCGTGAGTTTAAGGGGTATTTATACTTGGGTGAGAAAGGAATGCAAAGAGTCAGTTTTTCCCAAACAGGGCTGGTTGGCGATTTGGCCTCGCGACTTGACTGAGTCGCGAGTTCAAGTCGCGAGATAACAGAACGGCCAGATTGGACTTTTTGTCCTGTAGTGCTCCAGCTGGCGCGACTGTTCATCTTCTCGCACGTTTCACTCGTGTGCTGAATTTGGCGGCCTGCCAGTCGCGAGTCACCCGCGAGTTCCAGCTGCGAATTCTTGCATCTTGCACAAACTTGAGCATTTCTTCACACTCTCTCACACACTACCCTTACATGAATCCCACCTAAATACAAGGTTTCTAAGTGTTGAAATACAAGCAAATTGGCACGGAATAAAGCCAACAAGATGGTTGATTAAATTCAACCTTACAATGTCTATTTTTGTTTGATAAATATTTTGTGTTCACAACTTCACATCCACACACACACATATATTGTATTGGCCGGGCGTGACACAAATGAAAAATATGATTCATTTTAACTTGCTTTAAAAATATGACCCAAAATAATTAACAAAATTTATATTTTATAAACATATAAATTATGATAATAATTATAAATAAATAAATTTCATACAAATTCTATATCATAATAACATCCATTGAAGCATTAACATGATAACATCCGGCTTCCACTCCTATTGTGGAATACTACATGCAATGTTGTGCGCTTCCAGCCAAGGTGTGTCAAGCTGTGGATAAACTGCATAGAGATTTTCTTTGGGGGTTAACAGAGGAGAAAAGGAAGCTCCACCTTGTGAACTGGAACACTGTGACTCTCCCTAGAGATAGAGGAGGGCTTGGAATGGTGGAGATGCAGTCTAGGAATGTAGCTTACCTTGCTAAGCTCTGCTGGAGGCTAGCCAATGAGCAAGATGCTCCGTGGGCTAGAGTGTTGATGAGCAAATATTTCACAGACCGGAGAATCACTGAAGCAGGTAGGAAACTCCCTTGTTCCAGGACATGGGCTGCGTGCAAGAAAGGGGGTCCTATTTTTAAAAGAGGTCTTAAATGGGTTGTTAAAAATGGGGCCTCTATCAACCTTTGGGATGACTTTTGGCTGCCTTTTGGCCCTTTGAGATCTAGTATTCAAGGCCCTTTGAATAGGGAGGAAGCCGACTTGCTGGTAGCGAATATTAGAGACCAAGGTAGTAATTGGTTTCAAAATGTGTTATCATTTGAACTTCCGGAAGAGTTACGCAAGCAAATTCAAGATGTTCCGTTCTCTTTGGATCTAAATACTGAGGATGTCTCTTGTTGGGGCTTCTCAAAAGATGGTTCTTTTGCTCTAAAATCTGCCTATTTATTAGCTAAAGGGTTAAATCCCTTGAACCCTTCTTCTATCGCTTGTGAGTGGATTTGGAAGGCTGCCACAACGCCTAGGATAATGTTCTTTTTATGGCTAAGCATTCACAATAGTGTGCCTACTTGCGAAGTGTTGGGTTCTAGGGGTTTTACTCTTGATACAATCTGCCCCATTTGTCAGAGGGAAGCTGAAACACTTCAGCATATTATAAGGGACTGTCAGTATGCAAAAAAATTCTGGAATAAGCTTGGAGTGCCAGCTGATTGTAGAAAGTATTTCTTAGAGGATTTGGGGGTTTGGCTTCAGTTGAACTGTACTTCCGTGAGCTCCCAGCATGGTATACCTTGGAAGATCATCTTTCCCATGGGTGTTTGGCATTTATGGCTGCACAGAAATGCGTATATCTTCAGGAAAGGTGTTGTTGATGAGGACTTCCATCTACAGTGCAGACGGAAGGCAGCTGAATTTTTTGCCATTGCAATAGCAGGTAAGGTTCAGGCCGAGAAACACATAAAGGCCATCTCGTGGCAGAAGCCACCAGCTGGCTGGGCAAAGCTAAATACCGATGGATCATCCCGTGACTGCACTGGGGGAGGCGGAGGATTACTGAGGAATGAACATGGCATCTGGATCAACGGCTTTGCAAGAAACTGTGGGAAGGTGAACAGTGTCATAGCTGAACTATGGGCTCTTCGGGATGGGTTACAAATGGCAGCAACGGAGAATTTACATAATCTTATTGTTGAGCTTGATGCTTTTGCTGTTGTTCAATTGATGAAAAACTCTACTGTTAATTTATCTCTTGAACCTTTGCTTACTGATTGCAGGCTCCTCTTAAGGAAATTCCCAAACTTGCGAGTTGAGCACGCGTACAGAGAAGCAAATCAATGCGCTGACGCCCTAGCTCGTATTGGTAGTAATAGTGATGTCCCTTTTATTTTGTTTGCCCATCCACCGCCTATGGTGGATCGGCTATGCACCTTGGATATTGAAGGGGCCTTTTGTAATAGACTGATTTAACTTTTATGCATATATCCTCCTTTACCAAAAAAAAAAAAAAAAATGATAACATCATATAATCTAACAGTTCTTATTTCAAGTTTTCAACCAAAGTTATATCCAGATTTAGAAAATACACATTTAAAAAAAAATCTTTGGCGAAAGGGTTAGGGATTTTAGTGATTTAATGAAAAATTTACCAATACACTATAACAATTAAAATTTTTTAACTCAATTTTAAATTCAAATTTCAAATTAATATTGGATAAAAATTAAATTTAATGACACGCATTAAACAAGTTTATGTAAAATGAGTCAACTCATCTGGATGGCAATAACGAACCAAGCCATTTTAGAATGATTGCTAGTTAAATAGATCACCAAAATTTTCTCAAAAAAAAAAAAAAAAAAAAAGGATCACCACAATATGCTTTCACATGAACTCATTTATTCTAAACACTATTCCACGTAGAATCTTATTAGTTTCACAAATCATAACAATTAAAAAATTTACATGACAATTTTTATTTGCACTTCAAAGAACTAAAATCTGTTAACCAAGTGAGAGTGTGAGACGATGACGATGTCACTTGGATAAGTTGCACGGTGTCTTTTTGGTCTATTTCTTAAGTTCTAAACTTGATGCTCTGTTTGTTTTGGCTGTAATGTTTTTTAGAAAATAAATTATTTTTAAAAAGTTATTTTTAAAAAAATTATCTTATTTTTATATGTTTGGTAACAATCTTAAATAAGTTGAAATATAATCTCTTAATTTCTCTTAGTATTTTGCTTACTGTGAGATAGAGTTGATTTCTAAAAAAATTTAATAAAAAATAATTTTTAAAAATAAGTCATACTTTTAATGTTGACCAAAAATAATTTTCATTTAATTCATTTTTATCTAATACTACCAAACACTAAAAAAACACATAAAACTATCTCCACAGTCCACATCACGTTTTCCTAACTTAATCAAATGTGAAGAACTGTGCTTCCACTCAACCACTCGTGCCAAAGTCTATTACAGTCAGTTACATAGCTTTGGTCTCTAGTCTCAACGCATAGTGTGGAGTTCTCATTGCTGCATAGTGTGGATGATAGAGTGGTTTTAGTTACAGTAACTCTGTTATTGATTAAAGTTATTGGTGCTCACATGTTAAGTCTCAGAAATTTTCTCTCAATCTCTCTCTGTTTCTCTTTCTTTTCTTATTAGTTATTATAACGTTGAAACTTGTCAAACTCTTTCAAAAAATCTACTGTTCAATTCACACTTTCCAGTTTCCACTACCTCCCCAAAAACAAATAACATATTACGCGCTTCACCAAGAGAATGATTGTGGCAATAAAGGGGTTGAATTTTGCAAGTATAGCCTAGTCGCAATCACATGGGTCGGTCAGTTTGGATCAAATTTAACATCAATTCCCAAGTTGAAAAACAATTGTGCCATGGTTTCACAATTTTTGCCAATATAATGCAGATTCGTATGTCTTCTTTGCAATGCTTTTTAATGCAAGACGTACCGCGTTTATTTATTTATTTTTTTAACGTGATTTTATTTATTTTTGAGTTATGAAATAAACGAGAACTATAATAAGTCCAGTTTTTACTTTCTAGCCTCTTCTTTTTATTTATTTATTTCTGCTGAATTAAAAAAAAAAAAAAAACAAGTATATACTCAGTTTTTTTTTTCAAGCATTTTTTTTATAACGTATTCTTAATATTTTTCTTAAAATGGATTTTAACTTTTTATAACATTTTTGAGTTACAATTTTACAAATTTGTTTTATTTTTTATTTTTAAAAAAGATTAAAAAAATTATTATTATTTAATTCTTAAATAGAAATCGGTTTTTCGATAACTATTCGAATGAAAAGAAGGGGCACCGTTTTTAAAGAGAATCCTTTTAAAGAGATTTAGATAATCCTTTAAGAAAAATTTTGTTGATAAAAAATTAGACATTTAGATAATCGTTTGAACTTTGAACTTACGAAACGATGAGTTCATAATAAAAATGAAAAGAAAAATCTATCCAACCTTTTTAGCTTTTGGGATTGGTCAACGACATTTTCCCATCTGTCTCGCATATTGAACAATGCCAACTAATCCTCTTTTTTAAATTTTTTTTTCAAATTTTTTATTATATTTTTCTATGTGCGAAATTGAGTTGTGCTACAGACACAACAATTTTATAATAAAGCATAAATATCAAGTTATTATTGGTTCTTGTATGAATTTGCCAATACATTTACCATTAGCAATTTGTCGCTTAAATTTAGTTATGAAATTATTGTAAAAATATTGTATTAATAACTATTTTTGCTGAATATGCAAAAAAAAAAAAAAAAAGAGGGGGGGGGGGGGGACAAAGCGGACAAAACAAGATCATGCGTGCGTCCGTACTTGGAGATCTGAGTTCATGAATCAGCAAAAACAAATAATTCAACGTGCTATTGGTTGATGTAAGGACCGGTTTTGGGCACTTCTACGGGTTGAGAAAGTGGACCCAAGCCCAGCTAATCCTGCAATGAATTTATAGAGTATGGGTTCAAGAGCTAGGCCCTAGTGAGGAATGCAACGGCCATGCATGGTCATACGTGAGTGCTTAATAACTTAAACGTTAACTGGGATGCACAATAATGCTCCTCGGACTGGCCCTTCAGGGCTTGGAGCTCTTATTATTTCTTTGAAGAATGGTTACAAGGTTTGAGAGAATGCAGGTCGCTACAGTACTTCCTAATTCTGATTTTTCCGTCTGTCCCCCTTTCAAGAGGGACTTCTTACATTATATACATCTCTCTCAGTTGATCCTAGCCCTACATTTGTTGATCAGCCAGGCCACCACTTGAGAGCCTGTCCCATCAGCCGCATTCCCATCCCTCCTGTGGGTTGCAGCGCCCAAGACGGCACTGTTCAGAGGTCCTATCCTCATTAATACGGCCAGGGCGTTAGTTGAGGGCATTAAATGTGGAGGTGACAGTTCATCTGGGACTTGCTCCTCCACCATGCTTCCTTCGCTGGTACTTGGTACTTGCTTTTTGCTCCTTGGATGCTCGGGGAGATTCCCCTTGATGGTGTGCTTCTTGTCCACTTTCAGATCTCGGAGGTCCGAGGGCGTTATCATCCTCGGCACTGTTTCCTAGGCAACTGGGTTTTACACTTTCGTCCTCGGACCTTGGACGCGTCCTCGGCGTGGGCCTTTGGGCCTGGCTCGAAGTGGGCCGGGGTTGCCTGACTCTTTCTGGCCCCACAGTTGAAAAAAAAAAAAAAAAATTCAACGCATCATTTGTTAGTTGTAACTTGTTACCTTGTACCAATTGTTTATCAAGAAACTTAAAACAATATATTTCATAATTTTTTTTTAATTGTGAATTTAATTATTATAATTAGTATATAAAAAATGGTATTAATAGTACTGTGGGGTCATAAAACCCAAAGATATGCATCCACCTTCTATACTGGGCCTGAAGCCCATGACGAGACCCATAGTCACACATGAGGAAGACAATGGTCATTATGGCCGCCCAGGAAACCGTGCCGAGGACAATCTTGTCCTCGGCTAGCGAAGGCCGAGGTTGATATAAAGAGACTTACCGAAAAAAATAGTCTTCCAAAGTACCCCAGGGAAGAATATAAGTACAACAAGAAATCACTATGGAGCATGGCGGCAGAGTAATTCTGGGAAAAGCTGCAACCTCCACATTAAATGCTCCATAACTAACACTCTGGTCGCATTAAATGTGGAAGTGATACTTGAGCAGTAGCTTTTCAGACTCATAGCTACTACCTAAGAGCTTCGGGAGGAAGGTTGATGTGACAAAGATCAACAACAGCAGATCTAGCATGCACGTGAATGGTGGAGATGAAGGAGGAAAGTAGTATATAATGAAGAAGAAGCACTGTGAAAAAGGGAGGAATTTTGACTAGAGAAACGTTGTAGCAACCTGAGCTAGTTTTGTAACCATTGCCACTATCAATCAAGAAATAAGAAGTGGAAGCTCCTCGGACTAGTGCTGAGGATTGAATTACTTGTCTAAACCCATACCTGTTTCACTTATTCATTCTTTAAATTATCTTCAGCTGTTGTTACACTCTTTAAAACCCAATTCTTCTACCCACTCTCTATAAATTTATTGTATTGGGCTTGTTGGTTGAGTCCACTTATCTCCAGGGCAAAGTACTCAAATCCGGCCCCTACAATTGGCGTCGTCTGTGGGGAGAATTTGTGTGTTCATGAGTGCAACAGTTAGAGATGGTAGGATCAGATCCACACTAAGTAAACCCATGCCAAGTAGGTCCCCAACGGACAGAACCCATAGGATCCCAGCTGCAGGACAATTTTCTTGGCCTTGAGCATGAACAAAATCAGGAGAATGAAAGGAATCGAGAGGAGAGTGTGCATACCATCTAGATGAGCAGAAGCCACTCCCAAGTGGGCAGTCGCATGTCCCAGAGGTCAAACAATAATCAAGCCATGTAGCAGGAGATAAATGACTTGAAAAAGAGACTGTGCCATGCATAGCGGAGGCGATCTCCTCCCATTTCTGACATATCCTCTAATGATGAGGGGGACAGCAGTTACAGGCAAAGATCAAGAACCCCCCCAAGCGAGACCTTCTCTTATGAAAGACAAACACCGCCATAGACGAAAACACAAGGCCCCATCTAGCAGGGGCTGGGTAATGATGCCATGAGTAAGGCTTTGGACCAGATCTCTAAATCACTTTTCACGCACAAGATAGAAGGGGCTAGGCTACCTCGGCAGTTCCATCAGCCTACATTCACCGTTTATAATGGTCGAACGAACCCTGTGGAGCATGTGAGCCAGTTTAATCAAAGAATGGCCGTTCACTCTAAGAACGAAACTCTGATGTGCAAAGTTTTCCCATCCAGCCTAGGACTTGTAGCGATGAAGTGGTTCGACGGCTTAAAAATGAACTCCATAGATTTCTATAAGCAGCTCACCCAAGCCTTTGGCTCTCGCTTCATTACGAACAGCAGGGTTCCACGGCCTCTGAGTTTGTTATTGTCATTATCCATGCATGAAGGAGAAACTCTAAAGGCATACTCAGACAGATATTGGGAAATGTATAATGAGATGGACGACAACTTCGATGACGTCGCCATCAGTACTTTTAAAAGCTGTCTCCCAATCGACCACGACTTGAGGAAATCCTTGACTGGCAAGCCTGTCACCAGTGTACATTAGCTTATAGACCGGATTGACAAATACAAAAGGGTGGAAGAAGACCAGCTGCAAGGGAAAGGGAAAGAGAAGGTTATCCCTCAAAAGAATAGGGATTTTAGGTCGGACCAATACAATAATGACCGTCCGATGAGAGATTTCGCAGGGCAATCTGGATCAGCCAACGCGAGGGCGGTCAACGCCGTATTCAAAGAACCGGTGCACCAAGTTTTGGAGAAAATCAAGAATGAGCCATTCTTCAAGTGGCCTAATAAGATGGCTAGAGACTCAATGAAACGTAATCAGAACCTATATTGTCGGTACCACCAGGACCACGGACACACTACAGAAGACTGCAGGAACCTTTGGAGCCACCTGGATCAGTTGGTCCGAGAAGGGAAGCTGAGACACCTTTTACATCCTTCCAGTGGCCATCAAGGCTAGGAAAATTAGGAGCCCTGGAGAGATACTTCCTTAAGGCCACCCATAGGAATAATTAACGTAATCTTTGCCGCTCCGGGGAGGACGGGTTCATGCCCTTCTAGGGTGATTTCTATAGCTCAGCTGCCCGCCGACGACTTTGGCCCAGAGTCGAAAAAACTCAAAATATATCCTCATCCGGTCTTGAGTTTCTCTGAGGAAGACAAAATTGGTACTAGCCAACCCCACGACGATGCGCTAGTAATCACTCTTCGGATTGGGGGCTACGACGTGAAAAGGGTAATGGTAGATGACGGTAGTGGAGTCGAGATCATGTACCCCGATCTCTATAAGGGGCTGAAGCTGGGACCAGAAGATTTGACGCCCTATAGTACCCCCTTGATGAGCTTTGATGGGAAGGTTGTCACGCCAAAGGGCCAGATTAGACTACCTGTGCAAACTGGCCCTGAGATAGTGGAGGTTGACTTAATTGTGGTGGATACTAACCCCCCTTACATTGCCATCATGGCTAGACCTTGGCTTCACACCCTAGAAGCCGTTGCCTCCACCCTGCATCAAAAGGTGAAGTTCCCCTCCGAGGGCCGGGTCCTAGAAATTCGAGGTTACCAGGCTATGGCAAGAGAGTGTCTGGTGGCTGCCATCTCATATCGGCCCAAGGCAGAGTCCTCGGCCCCTGTTGAAGAAAACTCATAGCAATCAAAGAACCCGGCATCGCCTGTCAATGCATCAGCCGAGGAGGCAAAATGCGAGGGTCTAAAGAAAGTGACTATCGGCGATGACCTGGAGAGGTTCTTTCAAGTGGGATCTCAATTGCCCCCCCGAGGAAAAAGAAGGATTGAAGGGATTCCTTAGAAAAAAAGTCGATGTATTTGCATGGGACGCTTATGATGCCCCAGGAATTGATTCGAGTTTCATATGTCACCACCTAAATGTAAATCCCTCAACCACTCCTAAAAAACAACCACCTCGGCGCCCATCCAAGGAACACGCCGATGTTGTCAGGGATGAGGTGAGAAAGCTCAAGCAAGCAGGGGCTATCAAGGAGGTGTTCTACCTTGAGTGGTTGGCTAACATTGTGGTTGTAAAGAAGAAGAGTGGGAAATGGCGAGTTTGTGTGGACTTCACAGACTTAAACAAGGTGTGTCCAAAAGACCCATTTCCCATGCCTCGAATAGACCAGTTAGTGGACGCGACTGTAGGCCATCCTCGGATGAGCTTCTTGGATGCCTTCCAAGG
This sequence comes from Quercus aquifolioides, assembly GCA_019022515.1. Classification (NCBI taxonomy): domain Eukaryota; kingdom Viridiplantae; phylum Streptophyta; class Magnoliopsida; order Fagales; family Fagaceae; genus Quercus; species Quercus aquifolioides. The sequence continues at coordinate 32,265,096 of CM032326.1, forward strand.
CTATCACCAAATACCACTAGCCCTAGGCAATCAAGAAAAAACAGCATTCGTTACCCCTGTTGGAAATTACCACTACAAAGTGATGCCCTTTGGTTTAAAGAATGCAGGGTCTACCTACCAAAGGATGATGACTAGAATGTTTGAGCCACAGCTGGGTAAGAATATTGAAGTTTACATAGACGACATGGTGGTAAAAAGTAAAGTAGCATCCGAGCACGTGGGAGACCTCGGAGTCATTTTTGACATCTTAAGAAAACACAAACTGTGTCTCAATGCTTCTAAGTGTTCATTTGGTGTTGGCTCTGGCAAATTTTTGGGCTATATGGTAACTCACAGGGGAATTGAGGTGAACCCAGATCAGATCAAAGCAATTCACAATCTGCAACCTCCTCGGAATCCCAAAGAAGTTCAGAAACTCACTGGAATGATCGCAGCCTTGAATCGGTTTATTTCCAGATCTGCGGACAAGTGCCGACCATTTTACCTCCTGATGAACAAATGGAAAGGATTTGAGTGGTCCGAGGACTGCGTTATAGCCTTCCAACAACTTAAGGAATACCTATCCCGGTCACCCATCATGTCCAGCCCTGAGGCCGACGAGGTTTTGTTCGCTTACATCGCGGTGGCTCCTCATACTGTAAGCTTGGTGTTGATACGAGTTGATGAAGGCATACAACGACCAGTATATTATGTGAGTAAATCATTACATGAGGCCGAAGTGCGTTATTTACCACTGGAGAAGGCAATTTTGGCAATAGTGCATGCCACGTGAAAGCTCCCTTATTACTTCCAAGCGCATACAGTTGTTGTTCTAACTCAGCTTCCACTCAAGTCTGTACTCTGAAGTGCCGATTACACAAGAAGAATTGCCATGTGGAGCACAGTTCTAGGAGCTTTCGATATCAAATACATGCCTCGGACCTCTGTCAAGGGCCAGGTCCTTGCTGATTTGATAGCTGAATTTGCCGAACCCCCGATAGAAATGGTAACAGAGGAGCAAAACATGGATGAAAAATTGGTTGGCACAATCTCTACGCAAGGATCCTCAAGCTGGAAAGTGTATGTTGATGGCGCAGCAAACCAAAGGGGGTCCGGGGTGGGGCTGGTCCTAATATCTCCTGAAAAGATTACTATAGAGAAGTCATTGAGACTGGGGTTCTCAGCCACAAACAATGAAGCCGAATACAAAACTTTACTGCAAGGAATGACCATGGTACAGAAAATGGGAGGAAAGGCAGTAGAAGTGTTCTCGGACTCGAGATTAGTTGTGGGCCAAGTGAGAGGGAAATTTTGACCAGAGAAACGTTGTAGCAACCTGAGCCAGTTTTGTAACCACTGCCACTATCAATGAAGAAATAAGAAGTGGAAGCTCCTCGGACTAGTGCCGAGGATTGAATTACTTGTTTAAACCCATACATGTTTCACTTATTCATTCTTTAAATTATCTTCAGCTGTTGTTACACTCTTTAAAGCCCAATTCTTCTACACACTCTCTATAAATTTATTGTATTGGGCTTGTTGGGCTTGAGTCCACTTATCTTCAGGGCAAAGTACTCAAATCCGGCCCCTGCAAGTACATTTAGATAAAAGTATCCTTTTTTTAGAATATAAAAATATCCTTATTTCTTTTTTTTTTTTTTGAGAAAGAAAATATCCTTATTTCAATTACAAGTTTACAACAAAAAATATAAATGAAAAAAAAAAATTACAACAGCGCAATTATTACTCCTATTTATTATGCCGATGACTTTTGCGCCAATTGGTACATTCCTAAAAAAACATTTACTAACAAAAAAAGAAAAAAAAAAAAAGAAAAAAAGGGAAAAGAGGGAAAGCAAAGCGGACAAAACAAGATCATGTGTGCGTCCGTACATGGAGATCTGAGTTCATGAATCAGCAAAAACAAATAATTCAACGTGCTATTGGTTAAAAAAAAAAAAAAAAAAATTCAACGCGTCATTTGTTAGTTGTTAGTTGTTACCTTGTACCAATTATTTATCAAGAAACTTAAAACAATATATTTCATAATTTTTTATTTTTTTTAATTGTGAATTTAATTATTGTAATTAGTATATAAAAAATGGTATTAATAGTACATTTAGATAAAAGTATCTGTAGGGTCAACTTTTGTAGCCCAAGCCCAAGAAGGTAAGGATTTCGAGCCCACTGAACCCAAGACAATAAATTTGTACAGAGTGGGTGAAAGAGCTAGGCTAGCAATGAATTAACAGTATAAGACTGCAGTGTTTGTGGATAAATTTGTATTAAAACGTGCTCGGACAGATGCAAACGTAACGTCCGAAGAGGAATTTGTATTGAATAAACTTGGGTTACAATTCTTGGAGCTACAACAATGGAGTTCTCTCTTTTTCCCTTTCAGTTTTTCGATCCCCCTCTCTCAGAGGCATCCCCCTCTTATATAGTGCTCCTTTCCTACATCTTCACCGTCCACTTGTTCATCATCTAGACGCCCACTTGAGTGCATGTCCCATCATGCACCCTCTTTAGCCTTGTGTGAGTGGCGGTAGCTGAGAGTGCACTGTTCAGGTGTCTTCTCCACATTAATGCGGCCAGGGAAGTAGGTGCAGTGCATTTAATGCGGTGGTTGAAGTCTGTCTCCTAGATATTTCTCCGTTCCTGCTATCCTCATGCGTGCCTGAGGTTCATTTCCATCATTACACTTGTCAGGGGGATCACTTGAGCTTCCCAGACACCTGTCGGACCAAGCTTTTTCGGATCCGAGGATATTGGACTCCTTGGACAATTGAACATCTCCTCGGATCATGCCCGTGCTCCTCCCAGACATGCTCCTTTCACATGGGCTTCTGCTCGAGTGTTTTCATCTTTTCGGACCAACAGTGGTCTTCAAATAGGGCCTCGGACCCAATACGTTAGGTTGGACTTTTCACCCCCACAGTATCCTTTTTTTAGAATATAAAAATATCCTTATTTCTTTTTTTTTTTGAGAAAGAAAATATCCTTATTTTTTTTTTGAAAACGAAAATATCCTTATTTCAATTAGTACAAGTTTACAACAAAAAATATCAATGAAAAAAAAAATTACAACAGCGCAATTATTACTCCTATTTATTATGGCCGATGACTTTTGCGCCAATTGGTACATTCCTAAAAGAACATTTACTAACAAAAAAAAAAAAAAAAAACGGATCTCCCGTGGCTCCAAGAGTTGCGAATTAGGAAGCGTAGGAAGCCATATAGTACTTTCTGTACTTGGTTCGGAAAATTTGGTGATAACTAGCTTAATTTTCAGATTACTGGGGTATGATTTTTGTACATGTGAAATATCTTTTTGGTGAGGAAAAGAAGACTAGGGTTTTATTTGCCCCTCCAAAAAAACACTAGGGTTTTAAAACAGGTACGGACCCAGGATTTTAAGCTAGCGGGAGCAGAATAGAAAAAAAAAAAAAAAAACTTCAAATAGGTATCCATATAATATTAAAAAATTATAAATACACAAAATAATGTTTTTTTAATACTAGGCTGGTTATGATTTTTTTTTTTGTTGAAGTTAAAACATTTACAGTGGTGCTGCTAAAAATTTTAACTTTTAGTACCTTAAAAAATTACTTTATCTATTTTACCACCTCACTTTACAATACATTCAATATCAAATATTTTATTTTTTTATCGCTTCATTTAAAATTATATAAACAACTCATTAAAATGATAAATGAAGAAAGAGAATTTGAGTTTTTTAATTGAAGGAAGATATATTATCTTAATAAAATATTGTATTTTATTTTAACAACTCACTACAATCAACTGGTATTTATACCAGTTTACTGTAATTGCAAAAAATTTAGCTTTAACTTCTCCAATAACACATGATTTTTTGATTATTTGGTGGTAAAATAAATTTTTTGCTAAAATACAATCACCGTTATGAATGTTTTTATTGTTTTTGTTTAGTTTTTTGGTTGGATAGTTGCTATTTTGGGTTAGGCTAGTTAGGCTGATTGGGGAGAAGGGGCTTAAGGTTTTAGAAGGGCCCAACTAAAAAAAAAAAAAAAAAAAACATAATAACTATAAATAAATAAAAAATAAATTAAAATATTGGACCCGGGGGGCCCCACCTAGGTCGTCCTTGTTTTAAAATTTAAAATGTAAGTTGGAACTTGGAAATAGATAAATGGAGAAAAACATTTTGAGAAAACTTGGAGAGAAACAAAAGAAAACTGGAAGTAGCTAGCGTGAAATGAAGAAAACTAGGGTTCGTTTGGTAGAGGAGTTTGGGTAATGTTATTTGTATTTTTTTGAAATCCGTGTGGGTGAAAAAGTGTATGAAAATACGTGTAATGTTGTTTAAAAACTGAAAATGTGTGTTTAAGATGTTCTACCAAACGGAGCCCTAACATCATTAAGTTTATCTCCAATGACTTTCTATGGCTGATGAATTTGTTGTCCCATATTTGTTTTTAATTATTTCCATTTTTCAATCTTAATAAACATAGAAAACTTGGAGAGATCAATAACTTGAAGCTGAATGAATAAAACTATTACTGTTATATACTACAAAGATAAATACTTTGAGGAGTAAACGGAAATCATTTGTCACTAGAATAATTAGAGCCATAGAGATGATGGGACCCTTTTTTTTTATTTTTTTTTATATGTGAGAAAATGGGACCTTTGCACAATAAAAATATTGCACCATTAGGACAAAGTTCACTTATTAAGAAATAAAAAAATAGTAAGATATCACAAATTTTATAATATAATTTTTATAAATTGTTGCGATAATGAATATAATTGGTAGATTTAAAAGCATAATAATAAATGTTTATTATTTAAATTTTTTTTTAAAAAATTAGTTACACATAAATTATAAGTTTTAAAGATTAGTACATACTAAAATTTATAGTATCCCTAATATCTAATATCATTGTTAATAAATCACTAACAAGGCAGTCGCGGCTCTAGGATATATTTTTAGGGGGGTCAGTAAGAAGATGTATTTTGAGTATAAAAAAAAAAGTGAATCTTACGGTCTACATGATTTATTTATTACAAAAATTTTCATAATACGTATTAACAAGAGAATAAAAGATGAGAAGTGCTACATCTAAAATATTTTCACAACACTTTTCCAACAAATTTTAGGTTATAAGTTGTTATTAGTTTTAATTTAAACTCACGACTGAAAGATAGGGGTATTTTGGTCCATTTTTTTGGGTTTCAAGGGTATTTTGGTCATTTTAGGTTTCGGGGGTATTTTGGTCATTTTTTGGGTTTCAAGAGTATTTTGGTCATTTTTTGGGTTTCGGGGGTATTTTGGTCATTTTTTGGGTTTCAGGGGTATTTTGGTCATTTTTTGGGTTTCAAGGGTAGTTTGGTCATTTTTTAGGTTTATGTGTTATTTTTGTCATTTTTTAGGTTGAGGAGGTATTTGGTAATTTTAGTAGTTTTGGGATTGGGTAATTGGGTACCCAATTAAAACCCAATAAACATTAGTGCTAATTGGGTTAATTGGGTTCAAAATTTATTTTAGGAGGATCAAATTAAAAAAAATTATATACAAAATTTTTTTTTGGGCCCAGCTCAGGGGGTTCATTTGAACCCCCTGGGCTGCACCTAGAGCCGCCCATGTAACAAGGTGTGGGGTCTTTTGACTTCTGCTACTAGTACTACTACCATGTGTCGAGAAGGAATATAGCATAGCTCTTGGATCAAAATTCTTGTTGGGAAGCTGAACCAGAAACTTTTGCCAAAGAAAGTTATCCCATAGCAACTAACTGGGCGGCCCAAACTATTACATTTACAACGTGAAAAGAGGAACAAACTCATAGGCCCACTTTTATGTGATCTAATCTAGCGGCTAGGCTCCCAGAAATGGGCTTTTCCAATTGCTCGAGCAACTGATTTCAGCAAAACAATAAAGAGATTGCATAGAATACTGTATTAACCACTAAACTTTAAAATTTAATTAGCTCAACGATTGGAAACAAAAACTAATAAATGCTACAAAGCATCATGACAACACTCATTTCTTAGCAGAACATTAAAAATGAAGAAAGGAAAAAAGAAAAAAGAAAAAGAAAGAAAGATAAATCTAAACACCCAAGCGAGGAGGAAACAAAGTCATTGAGGGGGAGAATGCTTTATCATCTAGGCTTTGTTTGGGGGATGGAAAACTAGGGGATAGAAAATATTTAAAATTTCCCTCATGTATGTTTGTTTGGGGTTAAAAATTGGGAGAGTGGAAACTCTTTTATTTGTTTGAGAAGAAAAATAAGAGGATAGAAAATGACATTTGTATAAATTTACTCTTATACCCTATTACATAAAAAAATTTAATAGTTTATGATGATGCACAAAAATCGTCAATGAGTTGATCGTCCACACACGTGCCAATGGGTGTACTGAAGAACAAAAGAGAAGAACCAATCAGAGAGCACCGGTTGGGTGCCGGCCAAAGATCCTCCGATGGTTAAGTTGATGATAGAAGAATCTCTAAGAACTCAAGAGTGCAAAAGTTAGGGAGAATTCACATACCTCAAATGGGTTATGGTTTGTTGTTTATATGGTGGTGGAGAGCTGACCTGAATCCCTTGATATAGGGGAATTTCCTTGTAGAGAGAAGGATCCCAAAATACTTGGGATCACCTTCCCATATATAGGAGATTTGATTGTGCGGTAGGATCTTTGGTTGTGACGCGTAAGTAATTTCCATGTATGGACATTTGGGTGGACCCTACACGAGTTCCATGTGAAACCTTAAGGCGATGGGTTGTCAGGATTGGGGGTTGGATTGTCAACCTGGGTCCGACGGCCCATGGGGTCGGTCATCCCTTTGGGATCAGTTAAAGTGTAAGGTCGATGATCAGACGAGGAAGGTTCAGCGTGCAACGAAGGTTTGACACCTTGTGTCGATCAATCAAAAATTATCCTCATTAGTTTATAAGGAAAAAAACTGAACATTTAGGCTTGAAAAAGAAAAAAAAAAAAGGAAAAAGAAGAAAAAAAGTAAATTAATGTGAAGGGGAGAGAGCGTAGATGTGTCATTTCTCATCTTAAGCCAACTTTCATCCCTATTTTCTTCACAAAACGTGGGCTCGGGGAGAACAATTCCCCCCCCCCCCCTAAAAGCACCCCTCCAAGACACCAACCAAACATATACACTCCACCATTTTCTCTCATATTTTCTCTTCTCACCACAAATCATCCCATTTTTCTCTCCAACCAATCAACCCCCTAATATTTAGATCACAAAAAAATTATTTGTCACTATAACCCCATTCAATTTTTCTTTTTTTTGGGATGAATTATCCAATTTTACTTACGAGATAGGATCCAAACTAAAAACATATTAATACAATATAAGATTTTCATGGGCCATATATTCACTAGCTGAATGTAAAGCGAAAAAAAAAAAAAAAACCCATGACTTCCCAATTTGGCTTGATTGAGTCTTCAAGATTAAATTGATAGGTCCACAATGTGCCCACAAAGACAAAAGTAGCTCCTACACGATTCTCAAGAGTTCTAGAAAGTTCCAAAGAAGCAAAATCACAAAAACAGGCCTAGACTATACTAGAATACTCTTGGGACCTTAATAAATACCCAACCCATCAACTATTTTCACCATCCAAATTTCTTAGCTATAGCAACCAATCATCCTATAGTCTCTGAATCACAACATTCACAAGTTCAAAATGTCGCTGATTCCAAGCTTCTTCAATGGCCAACAGAGCAATATCTTTGATCCATTCTCACAGGACATCTGGAACCCATTCAAGGATTTCCCATTCCCTTCATCTTCATCTCTATATGTTCCTCAGTTTTCGGCAGAGACCTCTACTTTCGTCAATACCCGAATTGATTGGAAGGAAACCCCAGAAGCCCATGTGTTTAAGGTTGATCTTTCTGGGCTCAAAAAGGAAGAAGTGAAAATCGAGGTCAAAGATGATAAAGTGGTTCAGATTAGTGGAGAGAGGAAGATAGAGAAGGAAGACAAGAATGACACGTGGCACTGTGTTGAGCGTAGCAGTGGCAAGTTCTTGAGGAGTTTTAGGTTCCCGAGAATGCAAAGATGGATCAGATTAAGGCTGCGATGGAGAACGGTGTTCTTACTGTTACTGTTCCAAAAGTAGAGGCGAAGAAACTTGATGTCAAGGCTATTGAAATCTCTAGTTGATATTTTGTGGATCATCTAAGCCTCAACTTATAAAGCATCTTTAGTTGGACATACTAGTAATTTGTAAAATATAGAGAAACCAGTTTGTATTTATGTGTTGTGGGTTGGGATGGAAATTTTTATCCATATCCATGAACCTGCCCATTACCTACCTTATTTGGATAAGTCTTAACCCAACCCATTTGAGTATTTGGGTTAAATGGATAAAGACCCATTTGATTATTTAATCAGATGGGTCTAAATGGATTAATCCACTAATATCCACTAAACACCCATCTAAAATTTAAAATTAAATAAACCCACTAATAGCCACTAAACCCTTCTAAAATCTAAAACTAAATAAACAATATATCTTCTATATTTCTAAGCCCAAACATTCGGCTCTCAATCTCACTCTCCCTCAGATTTTCTTAGTAACCAAACACTTTCCCAAACACTTTAACAGAAAAGAAATCCCAAACCTAGCGACAGGCTGCCATCGATCATAATTCACCATGTCAAGCAGTGGCACAACTCCAACAAACCAAACAACATACAAACCGTACTGGCACCTCAAAACCCTAATAGCCCCCACACGCGCCGTTTCGTGCATGAAATTCTCAAACAAAAAAAACCTCTTAGCCTCAGCTGTAATGCCCCAGCCCCCTTAAAAAAGAAAAAAAAAAAGGAAGTCAGTTTTTTTTAAGGCCCACATGTGCCCCACCTAACCCATCCTCCCCCCACCACATATCTCACAGTTCTCTCTTTTCTCTATTTGGCTGGTCACTCTCATTCTTGTTCTTCTTTTCTTTTTCATTTTCACTCAACACAACACACATACACACACTCCTCTCCCTCAATCTCCCACTGGTACACTCCTCATCACCTCCACCACTTTTCAGGCAAGATCATCGGAAAACCCTTAAGAACATCACACCTTCACATAAGTTATTTGAGGTAAAAGTTCTAATCTCTTTTGATGGGTATTATGTTCTTGTTTGAGGTTATTTTACCCAAGCTTTAATAATGATGTTCTTGAGATTTATGAGCTTCTTGGGTGATATTCTTGTAATTTTGTATATGAGTTTTTGATTTGGTGGACTAATTTGATGAGTGAGTTTATGGCTTTACTAGTGGTGGCTAACTAAGGTTTATGTATGGTGAAAATTTAGGGGTTTTGAGGTATATCATGTGAAATAAATGGTGAATATAATTTTTATGGTTTATTTGGAGCTAGTTAAAGATTTAAATTATTAGTTTTGAAGGATATTGTGATTTTGGTGTCATGGGTCTCTTGATGATGTTGTGAAAATCTTGTGGAAACTACTCATAAATTATTGAGGTTTTGATGTTAGATATAATACCTTGAATGATTCATGAGTATAATGGGAGTCTGTGCCTTGTAATGAAATTGTTGAGAAACTTTGGAAGTGGAATACATTATTTGTGAGGTTAAATGCTAGGCTTGCCTAATTAATTTCTTAGTTAGCAATTTCTAATTCATAGCTAGATGCAATGTCAAGCTTTATGCCTATTGTGATAAGTTTGCTTAATATTGTTTAGGTTCTAGCTAATCTTATTTGGAGCTTGGAAAATTAGGCTTTTGCGGGTTGCAAGGTAAGTAGCTTTTAATGGGATATTTTTTTTTTGTAAAATAACCATGTTGCATAAACGTTATTTTTGGGTCAAACACATTTTGGAAAATTATTTGTGGGATTATATTTTCTTAAAAAGTATTGTGTTGTGACCTTATTGCATATGACTATTTATGAAAAATGACATCATATTTGGCAATGCATATGGGAAAATCCATGATTTGTTAGCATGGAAAAGATTAGCATCTTTGATTAAATTCTTGAGAATGGATTTTATTTCTTATTGCATTATTTGCAAAATTAAAGATGCTTTGATATTTGGGAAAATTGATACAAAATCTTCTTGACAAGAAATGAGTTTGAAGGCTTTGAGAACTTTGTGAATATTTTGGATATTTCAAAGGTTTTTGTGAAACTACTTGAAATTGAACTGTGTTTTGATTTCATGTAAATTGTGAGCTCTTTATGTTTTTTCCTTGGGCTGTGACATGTGATTACCCGGTGATTACCCAGCTAGATACTATAGTCTGTGTGACCTTGAAATTGAACTGTGTTTTGATTTCATGTAAATTGTGAGCTCTTTATGTTTTTTCCTTGGGCTGTGACATGTGATTACCCGGTGATTACCTAGCTAGATACTATAGTCTGTGTGACCTTGGTATCTTAGCATCCGTCTTTGTGATGATTATTAGTTCCGGCTTTGTGTCGGCGATGAGTTTTGGCTTTGTGTCGGTAGATTAGTTCCGGCTTTGTGTCGGCGATGAGTTTTGGCTTTGTGTCGGCAGATTAGTTCTGGCTTTGTGTTGGAGATGAGTTTCGGCTTTGTGTCGGCGATGAGTTTTCGGCTTTGTGTCGGCGATGAGTTTTGGCTTTGTGTCGGCGATTGTCATGTGACCTTGGGTTAGATTTTCTAGTTTGGAACGGTGCTCACAGTGTATAGTACGTAGTTTCATGTTGAGATATTTTGAGGAATATATAGTATGTAATTTCATGAGAGCATCTTGAAAAGCTTTGTGCTGTGTCAATTCATTTATTTTTGTCGTATTATTTTTGGAAATGGTTTTGTAGAAATTACTTAAAAATTCCCAAATTATAACATGCTTTGTAAACTGTTTATCGTTATGAAACTTGCATTTCTCCCATCCCATTAATTATGCTACTTATTGGGTTCTGTCTCATTCCATCATTTTACAAACTTTTTCAGAGTAGGCAACTATCGTTTTGAGACAGCTTTTTGGTGGCAAACAGTAGTTAGACTAACTACTGATGGAGGCTAACTTTTATGATGGAGATGAATGATGATGTATAACTTAGAGTAGGCTTGACCCAATTCTTTTGTATCTAATAGTGGTTATGCCTTTATTTCCACTAATGGGACAAGTTGATGATATGTAATTCTTTATTCAGACCTTCATTCTTTTGTGACTAATGGTCATTGTATTTATTGCATAGAGCTCTGACTTACTTTGGGAGTATATTTAATGGAATTATTATGATAATTCTTGATGTTGATACTTGATATGATTTTATTTGGATTGAATTGTCAAAAGAAACAAAAATCTACAGGTACCTTTGAGATGTTTTTCTCATGCTTTGGACCTTTTTGGGTTTGGGGCGTGACATCAGCCTCCTTAGACAAAACCCTCATCATTTGGTCTGCCCAAACCCTGACTCTCCTCCACCGCCTCACCGGCCACTCCGAGGGCATCTCCAACCTCACTTGGTCCTCCGACTCCCACTACATCTGCTCCACCTCTGACGGCCGCACTCTTCGCATCTGAGACGCACGCGCCTCCACCAGCGACTCCTCCCACGTCAAGACCCTAAAGGGCCACTCCAATTTGGTCTTCTGCGTGAACTTCAGCCCCTAATCGAATATGATCGTGTCTGGGTCTTTTGACGAAATGGTGCGTGTTTGGGAGGTGAAGACTAGGAAGTGTTTGCATGCGATCAAGGCGTATTCTATGCCTGTTACGTCTGTGCATTTCAATCGAGATGGGTCGTTGATTGTATTGGTGAGTCACGATGGGAGTTGTAAGATTTGGGATTCGTCTAAGGGTATGCTTTTGAATACGCTTATCGATGAGAAAGTTTTGAGAAAATTAGGGAAAAACTGTATTACAGAGTTTAGACTAAAGTTCAATTTAGTTCTATGAGTATTTGTTTGTTTGCTTAAAAGATTGTTTGATTAGCTAGGTATTGGTCTAGGTGAGGAGAAGTTCTTTTTGGTTGTGAGAAAGTTTGGGAAAATAAATGAAAATGAAGTGGTTGATGTTCTTATAAAGCTAAAAGATTTTAATTCGATTTTCAAGGGTCCTGTTTGGTTTATGAGAAATTTTGTAGTTGCTAACTTAATGGGAAAATCTAGTAACAAGTTATTTATTTATTTGGGTCATATTGGGTTAAATGGGCGGGTTACTAATTAAATGGGTTGGACGGATAATGGATAATTAATTTATATATAAACGGGTCATAAATGGATAAATAGGTAATTACACACCCAACCCATTTATGACCTAACCCGCCCATTTGCCACCCTTAGCTGTGGGTAATGTGGTTAATCTTTCAACTGTGTTCCAAGTATGATGATTTAATAAGTAATGAACATATAATTATATAAACTGTGTATCTATTTTTTTATTATTATGTTCATATGTGGTGTTCCATTGCGTCATTAATTTCTTGGTTGCTTGAAAGAGATTTTTTTTTTCTTCGCTCAATAAGTTAGGCAGACGAATTCAAAAGGATCAAGGAAAATAATACAAGCTAAAGGGCACACCTAGGAGCCAAGAAAATAAAATCATGCAAGGATAAAAAATTGCAATTATGTCACCTAGTTTGGTTACTTTAAATTAGTGGTTGCGGAGGCATTATTTGAGCTTCAATATTAGTACTAATTTGCATGGTTAATCGGTTTATATATATATATATATATAATGGACAAAAGGGGCTTCTGCCCTTTTCACGAAAATTAAATAAGAAAATGCCCTATTTCTCAAATTAATTAGGGAAATGCCCCTCTTTTTAAAATCGAGTTTCTAAAAATCGATTTAGGCCCTATAGCGGCGTTTTTAGAGAGCCTATAGTGACGTTTTAAAGACCTATAGTGACGTTTTTTAACTCGACTTCAATAAAATCGAGTTATAGGCAATGAAATCAACCTATAGTGGCGTTTTTTTTACCTATAACTCGATTTCTTTAAAGTCGAGTTAAAAAACGTCACTATAGGCTCCCTAAAAACGCCGCTATAGGGTTTTAGAAATTTTTTTTTTCTAACTCGATTTTTAGAAACTCGATTTTCAAAAGAGGGGCATTTCCTTATTTAGTTTGGGAAGGGGGACATTTTCCTATTTAATTTGCCCAAAAAGGGCAGAAGCCCCTTTTGTCCTATATATAATACTACTTGGGTTGTATAGTTGGGCAATTCATAGCAATGGAGAAAGTACAACTTTTGTGTGTTTTTGTGTAGAATGCGAGATTTTGCTAGAGATGAAGTGGAACATTCACCTTTTTGCTAACAAGAAATGCCTATAAATCCAAATGATCGATTGGAAAATGAGAATGGTTTTGTCATTGTGGAGAGGTGCAAGAATGACAAGGATCTTTAACGTGTGAAACCATGACAAAATGAGGTATTCACAACCATGCCACCCAACAACACTGTAAAAGAAAATTGACAAACATCATTAAGTAAGGTTTCTCCATTTTGTAAGCAATAGTCAAAAGTTTTCAATTGTTGAAGAAAAACAATAGAGATTCCTTCATTATTTGAGTGACTTTTCAAGTGGTATGTATTAAGATTCCTCAATTATTCAAGTGGCAGACCAATCCAGCACAAGAAAACAAATCCACACAAAAACCTAGCCTTAAGTATGCTTAATAACAAATTAATACCAAATAAATAATGAATAGTTCTTTGAGATTTGAGTTTGATCATCCAGTAAAACAAATTGATGCTGGGTCCAAATTTAGAGAGTGAGATGAGAGTGATGGTGCAAGAAGAGTACAACCATGAGGTGGTGTGTATTCCGATCTTTTGCTAAGCATGGAAATGTTGCTGGAAGATCGGAGGTAATTTCCAACAGTTGGAGGCACTAAATTTTTTTGATTTTTACGTTTTCTTTTCTTTACTGATTTTGCTTTTCTATCTGTTACTACAACAATAGGTATATTTGGTGATGAAATTTAGCGAGGGAAATATTTTCGTCACCAAAAGGTCATAGTGCTACTCAAAGTAAGGCTCTAGTTATAAGAAATAAAAAAGAAATAATTTTGGCAACAAAATGCAATTTTCGTCTATTTGTGCTACTCAAAATAACCAATTGATGAATGTGTCATTTGAGTTAGTGTTTATGGGCAAGGGAGAAGATTGTTTGTGGCTCACCTAATAATCTTTAGTTTGCATTTACTGTCCTATAATGTAGTTTTTCTCAAGTTCTTGGTTATCATCTATTCGGTATTAATGCTTCATAGGGATCGTATGATCAAAAGGTTGTGTTTCTGTAAGTTAGGCATGTCTTTTTCTTTGTTTGAAAATCAAAATATTGCAGTTTCTTATTGAACTCTGTTTTGTTTTGAACTTTTCTAAACAAGTTATGAGATGCAAGGAGGGGGGATCACTACAAACAACATGACTTGTTTCGACCCCTTTTTTTCAAGGGTCTACTAAAATTTGTCTAAATAAAAACTAGAGTGTGATGCGCTGCATGACTGTTACAAAGACCTATTAAGGACCCTCGAAATAAATAACACAACCTTGAAATAAGTGATAAAAAAAGGGAGACTTTTTAAGGACCTTCAAAATAAATAACACAACCCTTGAAATAAATGATGAAAAAAAAGCGCGTAATTTTGGCTCCAAAATTTTTAGATTTCTCAATACGTTCCTTGATGAAGCTATACACAAATGGACCAACCCTCAAAATAGGTCTGGAAACAAACACACACTATATATCGTATCGTTCTAATATGAATATCTTAGATTACTCTTTCATTTTGTTTCGAAGTTCTCTCTAGCTTGCTCTTGAAGCGAAGATGAATCATCGGAGTGTGAGGGAATCTCTGATCAGAGGAAGGAATATTCCGGCGGGTCACAACACTGGCAAGCTTGGATCTTTTCTCCAAGAACTGTAGTATTATTTTTGTTACCTCCTCTGGCGAATCTTCCAATGGTACACTTACTGCAAAATTCTTGTTTAGAAATGATTACTGAGATTTTTCGTTCTTTTTCTTGTTGATTCAAGTGAAAAATTATTGTTTCATTTTGTTAGGTTTTTGACAACTCCATTCAAATGCGAAAGGAAGTGAGCTATTTCAACGAAAAAATTCATTTATACGATGCGAATTGATCAGTTAGGGTTTTTTGAGATTTGATTACTTTTTCATGCATGTAATTAAAACGGTTGTGATGATTAATTGATTGGATATATGAGATCTAGCGAGGTTGAATTTTCTCATTCTTCTGCCTAGACATGTGAGCATTTGATCAACAAAGCACGTGAACATACAAGCACGAGCAAATAAGCTTTCAAGTACGCATACATCTTACTATTTAATCACCTTAGCATTTATGCACGATCATTAAAGCATGTGAGTGCACGAGCATCCAATTGCATGAGCACATCAACCTCCAACATTATAGATGTATCATCATTCAGGTGTGTGCACATGTGGATACAAACAAAGGGTTGATTCTTAATGAGAATCAATGAATAAGCCCTATGAAGGGGTGACACTTAAATAAACATGTAAGCAATTAAGCATAAGAGTATACAAACATGTGAGCATGAAAGCATACAAGCATGTAGAAGTACAAGCATATGAGCATTTAAGCACCCAAGTACACATAACTCTTACTGCCCAATCATCTTAGCATTTAAGCACAATCATTAAAGCATTTTAGCGCACGAATTTCCAACTGCATGATCACTTAAGCCTCTAAGCATATAGACATATCATTATACAAGTGTGTGCACATGTGTGTGGATATCAAACATGTGAATATCAATGCATGTGAGCATGGGAGCATGCGATCATCCAAGCATATAAGGATGATAGCATGGTATCATCAAAGCATGTGATAATGGAAGCATGTAATCATCAAAGCATGCAAGCATGGGATCATGTGATCATCAAGGCATGCGAGCATGGGATCATGTAATCATCAAAGCATATGAGTGTGTGAACATTCAAACATGTTGGCATCCAAGCACATGAGCAATTAAGCATTTGAGCTTCCAAGCGTGTGAGCATGGGAGCAAACGATCATTGAAGCATGTAAGAACATGTGAGTATGAGAGCATACGTGCATGTGAGAATGTGATCATCAAAGCATTCAAACAAATGAGCATAAGGGAATACAAGCATGTGGGCATGTGATCGTTAAAGCATTTAGACATGGGGGCATATGATCATCAAGGCATGTAGACATGGGAGCATTCGATCATCAAAGCATGTGAACATTGGAGCATGTGATCATTAAATCATATGAATATAATAGTCTGTGATTATCAAAGCAAGTAGACATGTGAGCATGTGATCAACAAAGCAAGTAGACATCTGAGCATGTGATTAACAAAGCATGTGAACATACACGCACATGAGCATATAAGCATCGAAGTACATATACATCTTACCATCTAATCACCCTAGCATTTAAAGATAATCAGCAAAGCATGTGAGTGCATGAGCATTCAACTACATAAGCACATAAACCTCCAAGTATATAGATATATCGTCATCCAAGTGTGTGCACATGTGGATACAAACATAGGGTTGATGCTTAATGAGAATGAATGAATTTGTATTATGAAGGAGTGACACTTAATTGAACATGTGTGCATTTAAACATAATAGTATACAAACATGTGAGCATGAGAGCATACAACCATGTGAGCATACAAGCATATGAGCATTTAGGCACCCAAGTATACATACCTCTTACAGCCCAATCACCTCAGCATTCAACTACAATCGTCAAAGCAATTGAGCACACGAACATTTAATTGCATAATCACTTGAGCCTTTCAGCATATAGACATATCATCATCCAAGTGTGTGCACATGTGTATGGATATCAAACAAGTGAATATCAATGCATGTGAGCAAGGTAACATGTGATCATCAAAGGATATAAGCACAAGAGCATGGGATCATTAAAGCATGTGAGCATTGGAGCAAGTGATCATCAAAGCGTGAGAGCATGGGAGCATGCAATCGTCAAGGCAAGTGCATATGGGAGCATGTGATCATTAAAGCATATGAGCATTCAAACATGTGAGAATCCAAGCATGTGAGCAATCAAGCAAGTGAGCATCCAAGCAAGTGAGCATTCAAGCATGTGAGCATGGAAGAATACGATCATCGAAGAATGTCAACATGTGAGAAACCAAGCAAGTAAGAACATGTGAGCATGAGAGCATACCTGTATATGAGCATGTGATCATCAAAGTGTCCAAACATATCAGCATGGGGGCATACACGTGTGTAACCATGAGATCATCAAAGCATGTAGACATGGGAGCATATGTTCATTAAGGCATATAGACATGGGAGCATACGATCATCGAAGCATGTGAACATAGGAGCATGTGATCATCAAAGCATGTGAACATAGGAGCATGTGATCATCAAAGCAAGTACACATGTGAGCAAGTGATCATCAAAGCAAGTACACATGTGAGCAAGTGATCATCAAAGCAAGTACACATGTGAGCATGTTATCAACAAAGCATGTGAACATACAAGCACATGAGAATTTAAGCATCGAAGGACACATACATCTTATCGCCCAATCACTTTGGAATTTAAGAACGAGATCCAACTGCATGCATTCATCAAAGCATATGAGAATGATGGCATTGGAGCATGTGATCATCAAAGCGTGTAAGCATTCAAACATGTAAGAATCCAAGCATGTGAGCAATTAAGGATGTGAGCATCCAAATATATGAACATGGGAGCATACGATCATTGAAGCAAGTAGACATGTGAGGAACTAAGGGCTCGTTTGGTTTGGCCACGACTTAGTTTCCATCACCCAAAAATCAAGCCAAACAAGATTTTTTCGGTGGGACCCACGCGTTTTGGAAACTCAGTGATGAAAACTGAGTGATATCACTCAAAATCATGGTGATCCAAACAAGCTACAAGCATGTAAGAACATGTGAGAATGAGAGCGCACCGGCGTGTGAGCATGTGATCATTAAAGCGTCCAAACATATAAACATGAGGGCATACAGACATATGTGTATGTGATGGTCAAAGCAAGTAGAAATGAGAGCATACAATCATCGAAGCATGTCATTATCAAATTATGTGAACATCAAAGCATGTGAACATAGGAGCAAGTGATCATCAAAGCAAGTAGACATTTGAGCATGTGATTAACAAAGCTTGTGAACATACAAGCATATGAGAATTTACCCAAGTACACATACATCTTACCATCCAATCACCTTACCATTTAAGCATGATCATTAAAGCTTGTGAGTGCATGAGCATCCAACTGTATGAGCACATCAGCCTCAAAACATATAGATATATCGTCATTCAAGTGTGTGCACATGTGGATATAGACACATAGAATTAATGAATAACTTTTATAAAGGAGTGACTCTTAATTGAACATGTGAGCATTTAAGCATGAAAGTATAGAAGAATGTGAGCATAAGAGTGTGGGAGCATGGGCTCATCAAAGCATATGAGCACGGGAGCGTGGGATTATTAAAGCATGTGAGCATGGGAACATGTGATCGTCAAAGCAAGTGAGCATGGGAGCATGTGGTAATCAAGGCATGTTAGCATTGGAGAATGTGATGAATAAAGCATGTAAGCATGTGAGCATCTGGGCATGTTAGTAATGAACTATGTAAGGATCTAAACATATGAGAATGAGAGCATACAATCTTCAAAGCAGGTCGACATGTGAGAAACCAAGCATGTAAGAACATGAGAGCATACGGGCATGTAATCATCAAAGCGTCCAAACATATAAGCAAAAGGGCATATAGGCATGTGGGCTTGTGATTGTGAAAGCATGTAGACATGGAAGCATACGATCATTAAGGCATGTAGATATGGGAGCATATGATCATCGAAGCATGTGAACATAGGAGCATATGATCATCAAAGCATGTGAACATTGGAGCATGTGATCATCAAAGTAAGTACACATGTGAGAACGTGATTAACAAAGCATATGAACATACAAGCACATAAACATTTAAGCATCCAAGTACACATACATCTCATTGTCCAATCATCTTAGGATTTAAGCACGATCATCAAAGCATGTGAGTGCAAGAGCATTCAACTACATGAGCATATCAGCCTCTAAGCATATAGATATATTGTCATTCAAGTGTGCGCAAATGTGGATGCAAACAAAGGGCTGAAGCTTAATGAGAATTAAAAAATAAATATTATGAAGTAATGACACTTAATTTAAGTGTGAGCATCTAAGCATGAGAGTATACAAGCATGTGAGCCTGAGAGCATATAAGGATGTGATCATGAGAGCATACAAGCATGTTAGCATACAAGCATATGAGCATTTAAGCACCCAAGTACACATACCTCTAATCTCCTATTCACCACAGCATTCAAGCACAATCATTAAAGAATTTGAGAGAATGCCTAATTACACACTTACTTAAGCCTCTAAGCCTATAGACATATCATCGTCCAAGTGTGTGCACATGGGTGTGGATATCAAACATGTGAATATCAATGCATGTGAGCATTGAGCATGTGTTCATCAAAGCATTTGAGCATGGGAGCGTGGGATCATTAAAGCGTGTAAGCATGGGAGCATGTGATCGTCAAAGCATGTGAGCATGGGTGTAACACTCGCCTCACTTAAATTTAATTTAATTCCTTCTAGAATGGAGTTGATGAATTATTTAATTTATTTTGAAGGTGATATTATTTTATATTATTATATCTACAAAGAAAATAAATAAAAGAAGATGTAACGTGGAGAGTTATTTTGTAGATTATTCATATATAACTTTTAGTCTCCTTATCAATTAAGAAAAAGGATAAGAGATTAAAACCTATTTGGATTAGGAGTTTAAGTGTTATTGGAATCCTTTAGAGTTCTAGCCTATCTAAACAACCTTAATTTGAGTTTAATTGGGAATTAAAGTCTTGGAAGCTTATTTAAATTTTATGGGCTTCTTGGAGGCTAAAGAGATAAGTTTTAGTGGGTTTTAAATTCCAGCCAAAGTAGGAAATGTATTTAACGTGTAAAGTTGAATTTATTTAAGAGTACTAATTGGAGTGGGATTGGTCTTCCTAGACTAAATTGGAGTGTTATTTTAGAGGTGTGTGTGTGTGTGTGTGTATTGGGTCTTTTTAAGTCAACCACATGAAAGGTAGAGAGAGACTGCAAGATTCCGAAAAAAAAGAAGAAGAAGAGAAGAAGTCAGTGCTTAGCGTGTAAAGGTTTAGGAGCAAAGAATTAGGGTTTCTCTACATTGAAAAGAATAGAATAATGTGGTACTACAACAACAACCAGCAAGTTAATATTGTACTGAGGTAAACATCTAACTATACATGCTTTATTGGAATCATTAAACACATCTTTGACTTAGGATTCATCATCTCATAGTCGCCTGGAAGTCTTAGAAATTATATTGATATATTCAAGGGAAGAAAGGCTATCATGGAAGTATCTATATAAACGTACATTAGTTAATCCAAAGGCCCTACAAACCTAGGGCTTAACTTACCCTTTTTGCCAAATCTCATTACTCCTTTCATAGGTGCAACCCGTAAGAAAACTTTATCTCAAATTTCAAGTTCTATAGCGTTTGGTTTAATGTCATAATAGCTTTTCTGTCTACTTTGGGCTGCTCGTAGTCTATCACGAATTTGATTTACCTTTTCACAAGTCCTCTGAATAATCTCTGGCCCCAAGATTTTTTGTTCTCCAACATCATCTCAACAAATTGGGGATCTACACTTTTTCCCATACCAAGCCTCATAAGGTGCTGCTCTAATACTTGAATGGTAACTATTATTATAAACAAACTCCACCAAAGGTAAGTGACTAGCCCAACTCCCTTTAAAATCCAAAACACATGCTCTCAACATATCTTCTAAAGTTTGAATAGTCCTTTCAAACTGTCCATCTGTCTGAGGGTGGAAAGCTGTGCTAAAATCAAATCTAGTACCCAAGGCCTTTTGCACACCTCCCAAAAAATGAGAAGTAAACCTTGGATCTCTATCTGAAACAATAGAAGTAGGTACTCCATGAAGTCTTACAATCTCATCAACATAGAGCTGAGCTAACTGATCAAGGGAGTAGTTCATCCGAATAGGGAGAAAATGAGTTGATTTAGTCATTCTATCAACACTCACCCAAATAACATCATGACCCTTAGGAGATCACGGCAATCTTGAAACAAAATCCATAGTAATTTTTTCCCACTTCCATTAGGGAATAGGTAGTGATTGCAACAAACCCAAGGGTCGTTAGTGCAACACCTTAACTTGCTGACAAGTTAAACATTGCTCTACAAAGTGAGCAATCTCCCTTTTCATATTATTCCACAAAAAGTCTTCACGAAGATCATGGTACATCATTGTACTATCCGAATGTATTGTATATGGGGAGTAGTGAGCCTCCTTTAGAATCTCCTTTTTAATCAATAGATCATCTGGCACACAAAGTCTACTCCCAAATCTCAAAACACCATCCTCAAAAATAAAAATTTAGATTTCTTTCCACTACGCACCCCATCCATGATTTTCTTTAAATGTGGGTCATCGGCTTGTGACAATTTAATTCTTTCCACCAGAGTTGGTTGAACACTCAAACTAGCCAGTTAGGCCTCAAAATGGCCTTTAACAACCTCAATCTCTATCCTTTCAAGATCCCGAAATATTTCCTTTTGAGTGGTTAGCAAAGCAGCTGAAAAACTTGAAGGCTTTCTACTAAGAGCATCAGTTACAACATTAGCTTTATCAGGATGATAGTTAATAGAACAATCATAATCCTTAACCAATTCCAACCATCTCCGTTGCCTCATATTTAACTCCTGGGTAAAGAAATACTTTAAACTTTTATGATCAGTGAAAATCTCGCATCTTTCCCCATACAAATAATTTTTCAACTGACAAGAGGCATAAGCCACAACCTTCCCATTTTGCATCAACACACAACCAAGTCCCTTATGAGAAGCATCCCTATAAATGACAAAACCTCTTGTACCTGAAGGGATAGTTAACACTAGAGTTGTGACCAATCTCAGCTTTAGCTCTTGGAAGCTTTTCTCACATTCTTCCTTCCATTCAAATTTAACATTTTTCCAAGTAAATTGTGTTAAAGGAGTTGCAATGTAGGAAGATCCCTCTACAAATCTTTTATAGTAACCAGTAAGGCCTAAGAAACTTCTAACCTCACTCACATGTGTAGGCCTATCCCAATTAACCACCGCTTCTACCTTATTAAGATCCACCGTAATTCCATCCTTAGATATCACATGACCCAAGAATGCTACTTGATTCAATTAAAATTCACACTTCTTCAGTTTAGCATACAACTTCCCTTCTCTTAGAATCTGCAAAACAATCCTCAAGTGTTCTTAATGCTCATCTTGACTCTTAGAATAAATCAAAATATCATCAATGAACACAATGACAAATCGATCCAACTCATGAAACACCCTATTCATAAAATCCATAAAAGTAGCAGGAGCATTAGTTAATCCAAACGGCATTACCAAAAATTCATAATGACCATATCTAGTTCGAAAGGCTGTCTTTGGTATATCCTCACCCCTAATCTTCAACTGGTGTTAACCAGAATGAAGATCAATCTTAGAAAAGACTTGTGTTCCTTGCAACTAGTCAAATAAGTCATCAATATGAGGCAAAGGATATTTTTCTTAATGGTAGCTCTATTTAGCTCACGGTAATCACTACATAACCTCATAGACCCATCATTTTTCTCAAAACAATGAACACCAGCATGGTAAGAAGCCAACTATTCCATGCCCAAAATGGCATCAAAATCATGCATATCTAGTAACACCAAATAAGCCAATAACTCTCTACCCTCAATACAAAGAATACAATACTCAAGCACAAGATTAATCATTAAAGTATCACCAATAGGGGTTGAAACCAATAACTCCAAAATCAAGTAATTCAAGGCTCTCAATAACTTTTCAATCTTTAGCAACCAATTCTGCTGCCATTGGATCAGGCTCCCCATTAAATGTTGGAGGGTTTTGCTTATGGAACTCCCCAAAAGAACAACCCTCCTACTTACACTCACCACCCTGGACCGATCTAGCAATCCTAGCATAGATCCTGTCTGCCACCTCATCAATCTCACCACCATTAGGAGTGACAAATCTCTCATGCCCTTGGCATCGCCTAAGGCCATGCTTTGGAGCTGCAACCTCATCTACATTCCTTACTTTATGTGCTTTCTTTTTAGGAGGTATAGTGTACAAAGGTACTTATGTTTATGCCCAAGAAACAAGCAAGCAAATCACAAGGCAACATAGAAGGTTAGCATAGAAAAGATAGATAAGGAAAAAGGAATAGCAGGTGGAAGCTGAAACAAAGGTACAAAATAAAGAATTCATCAAACCCCTAATGCTCTGACTTAGATCAAAATCAATTCCTATTTTCAAAGTCTACAGAATCATAACCTAAGCTCTGATACCATAACTGTCACCCCCCAAACCCAAAAGGGTCTAAAGCATGAGAAATACATCCCAAGGGTACTTGTTGATTTTTCCTTTTTGGCAAATCAAACAATTGGAGATCTTTATTTTCCTTTTTTTTTCCACAAGATAAGAATATATAACCATACTAAAATCTCCACATTACAAGTCAGAGCTCTATAACACATTTACGAACAATAACTAAGAATCATGTGCCTCTACATAATACAAGAATATATTACAAAACTCTAATTAAATTACACAAAGTCACAATCTTATCAAGAATAAGGACCTTAACATTGAGTCTAGGCCTACCACACCAAAGGCTAACAAACCTCAAGCGACCCACCTCCAATAGAATTAATTAAGGTCTCGTTGAACATAGCAAGATCGAGTCACCAACCATTTACAGCAAAAGTCTCAGAATTTAACATCGCACTCTAATCATCACCAAAGAAGTAAGCTCCATACCCAAGGTATAGCTAATAAATCTGAAAAACTATTAGAGGGTAGGATGAGATAACGCCCAGTAAGTAGCATAATTAATGGAGGTAGGGGAAATGCAAGTTTCATAATAATGAACAGTTTACAAAACATGTTTTAGTTTGGGAAATTGCTAATTGAACACTGCAGGATCATTTTTTGTAATAATATAACAAGAATGATTAAATGATGAAACACAAAGTTTCTCAAAATAATACCATGAAACTATATATTATAATCTGTGAGCACTAACAATATAATTTCCAAAACCATAAAATCTAATATACGGTAATTTTATCACAAATATACCATACTACCACATAGACCGGTCAGGGGATCCACCCATTCACAACTGGCATGATATTGTCCTCTCTGGTATGCAGATTCTTGGACCCATGGATAACAGCCTCACCTATACCCTTAAGGTTTTTCTCTCCCCCCATGGGCAGCAGAGAGAGCGTGTCAAATAGAACCTCTCTTGCATGTGGTCTCTTGGCCTCATGGACAGCAGCCTCACCCACACACAATCAAGGAACCTCTTCCCCCCATTGGCAGCAGGGAAGAACGCGTTATCCAAAGTGAAAGGGCACTGACATGGATCTGATTCCGTTGTCACAAAGACTACGGAAACCAAATCTGGTGATCATCGGGAAATCACACATGGCATGGTGTTAAAACCCCATAAAGCTCACATGTTACATTACTTTCAAATACATAGTTCATATCTAGGTAATTTTAGAAAACCTTAAATAATTTAAATTCCACACAGTTTGTAAGGTTTTCAACTTCATTCTTGTCAAAAGATTTTCTATCAATTTCCCTCATAACAAGACAAAATTAGCATCTTTAAATTTTCTAATATACCATAAAATCCATGATTTCCCTATCAAAGATTAAATAAAAGATGCTCATTTTTCCATATCAATAATTCATGCATTTCCCCAAATGCAATATCAAATATGATGCATTTTCATATATATAATCATATATATATATATATATATATATATATATATATATATATTAAGGTTACGACACAATAGTTTTTAGGAAAATAAAGTTTCCATAAGTAGTTTCCAAAAGCGTGTCTAACCCCAAAAACAACATTTATACAACATGGTTATTTTCAAAATCCCATTAAAAAAAACTACTTACCTTGCAACCCGCAGAAAGCCTAATTCTCCAAGTTCCAAAGGAGATTAGCTAGAACCTCAACATTATCAAGCAAACCTAACACAATAAGCATAAATGTTAAAATTGTATCTAGCTACAGTTTAGGAATTGCCAAATGTAAACTTAATTAGGCAAGCCTAATATTTAACCTCATCAATAACATATTCCTCTTCCAAAGTTTCTCAACAAATTAAATCACAAGGCATAGACTCCAATTTATAAATTTAACCCATTCAATATCATCTCCAACATTATGACTAGCTTCCATAAGATTTACACAACATCATCAAGAGACCCATGTAAGCAAAATCAAAATATCCTCCAAGACAAGGAATTTTTGAACTTCAACTAACTCTAAATAAACCCAATAGCAAAGGAAAAATTATATTTACCAACCATCATATGTTATAACTCAAAACCCCTAAATTTTCCACCATACATAAACCTTAAGTAGTCATCATTAGCACAAACCATATACCCACTCATCAAATAATTCCACCAATACAAAACCCATACATACAAACACATAAATATCACTTCCAATGCTCATAAATCACATGGGTATTATTATTAAAGCTTAAATTAAAATAACCTCAAGCAAAAGTGTAAAACCCACCAAAAAGATTAGAAATTTTTACCTCAAACAAAAGATGAAAATGCTTAGAGGTTCCTAAGGACTTTTCGGTGACATTGCCCGAAAAATGATGGTGGAGATGGTGGCATGGAGGTACCGGTGGGAGAGTGTGAGTCAGTGGAGAGGAGTGTTAGACAGAAAATGAAAAAGAAGAAAAAGAAAGAAATGATAAGTGAGGAGCTTGGCCGGTCAAAGAGATAAAGAGATGAGTGAAATTGAGTGGTGGGGAATGATGTGGTAGGTGGGGCACGTGTGGTCCCAAAAATATCCAACCAAAACCTTTTTTTTTTTTCTTCTATTTGACTAGGACGTTACAGTGTGTGTGTGTGTATATATATATATATATTTGCAAAAGTGAAGTTTCAAAAACTTATACCATTGTCAATGCTTTATACACATACTTGAATTTTATTATTTCTTGTGTGTTATTTTGAAATTGTATATGTTAAGAATGACTCAAAACTATATTTTTGAGAAAGTATTCATTATATGATAAATGATTGTTATTGACAATATTGTAATAAAGTAAGAATGTTTTCAAGTGGTTAGCTAGACAGTTTGCAACCTTTGCCAACACAGGGTTAAGTGTTGGCCTTTGGTCGATGTAGTGTTATTGTAGTGTGGTGTAGTATTATCATTTGCTCTTCGGAGCCAATGTTATTGTTTGCTCTTTGGAGCCAATGTTGCCTCTTTGAGGTTAGTGTTATTGTTTCCTATGGGAATCACCCACTAAGTGTTTAGCAGTTTATGTCTTTGTTTGACTAATGTTTAATGTTTTTCATATTAAACTATTGTTTTATTGTTATTGACCTTTAGGGATGGCAATGGGGCGGGGCGGGGCCGAAGGATGGGGTCTTAGTCCCTGCCTCGTATGGTTTTGTCTTGCCCCATCCCTGCCTCGCCCCGCCCCGCATGATGGGGAAAATTTTCTCACCCCATCCCCGCCCCTTGGGGCCCTGTGAAGCCCCGCCCCACCGCGTAAAACTCTACTTTTTGTTAATTTGCCCTACAACTAGTACACTTTTTTTAATGAAACTTATTTCATTAATAAAAATATACTTGAAATTACAACTAAATTTATCCCATCAAATCAAATCAAGTTTTAGAAAAAATTGAATAATATATCCAAGTGTTTAATAAGACAATCATAGAAAATAAAAATAAAAATCTCATAGTATAACATATAACAAAATAAAGGCAAAGAACCAAATTGGGTAGAATAAAATAAGCTAATATTGATATGGTTGTTTAAATAGTAGGGTTTTAAGGTATGAAAAATTTACAATTATAACCTTTAGCAATGTGGGGTGGGGCGAGGACGGAGAGGGGCGGGGTAGGGTGGGTCTAAACGGTCTAAACACATCCCCGCCCTGCCCCACCCCGTAGTGCAGGGCTAAAATCTTGCCCTATCCCAGCCCCACCACATTTACGGGGCGGGAAAAACCCGCACGGGGCGAAGCGGGGAGGGGCGGGTTAAGCAGGACGGGGAAAAATTGCCATCCCTATAGACCTTTATAAGTGGAAAAGTTGTTTATTACTATAATATATTGTTTCTAACTATTTAGTGTATTTTGGCTAACTAAAGTGGTTACTATTTTTTTTACTGATTACAATGTTATAGTTAAATATTTTCTTTTTGACAGTTTTATAGAATATATTATATTATTGTTAAAACTATTTGTAAATATTTTGTAAAGATTATATTTTGTAAATGTTACTATTGTTTTGTTTTGAAAGACATCCTCTTGTTATGTAGTATATTATTGAGCTTCTAGCTCACCCTCCTTTCTCTACCCTTTTAGATTAGAGCAGTGGAATATTTTTTTTTTAGTGGTAGATCATCGGAGCCATAGATTGAAGACTTCTTTTGGAGTTATGTTAGTTGATGGACTATTTTATAGTGTTTTCTTAGGATAGTGAGTTTAGTATTCATGAAACTATTTGGGATTGTATTTGGAGACTTTATTGTTAAAGTTTTAATTTGATGGATTTTATAAGAAAGGCTTGATGGTTTGAAGTTTATTTGTGGATATTTAATTACACTCTCCATTATAACAAATGTTGATTATTTATAAGATAGGTCGTGCATCTAAATCCTTGGTATGGGTTTGGGTTGTTACAATGGGAGCATGTGATCATCAAGGCATGTAAGCATTGGAGAATGTGATATCAAAGCATGTGAGCGTGTGAGAATTTAAACATGTGAGCATCCAAGCATTTCAACAATCAATAATGTAAGTATCCAAGCATGTTAGCATGAGAGCATACACGATTATCAAAGCAGGTGGACATGTGAGCAATCAAGCATGTAAGAACATGAGAGCATACAGGTATGTGAGCATGTAATCATCAAAGCATCTAAACATATGAGCATGAGGGCATACAAGCATGTGGGCATGTGATCACTAGAGCAAGTAGACATGTGAGCATGTGATCATCAAGGCAAGTACACATGTGAGAATGTTATCAACAAAGCATGTGAACATACAAGAACATGAACATGTAAGCTTCAAAGTACACATACATCTTACAATCCAATCACCATAGTATTTAAGCACGATCATGAAAGCATGTGAGTGCACAGGCATCTGACTCAACGAGCACATTAGCCTACAAGTATATAGATATATTGTCATCCAAGTGTTTGCACATGTTGATACAATCAAAGGGTTGATGTTTAATGAGAATTAATGAATAACTCTTATGAAAGAGTTACACTTAATTGAACATGTGAGCATTTAAGCATGAGAGTATACAAGCATGTAACCGCGAAAGCATACAAGCATTTGATCATGAGAGCATATAAGCATGTGAGCATACAAAAACTACACATACCTCTAACCTCCCAATCACCTCAGCATTCAAGCATAATCATCAAAGCATTTGACTGCACGAATGTCCAACTACATGATCACTTAAGCCTCCAAGCCTATAAACATATCATCATCCAAGTGTGTGCTCATGTGTGTGGATATCAAACATGTGAATATCTATTCATTAGATCATGTGATCACCAAAGCAAGTTGACATGTGAGCATGTGATCATCACAGCAAGTACACATGTGAGCATGTTATCAACAAAGCATGAGAACATACAAGCATTTGATCATGAGAACATACAAGAATGTGAACGTGAGAGCATACAAGCATATGAGCATTTAAGCACCCAAGTATACATACCTCTAACCTCTCAATCTCTTTTGCATTCAAGCACAATCGTTAAAGTATTTTAGCACACATACGTCGAACAACACGATCACTTATGCCTCCACCTGTGGGTACATGTGTGAGGATATCAAACATGTGAGCATGAAATCATCAAAACATTTGAACATAGGAGTAGGTAATCATCAAAACATCCAAGCACATGAGCATGAAGGCACATAGGTAATTTGGCATGTGATCATCAAAGCATGTAAACGTGGGAGCATACAATCATCGAAGCATGTGAACATAGAAGCATATGAACATCAAAGCATGTGAACATAGGAGCATGTGATCATCTAAACAAGTAGATATGTGAGCATGTTATCATTAAAGCAAAGACAAATGTGAATAGGTTATCAACAAAGCATGTGAACATACAAGCATGTGATCATGAGGGCATACATGGATATGAGCATTTAAGCACAATTGTCAACGCATTTAAGCGCACGAACATCCAACTACGCGATCACTTTAGCTTTTGAGCCAATAGACATTTCATCATCCAAGTGTGTGCACATGTGTGTGAATATCAAACATGTGAATATGAATGCGTATGAGCATTTGATCATCAAAGCGTCCAAGCAAATGAGCTCGAAGGCATACAGGCAAGTGGGCCTGTGATCATCAAAGCATGTAGACAAAGGAGCATACGATCATAGAGACATGCGAACAGAGAAGCATGTGATCAACAAATAATGTGAACATAGGAGCATGCAATCATAAAAGTGTTCGAGCATATGAGCATTAAGGCATACAGGCAAGTGGACATGTTCTCGTCAATGCTTGTAGGCATGGGAGATACGTTCAACAAAGCATATGAACATAGAAATGTGTGATTATCAAAGCATGTGAACATCAAAACATGTGAACATAGAAGAATGTGATCATCAAAGCAAGTAGACATGTGAGCATATGATCGTCAAAGCAAGTACAAATGTAAGCATGTGATCAACAAAGCTTGTGAACATACAAGCACAAGAACATTTAAGCATCCATGTACACATACTTCTTACCGTTCAATCACCTTAGGATTTAGACATGCTCATCAAAGCATGTGAGTGCCTGAGCATCCAACTACATTAGCGTATCAGCGTCCAAAACATATAGATATATCGTCATTCAAGTGTGTGCACATGTGATTAAAAATAAATCTTATGAAGGAGTGACACTTAATTTAAATGCTCACATTTAAGCATGACAGCATATAAGCATGTGATTATGAGAGCATACAAGCCTATGATAACTAAAGAACCCAGGTACATATTCCTTTAATCTCCCAATTACCTCAAATCTCCCAATTACCTTAGCATTCAAGGAAAATCGTCAAAGCGTTTGAGCGCACAAACGTCCAACTACATGATCACATAAGCCTTCAAGCCTATAGACATATTAGCATCCTAGTGTGTGCACATATGTATGGATATCAAACATGTGAATATCAATGCTTGTGAGAATGTGATTATCAAAGCATTTGAACGTAGGAGCATGTAATCATCAAAGCGTCCAAGCGTATGAGCATGAAGTCATACAAACAAGTGGGCATGTGATCGTCAAAGCATGTAGGCATGGGAGCATACAGTCATCAAAGCATGTGATTATCAAAGAATTTGAAAATTAAAGCATCTAAACATTAGAGCATATGATCATTAAAGCTAGTACACATGTGAGCATGTTATCAACAAAGCATGAGAACATACAAGCATTTGATCATGAGAGCATACAAGTACGTGATCGTGAGAGCATACAAGCATATGAGCATTTAAGCAACCAAGTTCACATACCTCTAATCTCCCAATCTCCTCAGTATTCAAGCACTATCGTCAAAGCATTTGAGTGCATGTACGTCCAACAACACCATCACTTATGCCTCCAAGCCTATAGACATTTCAGGATCCACGTGTGTGCACATGTGTGTGGATATCAAACATGCGAATATCAATACATTTGAGTATGCAATCAGCAAAGCATTTGAACATAGGAGCAGGTAATCATTAAAAGTATCCAAGCATATGAGCATGAAGGCATACAAGTAAGTGGACATGTGATTATCAAAGCATTTAAACATGGGAGCATACAATCATCCAAACAAGTGAAAATAGAAGCATGTGAACATAGGAGCAAGTGATCATCAGAGCAAGTAGACATGTGAGCATGTTATCATCAAAGAAATGACAAATGTGCGTAAGTTATCAACAACAACATGTGATCATAAGAGTGTTGAAGGTCATTTTTTGTGAAACTCGAATAGAAGGAAGGAAGCCCAACCCAGCAACACGGGCAGCAAAAGAAATGGCAAGCATAGAATAAAACCATTAAGCCCAAGCGGCAGGAATAATGGATCACAGGCCCATAATATAAATAAATGGGTCTTGAGGAAGCAAATGGGCTCAAAAGAGCCTGGAAAGAGAGAAATAGCAAATAGCAAACCCATGGGTAGTGTATGATGTGAAAAAGTAAGAATGGGCCGTGGTAGGCTCAAAGCAATGCAAGCAAAGAGAGTAGGAGATTGATGACAGGCCCACAAACCCCAAGGATGAGTATGAAGTAATTGGGCCAGGGAAGCCCAATGAAGTTAGTAAAAGCCTATGGGAACACAAAGTTAGGAAAAGGGCCGAGGAAGCCCAAGACAAGCAAATGGGCCGAGGATGCCCAAGGGAAAACAAAAGGGACACAGGAGCCCATAAGTAAGAAAACCCATGGCCATGCTAAGCCATTGGGGAAAGAATAAGCGGCAGGCCTGAAAAGGCCTGGCAGGATCAAGTCATTACAGCAGGAATGACAGAGTAGTATGGCAGGACATGATGGCAATCAAGAAATAGGCTGGAAGAAATGTAAAGCCCAATATCAAATAAAGCCCAGCTCCTAAGGGGAATAGGGAATTATAAAATAGCCCACATAAAAGGTCGAAGAAGGGCGGTAGACTGTGCAAGCAAGCCTCCAGACCGCGGCAAACGCATGAGCAGCAGGTAGATTTTGGACATACATGAAAGGGAGGCACGCGCAAGGCCCAGGCACCACCAGCCTGTACCCAGCCAATATGGGACGTGGTGGGGTCATGGGTCAGAGGTAAGGGGGTATGGTTTGGTGGTGGGGAGAGGGGAAAAGATCTATTCTGCGGCTCCTGCCCAAGCTCTTTTGGGGGGTACGTCCTGCTGGGATGACAAACCACCCAAAGGAAGCAAGGTTGAGGGGGGAACCGTTAGGTGCATGCCATGAGGGATAGAGAGAGAAAGCACCTACACCGTGGCAGGAAAGGGTGCCACGGCAGACTAATGAATAAAACAACCTGCCTTTGTCTGGCAAGGGAGAGTGGTACACAGATGAACCCTTGGTGGTCGGCAAGTACACTCAGACCAGACAAAGGTGGTTAAGGGGCAAAGTAGTAAAATCTGGTCACGGCAGGCACTATAAGAAGACCCTTGTCGTGCCCAGAAGAAGGGGATGGGGAAAAACAGGGGAAGATCACGAAATAAAAAAAGAAAGAAAGTAAAAAAAAAGGAAAGAAAAAAAGATAAGAGAGAAAACAGAAAAGGAAGAGAGTTAATACAATGGACATGCACCAGTAGGTCGATTTCCCTCTCTCCCTCTCAAAATCCTACTCTCTTCCAAAAAGTAAAAGGGATTCCCTTTGGGCATTAACCATTCATGTCCGGTTCCCTCAAAGCCATTAATCCCCACGACAGGATCTTTCCTGGGAGATTAGTTGCATTGAGAGGAAGCGTTCTTCCTCTTTGGTTTTGCTTCTGCGGACCAAACTTAACTTTATTTATGTTTCTTCTTGATTAACTCATATTATCATTCACTCATTTACTTTCTTTGTAAAAGTCATTGTTATCACTGTGATTGTGTTTCATAAATAGGGATTATTTGGTCATTTTCTATTAAAAAGTCAGAGGACTCTGTTTTGTTGTTATTATTATATCTGCCTGCCATAACTCATCTGAAATAGCTCTGCCTGCCATAAGTACACTCTTGGTAGACGAGGCATAGTTTGTGCACAAGCCGGCCCAAATTGAGTTGCAGTTGGACCGATCTCAACTCTCGTACTCAGAATACTCGGGCCCACTACCGCAGGAGGCAGCCCAGCCCAACGCACAACACAAAAAAGGCCCCTATAAAGAGCATACATGCATATGAGCATTTAAGCACTCAAGTACACATACCTCTAATCTCTCAATCTCCCCAGCATTCAAGCACAATCGTCAAAGCATTTGAGCGCACGTATGTCCAACAACACGATCACTTATGCCTCCAAGCCTATAGACATTTCAGGATCCATGTGTGTGCATATGTGTATGGATATCAAACATGCGAATATCAATGCATTTGAGTATGCAATCATCAAAGCATTTAGGTAAGTTGGCATATGATTATAAAAGTATTTAAACATGGGAGCATACAATCATCGAAACAAGTGAAAATAGAAGCATGTGAATATGAAAGTATTTGAAAATAAGAGCATGTGATCATCAAAGCAAGTAGACATGTGAGCATGTTATCATCAAAGCAACGACAAATGTGAGCAAGTTATCAACAAAAGCATGTAAACGTAGAAGCATGTGATCATGAGAGCATACATGCATATGAGCATTTAAGCACCCAATTACACATACCTCTAATCTCCAAATCACCTTAGCATTCAAGCACAATCGTCAATGCATTTGAGCGCACGAACGTCCTACTGCATGATCATCAGAGAATTTGAACATCAAAGCCTTTAAACATTGGAGCATGTAACCACCAAAGCAAGTTGACATGTGAGAATGTGATTGTTAAAGCAAGTACACATGTGAGCATTTTATCAACAAAGCATGACAACATACAAGAATTTGATCATGAGTGCATACAAGGATCTGATCGTGAGAACATACATGCATATAAGCTTTTACACACCTAAGTACACATACCTCTAATCGCCTAATCTCCTCAGCATTCAAGCACAATTGTCAAAGCATTTGAGCTTACGTACATCCAAGAACACGAGCACTTATGCCTCTAAGCCTATAGACATTTCAGGATCCACTTATGTGCACATGTGTGTGGATATTAAACATGCGAATATCAATGCATGTGAGCATGCTATAGTCAAAGCATTTGAACATAGGAGTAGGTAAACATCAAAGTGTCCAAGCATATGAGCATGAAAGAATACAGGTAAGTGGGCATGTAATCATGAAAGCATGTAGACATGGGAGCATTCTATCATCGAGGTATGTAAACATAGAAGCATGTCATCAACAAAGCTTGTGAACATCAGAGCATGCAATCATAAAAGTGTCTGAGCCTATGAGCATCAATGCATACAAGAATGTGGATATGTTCTCATCAAAGCATGTAGACATGGGAGCATACGATCATCAAAGTATGTGAACATCAAAATATGTGAACATAGAAGCATGTGATCATCAAAGCAAGTTGACATGTGAGCATATGATTGTCAAAGCAAGTACACATGTGTGCACGTGATCAACAAAGCATGTGAACATACAAGCACATGAGCATTTAAGCATCCAAGTACACATACATCTTACCGTTCAATCACCTTAGGATTTAACTGTGATCATCCAAGCATGTGAGTGCCCAAGCATCCAACTACATGAGCGTTTCAGCCTCCAAGCTTATAGATGTATCATCATTGAAGTGTGTGCACGTGATTAAAAAATAAATCTTATGAAGGAGTGACACTTAATTTAAATGTGAGCATTTAAGCATGAAAGCATACAAGCATTTGAGCACGAGAGCATACAAGCTTGTGATCACGAGAGCATACAAGCATATGTGCATTTAAGAACCTAAGTACACATGCCTCTAATCTCCCAATCACCTCAGCAATCAAGCAAAATCGTCAAAGTGTTTGAGCGCATGAACGTCCAACTACATGATAAATTAAGTCTTTAGGCCTATAGACATATTAGCATCCAAGTCTCTGCACATGTGTGTAGATATCAAACATGTGCATATCAGTGCTTGTGAGCATGCAATTATCAAAGCATTTGAATGTTGGAGCATGTAATCATCAATGCATCCAAGCAAATGAGCATGAAGTCATACAAGCAGGTGGGCATGTGATCATCAAAGCTTGTAGGCATGGGAGCTTACAATTATCGAAGCACATGATCATCAAAGAATTTAAACATCAAAGCATAAAAACATTGGGGCATGTGATCACCAAAGCAAGTAGATATGTGAGCATGTGATCATCAAAGCAAGTACACATGTGAGCATGTAATTATTAAAGAATGAGAACATACACGCATTTGATCATGAGAGTAAACAAGAATGTGATCATGATAGCATAGAAGCATATGACCATTTAAGCGCCCAAGTAAACATACCTCTAATCTCCCAATCTTCTCAACATTCAAGAACAATCGTCAAAGCATTTGAGCGCATGTACGTCCCACAACATGATCACTTATGCCTCCAAGCCTATATACATTTCACGATTTACATGTGTGCACATGTGCATGGATATGTGAATATCAATGCATGTGTGCATGCAATGATCAAAGCATTTGAACATAGGAGCAGGTAATCATCAAAGTGTCCAAGCATATCAGCATGAAGGCATATAGGTAAGTAGGCATGTGATCATCAAAGCATGTAGACATGGGAGCATACGATCATCGAAACATGTGAACATAGAAGCATGTGAACATCAACTTATGTGAACATAGAAGCATGTGAACATCAACTTATGTGAACATAGGAGCGTGTGAACATCAACTTATGTGAACATAGGAGCGTGTGATCATCATGGCAAGTAGACAAGTGAGCATGTTATCATCAAAGTAAAGAAAAATGTGAGTAGGTTATCATTAAAGCAAAGAAAAATGTGAGCAGGTTATCAACAAAGCATGTGAACATACAAGCATGTGTTCATGAGAGCATAGATGCAAATGAGCATTTAAGCACCCATGTGCACATGCCTCTAATCTCCCAATCACCTCAACATTCAAGCACAGTTGTCAACGTATTTGAGTGCAATGGCCAACTACATGATCACTTTAGCCTTCAAACATGTGATTGTAAGAGTAGACATGCACATGAGCATTTAAGCACCTAAGTACACATGCCTCTACTCTCCCAATCACCTCAGTATTCAAGCACAATCGTCAATGCATTTGAGTGCAAGAACGTCCTACTACACGATCACTTTAGCCTTTGATCCAATAGACATTTCATCATCCAAGTGTGTGCACATGTGTGTGGATATCAAACATGTGAATATCAATGCATGTGAGCATGTGATTATCAAAGCATTTCAACATAGGAGTAAGAAATCATCAAAGCGTCCAAGCATATGAGCTTGAAGGTATACAAGGAAGTGGGCATGTGATCATCAAAGCATGTAGATAGGGAAGCATTCTATCATCATGACAAGTGAACATAGAAACAAGTTATCAACAAAACATGTGAACCTAAGAGCATGCAATCGTAAAAGTGTTTGAGCATATGACCATCAAGGCATAAAGTCAAGTGGACATGTTATCGTCAAAGCATGTAGAATTAAGAGTATATGATAATCAAAGCATGTGAACATAGAAGTGTGTGAGCATCAAAGCAGGTGAACATAGAAGCAGGTGAACATCAAGGCATACATCCAAGTGGACATGTTATCGTCAAAGCATGTAGACTTGGGAGTATACGATAATCAAAGAATGTGAACATAGAAGTGTGTGAGCATCAAAGCAGGTGAACATCAAAACATGTGAACAAAGATGCATGTGATCATCAAAGCAAGTAGACATGTGAGCATATGATCTTCAAAGCAAGTACACATGTGAGCACATGATCAACAAAGCTTGTGAACATAAAAGCACAAGAGCATTTAAGCAAACAAATACACATAAATCTTATAGTCCAATCACCTTAGGATTTAAGCATGATCATAAGAGCGTGTGAGCGCCCGAGCATCCAACTACATGAGCGTATCTGCCTCCAAGCATATAGATATATCGTCATTCAAGTGTGTGCACAAGTGGTTAAAAAATAAATCTAAAGAAGTAGTTCCACTTAATTTCAATGTGAGCATACAAGCATATGAGCATTTAAGCAGCCAAGAACACATACCTCTAATCTCCTAATCTCCTTAGCAATTAAGCACAATCGTCATACCATTTAAGTGCACGTACGTCCAACAACACGATCACTTATGCCTCCAAGCCTATAGACATTTCATGATCCACGTGTGTACACATGTGTGTGGATATCAATGCATGTAAGCATGCAATCATTAAAGCATTTGAACATTGGAGCAGGTTCTCATCAAAGCGTCCAAGTGTATGAGCATGAAGGCATACAAGTAAGTGGGCATGCGATCATCAAAGAATGAAGACATGGGAGCATATGATCATTGAAACATGTGAACATAGAAGCATGTGAACATTCAAGCAGGTGAACAAAGGAGCATGTGATCATCAAAGCAAGTAAACATGTGAGCGTGTTATCATCAAAGCAAATATGAATGTAAGTAGGTTATCAACAAAGCATGTGTTCATATGAGCAGACATGCATATGAGCATTATTCACCCAAGTTCACATACCTCTAATCTCCCAATCACCTCAGCATTCAAGCACAATCGTCAACGCATTTGACTGCACGAACGTCTTTCTACACGATCACTTTAGCCTTTGAGCCAATAGACATTTCGTCATCCAAGTGTGTGCACATGTGTTTTATTATCAAACATATGATTATCAATGCATGTGAGCATGTAAAAAAAATAATTTCAACACAGGTAGGTAATCATCAAAGTATCCAAGCATATGAGATCGAAGGGGTACAGGGAAGTAGGCATGTGATCATCAAAGTATGTTGACATGGAAGCATTCTATCATCGAGGCATGTGAACATAAAAGCATGTGGTCAACAAATCATGCGAACATAGGAACATGCAATCATAAAACTGTTTGTGCACATAAGCACCAAGGCATACAGGCAAGTGGACATGGTCTAGTTAAAGCATGTAGACATGGGAGCATAAGATAATTAAAGTATGTGTGTGTGTGATCATCAAAGCATGTGAACATCAAAACATGTGAACATAGAAGCATGTGATCATCAACGCAAGTAGACATGTGAGCATATGATCATCAAAGCGAGTACATATGTGAGCACGTGATCAACAAAGCATGTTAACATACAAGCACATGAGCATTTAAGCATCCAAGTACACATAAATCTTACCATCCAATCACCATAGGATTTAAGCACGATCATCAAAGCATGTGAGCACTCGAGCATCCAACTACATGAGCATATCAGCCTCCAAGCACATAGATATATCATCATTCAAGTGTGTGCACATGTGGTTGAAAAATAAATCTTATGATGGAGTGACTCTTAATTTAAATATGAGTATTTAACCATGAGAGCATACAAGCATGTGATCATGTGAGCATAAAAACATATGAGTATTTAAGCACCCAATTACACATACCTCTAATCTCCCAATGTCCTTAGCATTCAAGCACAATCGTCTAAGCATTTAAGCGCAGGTACGTCCAACAACACAATCACTTATGCCTTTAAGCCAATATACATTTCATGAACCACATGTGTGCACATGTGTGTGGATCTCAAACATGTGAATATTAATGCATGTTTTCAACATAGGAGTATGTAAACATCAAAGGGTCCAAGCATATGAGTTTGAAGGCGAGTGGGCATGCGATCATAAAAGCATGTAGACAAGGGAGCATACTATCATCGAGGTGAACAAAGAAGCATGTGAAGATCAAAGCAGGTGAACATAGGAGCATGTGATCATTAAAACAAGTAGACATGTGAGCATGTTATCATCAAAGCAAATATGAATGTAAGTAGGTTATCAACAAAGCATGTGTTCATGTGAGTAGACATGCATATGAGCATTTAATCACTCAAGTACACATACCTCTAATCTCCCAATCACCTCAGCATTCAAGCACAACGTCAACGCATTTGAGTGCATGAACGTCATTCTACACGATCACTTTAGCCTTTGAGCCAATAGACATTTCGTCATCCAAGTGTGTGCACATGTGTTTTAGTATCAAACATGTGAATATCAATGCATGTGATCATCAAAGTATGTAGACATGGAAGCATTCTATCATTGAGGCATGTGAACATAGAAGCATGTGATCAATAAATTATGTGAACATGGAAGCATGTGATCAACAAAACATGTGAACATAAAAGCATGTGAACATCAAAACATGTGAACATAGAAGCATGTGATCATCAACCCAAGTATACATGTGAGCATATGATCATCAAAGTGAGTACATATGTGAGCACGTGATCAACAAAGCATGTTAACATACAAGCACATCTTACCATCCAATCACTATAGGCTTTAAGCATGATCATCAAAGCATGTGAGCGCCTGAGCATCTAACTACATGAGTGTTTCAGCCTCTAAGCACATAGATATATCATCATTCAAGGGTGTGCACATGTGGTTAAAAAATAAATCTTATGATGGAGTGACTCTTAATTTAAATGTGAGCATTTAACCATGAGAGCATACAAGCATGTGATCATGAGAGGATACAAGCATATGAGCATTTAAGCACCCAAGTACACATACCTCTAATCTCCCAATGTCCTCAACATTCAAGCACAATCATCTAAGCATTTGAGTGCAGGTACATCCAATAACACAATCATTTATGCCTCCAAGCCAATATACATTTCATGAACCAAATGCGCGCACATGTGTGTGGATCTCAAACATGTGAATATCAATGCATGTGAGTATGCAGTCATTAAAGCATTTCAACATAGGAATAGGTAATCATTAAAGGGTCCAAGCATATGAGCTCGAAGGCATACAGGCAAGTGGGTATGCGATCATAAAAGCATGTAGATAAGGGAGCATATTATCATCAAGGCATGTGAACATAGCAGCATGTGATCAACAAAGCATGTGCACATAGGAGCATGCAATCATAAAAGTGTCCGAGCATATGAGCATCAAGGCCTACAGACCAATAGACATGTTCTCGTCAAAGCTTGTAGGCATGGAAGCATACGATCATCAAAGTATGTAAACATAGAAGTGTGTGATCATTAAAGCATGCGAACATAGAAGCACGTTAATGTCAAAACATGTGAACATAGAAGAATGTGATCATCAAAGCAAATAGACATGTGAGCATATGATCGTCAAAGCAAGTACACATGTGAGCATGTGATCAGCAAAGCATGTTAACAAACAAGCACATGAGCATTAAGTATCCAAGTGCACATACATCTCATCGTCATATTAGGATTTAAGCATGATCATCATAAAAGAATGTGAGCGCTTGAGCATCTAACACTTGAGTGTGTCAGCCTCCAAGCATATAGATATATCGACATTCAAGTGTGTGCACTTGTGGTTAAAAAAGAAATCTAATGAACGAGTGACTTTTAATTTAAATTTGAGCATTAAAGCATGAGAGCATACAAACATATGAGTTTTCGAGCATTTAAGCACCCAAGTACACATACCTCAAATCTCCTAATCTCCTTAGCATTCACGCACAATCATTGACGCATTTGACCGCACAAAAGTCCTACTACACAATCACATTAGCCTTCGAGCCAATAGACATTTCATCATCAAAGTGTGTGCACATGTGTGTGGATATCAAACATGTGAAACCAATGCATGTGTGCTTGCAATCATCAAATCATTAGAAAATAGGAGCAGGTAATCATCAAAGCATCCAAACTTATGAGCATGAAGGCATACAAGTAAGTGTGCATGTGATCATTAAAGCATGTAGACATGAGAGCATACGATCATCGAAACATAAGAACATAGAAACATGTGAACATCAAAGCATGTGAACATAGGAGCATGTCATCATCAAAGCAAGTATTCATGTGAGCATTTTATCATCAAAGCAATGACAAATGTGAGTGAGTTATCAACAAAGCATGTGAACATGGGAGCATTCATGCATATGAGCATTTAAGCAACCAAGTACACATACCTTTAATCTCCTATTCACCTGAGCATTCAAGAACAATCGTCAAGGCATTTGGGCGCACAAACGTCCTACTACACGATCACTTTAGCCTTCGAGCCAATAGACATTTCATCATCCAATTGTACGCACATGTGTGTGGATATCAAACATGTGAATATCAATGCATGTGAGCATGCGATAATCAAAGCAATTCAACATAGGAGTAGGTAATCATCAAAATGTCTAAGCATATGAGCTTGAAAGCAAACAAGCAAGTAGGCATGTTATCATCAAAGCATGTGGACATGGAAGCATTCTACCATCGAGGAATGTAAACATAGAAGCAAGTGATCAACAAAGAATGTGAACATAGGAGCATGCAATCAAAAAAGTGTTCGAGCATATGAGCATCAAGGCGTATTAGAAAGTGGACATATTCTCCTCAAAGCATGTAGACATGGGAGCATATAATCATCAAAGCATGAGAATATAGAAGTGTGAGACCATCAAAGGATGTGAACATAGAAGCATGTGAACATCAAAACATGTGCACATAGAAGCATGTAATCATCAAAGCAAGTAGACATGTGAGCATATGATCGTCAAAGTGAGTACAAATGCAAGCACGTGATCAACAAAGCATGTGAACATACAAGCACATGAGAATTTACGCATCCAAGTACACATACATCTTATCGTCCAATCACCAAAGCATGTGAGTGCCTGAGCATCCAATCACGTAAGTGTATCAGCCTCAAAGCATATAGATATATCGTCATTGAAGTGTGTGCACATGTGGTTAAAAAATAAATCTTATGAAGGAGTGACTCTTAATTTCAATGTGATCATGAGAGCATACAAGCATGTGATTATGAGAGCATACAAGCATAAGAGTTTTTTTAGCATTTAAGTACCCAAGTACACATATCTCAATTCCCCCAATCTCCTCAGCATTTAAGCACAATCGTCAACACATTTAAGCGCACGAACGTCCTACTACACGATCACTTTAGCCCTCAAGCCAATAGACATTTCATCATCAAAGTGTGTGCAAATGTGTGTGGATATCAAACTTGTGAATATCAATGCATGTGAGCATGCAATCATCACAGCATTTGAACATAGGAGCAGGTAATTAGCAAAAAGTCCAAGCGTAAGACTATGAAGGCATAAAAGAAAGTGGGCATGTGATCATTAAAGCATGTAGACATAGGAGCATACGATAATTGAAACACGTGAACATAGAAGCATGTTAACATAGGGGCATGTGATCATCAAAGCAAGTAGACATGTGAGCATGTTATCATCAAAGCAAAGACAAATGTGAGTAAGTTATCAATAAAGCATGTGAACATACAATCATTTAATCATTAGAGCATACATGTTTATGAGCATTTAAGCGTAATCGTCAACGCATTTAAGCGCATGAACGTGCTACTACACGATCACTTTAGCCTTCGAGCTAATAGACATTTCATCATCCAAGTGTGTGCACATGTGTGTCAATATCAAACATGTGAATATCAATGCATGTAAGCATCTGATCATTAAAGCATTTCAAAAGTGGAGTATGTAATCATCAAAGCATCCAAGCATAAGAGCTCAAAGGCATACATGCAAGTGAGCACATGATTATCAAAGCATGTAGACATGGAAGTACTCTATCACCGTGACATGTGAACTTAAATGCATGTGAACAACGAGGCATGTTAACATAGGAGCATTCAATCATAAAAGTGTTAGAGCATATGAGCATTAAGGCATATAGGCAAGTGGACATGTTCTCGTCAAAGCTTGAAGACATAAGAGCATACGACCATCAAAACATGTGAACATAGAAGTATGTGAAAATTAAAACATGTGAACATAAGTATAAGAGTATATAAGCATTTGCTCATGAGAGCATACAAACATGTGATCATTAGAGCATACATGCATATGAGCATTTAAGAACCTAAGTACACATACCTAAAATCTACGAATCAGCTTAGCATTCAAGCAAAATCGTCAAAGTGTTTGAGCACACGAACGTCCAACTACATGATCACTTAAGCCTCAAAGCCTATAAACATATTAACATCCAAGTATGTGCACATGTGTGTGGATATCATACGAGTGAATATCAATGCTTGTAAGCATGCAATTATCAAAGCATTTGAATGTACAAGTATGTAATCATCAAATTGTCCAAGCGTATGAGCATGAAGTTATACAACAAGAGGGCATGTGATTGTTAAAGCAATTAGGCATGGGAGCATAAGATCATCGAAGCATGTGATCATCAATGAATTTGAAGATCAAAGCATCTAAACATTGGAGTATGTGATCACCAAAGCATGTAGACATGTGAGCATGTGATCTTCAAAGCAAGTACACATGTGAGCATGTTATCAACAAAGCATGAGAACATACAAGCATTTGATCATGAGAGCAAACAAGAATGTGATTGTGAGAGCATACAAGCATATGAGCATTTAAGCATCCAAGTACACATATCTCTAATCTCTTCAACATTTAAGCATAATCGTCAAAGCAATTGAGCACACATACGTCCGACAACACGATCACTTATACTTCCAAGCCTATAGACGAATTAACATCCAAGTGTATGCATATGTGTGTGGAAATCAAACAAGTGAATATCAATGATTGAGAGCATACGATTATCATAGCAGTTGAACGTAGGAGCATATAATCATCAAACCATTCACTTTAGCCTTTGAGCCAATAGACATTTCATCATCCAAGTGTGTGGATACTAAACATGTGAATATCAATGCATGTAAGTATAAGATCATTAAAGCATTTCGACATAGGGGTAGGTAATCATTGATGCGTCCAAGCATATGAGCTCGAAGGCATATAGGCAAGTGGACATATGATCATCAAAGCATGTAGACATTGGAGCATACTATCATCGAGGCATGTGAACATAGAAGCATGTGATCAACAAAGCATGTAAACATAGGAGCATGCAATCAAAAAAGTGTCCGGGCATATGAGTATTAAGGCATACAAGCAAGTGGAAATGTTCTCATCAAAGCATGTAGACATAGGGGCGTATGATCATCAAAGCATGTGAACATAGAAGTGTGTGATCATTAAATCATGTGAATATAGAAGCATGTGAACATCAAAGTATGTGAACCTAGAAACATGTGATCATGAAAGCAGGTAGACATGTGAGAATATTATCATCAAAGCAGGTACATATGTGAGCATATGATCAACAACGCATGTGAACATACAAGCAGATAAGCATTTAAGCATCCAAGTACACATACATCTTACGATCCAATCACCTTAGGATTTAAGCACGAGTGCATACAAGCATGTGATCATTACAGCTTACAAGCATATGAGTTTTTGAGCATTTAAGCACCCAGGTACACACACCTCAAATCTCCCAATCACCTCAGCATTCAAGCACAATCATCAATACGTTTAAGCGCACGAACGTCCTACTACACGTTCACTTTAGCCTTCGAGCCAATTGACATTTCATCATCAAAGTGTGTGCACATGTTTGTGGATATCAAACATGTGAGCAGGCAATCATTAAAGAATTTGAACATAGGGGCAGGTAATCATCAAAGCGTCCAAGCGTAAGAGTACGAAGGCGTACAAGTAAGTGGGCATGTGATCATCAAAGCATGTAGACATGGGAGCATACGATCATCGAAACATGTGAACATAGAAACATGCGAATATCAAAGCAAGTGAACATAGGAGCATGTGATCAT
Source organism: Quercus aquifolioides (assembly GCA_019022515.1). NCBI lineage: Eukaryota > Viridiplantae > Streptophyta > Magnoliopsida > Fagales > Fagaceae > Quercus > Quercus aquifolioides. The sequence continues at coordinate 32,309,693 of CM032326.1, forward strand.
CAAAACAAGTAGACAAGTGAGCATGTTATCATTAAAGCAAAGACAAATGTGAGAAGTTTATCAACAAAACATGTGAATATACAAGCAAGTGATCATGAGAGCATACATGCATATGAGCATTTAAGCACCCCAGTACACATACCTCCAATCTCCCAATCACCTCAGCATTCAAGCACCATCATCAACACATTTAAGTGCACGTATGTCCTACTATACGATCACTTTAGCCTTCAAGCCAATAGACATTTCATCATCCAAGTGTGTGCATATGTACGTGGATATCAAACATATTAATATCAATGCATGTGATAATAAAAGCATTTCAAAATAGGAATTGTTAATCATGAAAGCATCCAAGCATATGAGATTGAAGGCTTACAGGCAAATGGGCATGTGATCATCAAAGCATGTAGACATGGAAGCACTCTATCATCGTGGCATGTGAAATTAGATGCATGTGATCAACGAAGTATTTTCACGTAGGAGCATCTAATCATAAAAGTGTCCGAGCATATGAGCATCAAGGCATATAAGCAAGTGGACATGTTCTCGTCAAAGCATGTAGACATAGGAGCATACGGTCATCAAAGCATGTGAACATAGAAGTGTGTGATCATAAAAGCATGTGAACATAGAAGCATGTGAACATAGATGATCATCAAAGCAAGTAGATGTGTGAGCATATGCTCGTCAAAGCAAGTACACATGTGAGCATGTGATTAGCAATGCATATGAACATACAAGCATATGCACATTTAAACATCTAAGTACACATACATCATACCGTCCAATCACCTTAGCATTTAAGCACGATCATCAAAGCATGTGAGTATTCGAGTATCCAACTACATGAGTGTTTCAATCTCTAAGCATATAGATATATCGTCATTTAAGTGTGTGCACATGTGGTTAAAAAATAAATCTTATGAAGGAGTGACACTGAATTTATATGTAAGCATTTAAGCATGAGAGTATATAAGCATTTGATCATGAGTGTATACATGTGATCATTAGAGCATACAAGCATATGAGCATTTAAGAACCCAAGTACACATAGCTCAAATCTACCAATCACCTCAGCATTCAAGAAAAATTGTTAAAGTGTTTGAGCACACGAATGTCCAACTACATGATCACTTAAGCCTCCATGCCTATAAACATATTAGCATCCAAGTGTGTGCACATGTTTGTGGATATCATACGAGTGAATATCAATGCTTGTGAGCATGCAATTATCAAAGCATTTGAATGTAGGAGCATGTAATCATCAAATCGTCCAAGCATATGAGCATGAAGTTATACAAGCAAGTGGGCATGTGATCGTTAAAGAATTTAAACGTCAAAGCATCTAAACATTAAGGCATGTGATCACCAAAGCATGTAGACATGTGAGCATGTGATCGTCAAAGCAAGTACACATATGAGCATGTTATCAACAAAGCATGAAAACATACAAACATTTTGATCATGAGAGCAAACAAGAATGTGATCGTGAGAGAATACAAGCATATGAGAATAAAAGCACCCAAGTACACATACCTCTAATCTCCCAATTTCTTCAGCATTCAAGCATAATCGTCAAAGAATTTAAGTGCACGTACGTCCGACAACACGATCACTTATGCCTTCAAGCCTATTGCATGATCACCGTGTTTGCACATGTGTGCGGATATCAAACATGTGAATATCAATGCATGTGAGCATGCAATCATCAAAGCATTTGAACATATGAGCAAGTAATCATCAAAGTGTCCAAGCATATGAGAATAATGGCATACAGGTAAGTGGGCACGTGATTATCAAAGCATGTAGACATGGGAGCATACGATCATCAAAACATGTGAACATCAAAGCATGTGAGCATAGGAGCATGTGATCATCAAAGCAAGTAGACATGTGAGCATTTTATCATCAAAGCAAAGACAAATGTGAGTAGGTTATCAACAAAGCATGTGAACATAGAAGCATGTGATCATAAGAGCATACATGCATATGAGCATTAAAGCACCCATGTACACATACCTCTAATTTCCCAATCATCTCAGCATTCAAGCACAATCATCAGTGCATTTGAGCGTACAAACATCGTACTACACGTTCACTTTAGCCTTCGAGCCAATTGACATTTTATCATCCAAGTGTGTGCACATGTATGTGGATATCAAACATGTGAATATCAATGCATGTGAGCATCGACCATCGAAGCATTTCAAAATAGGAGTAGGTAATCATCAAAGTGTCCAAACATATGAGCTTGAAGGCATACAGTCAAGTGGGCATGTGATCATCAAAGCATGTAAACATGGAAGCACTCTATCATCGTGGCATGTGAACTTAAATACATGTGATCAACGAAGCATGTTAACATAGGAACATCCAATCATAAAAGTGTTTGTGCATATGAGCATCAAAGCATATAGGCAAGTGGACATGTTCTTGTCAAAGCATGTAGACATAGGAGAATACGATAATCAAAGCATGTGATTAGAGAAGTGTGTGAATATCAAAACATGTGAACACAAAAGCATGTGATCATCTAAGCAAGTAGACATGTGAGCAAGTGATTGTCAAAGCAAGTACATATGTGAGCACGTGATCAACAAAGCATTGAACATACAAGCACATGAGCATTTAAGCATCCAAGTACACATACATCTTACCGTCCAATCACCTTAGGATTTAAGCACGATCATCAAAGCATGTGAGTGCCTGTGCATCAAACTACATGAGTGTTTCAGTCTCTAAAGCATATAGGTATATCGTCATTCAAGTCTGTGCACATTTTGTTAAAAAATAATTTTTATGAAGGAGTGACACTTAATTTATATGTAAGCATTTAAGCATGAGGGTATACAAGCATTTGATAATGAGAGCATACAAGCATGTGATCATTAGAGCATATAAGCATATGAGCATTTAAGAACCCAAGTACACATACCTCAAATCTATCAATCACCTCAGCATTCGAGCAAAATCATCAAAGCGTTTGAGCACATGAACGTCCAACTACATGATCACTTAAGTGTCTAAGCCTATAAACATATCAGCATCTAAGTGTGTGGACATGTGTGTGGATATCATATGAGTGACTATCAATGCTTGTGAGCATGCGATTATCAAAGCATGTGAACAACAAAGCAAGTGGACATGTGAGCATGTGATCATCAATGCAAGTGGACATGTGAGCATGTGATCATCAATGCAAGTACACATGTGAGCATGGAATCAACAAAGCATGTTAACATATAAGTAAATGAGGATTTAAGCATCCAAGTACACATACATTTGATTCTCAAAAGAAAAAAGGACACATACATCTTACCGTCCAATCAACTTAGGATTTAGGCATGATCATCAAAGCATGTGAGCGCCCAAGCATCCAACTACAATAGCGTATCAGCCTTCAAACATATAGATATATCTTTATTCAAGTGTGTGCATATGTGGTTAAATATATATCTTATGAAGGAGTGACACTTAAATTTAATTATGAACATTTAAGCATGAGAGCATACAAGCATTTGATCATGTAAGCATATAAGCATATAAGAGTCTGAGCATTTAAGCATCCAAGTACACATACCTCGAATCTCCCAATCTCCTCAGCATTCAAGTACAATCGTCTAAGCATTTGAGTGCATGTACGTCCAAGAACACGATCACTTATGCCTCCAAGCCAGTATACATTTCATGAACCACATGTGTGCATATTTGAGTAGATCTCATACATATGAATATCAATGCATGTGAGGATGTGATCATCAAAGCATTTCCGTATAAGTGTAGGTAATCATCAATGTGTCCAAGCATATGAGCTTGAAGGCATATAAGCGAGTGGGTATGTAATAAAAAAAATAACATACACAAGGGAGCTTACTATCATTGAGGCATGTGAACATAGAAGCATGTGAACATAGAAGCATGCAATCATAAAAGTGTCCAAGTATATGAGCATCAAGGTGTACAAGCTGGTGGACTTGTTCTCGTCAAAGCTTGTAGGCATGGGAGCATACGATCGTCAAAGCATGTAGACAAGGGAGCAAACGAACATCAAAACATGTGAACATAGAAGCATGTGAACATCAAAGCATGTAAACATAGGAGCATGCGATCATCAAAGCAAGTACACATGTGAACATAGAAGCATGTGATCAACAAAGCACGTGAACATAAGAGCATGCAATCATAAAGCGTTCAAGCATATGAGCATTAAGATGTACAAGCCGATGGACTTGTTCTCGTCAAAGCTTGTAGGAATGGGAGCATACAATCATCAAAGCATGTAGACAAGGGAGCAAATGATTGTCGAAAAATGAGAACATAGAAGCATGTGAACATCAAAGCATGTAAACATGTGAACATAGAAGCATGTGATCAACAAAGCACGTGAACATAAGAGCATGCAATCATAAAGTGTTCAAGCATATGAGCATTAAGGTGTACAAGCCGGTGGACTTTTTCTCGTCAAAGCTTGTAGGAATGGGAGCATACAATCATCAAAGCATGTAGACAAGGGAGCAAACGATCGTCGAAAAATGAGAACATAGAAGCATGTGAACATGAAAGCATGTAAACATAGGAGCATGTGATCATCAAAGCAAGTACACATGTGAGCATGTTATCATCAAAGCAAAGACAAATGCGAGTAGGTTTGCAGCAAAGCATCACAGCATGTGAACATAGGAGCATGTGATCATCAAAGCAAGTACACATGTGTGCATGTTATCATCAAAGCAAAGACAAATGAGAGTAGGTTATCAACAAAGCGTGTGAACATCATGCATATGAGCATTTAAGCACCTAAATACACGTACCTCTAATCTCCTAATCATCTCAGCATTTAAGAAAATTCGTCAATGCATACAAACTTCCTACTACATGATCTTTAGCCTTCGATCCAATAGACATTTCATCATCCGTGTAACGACCCAAGGAAAAGCGCTAGCCACATCTGCTCTATACCTCAAAAGGACTAGTCACAATTGAGGCACCTTGTAGTTGTTAATAAAGTTTAGATCTACCCAGTAAATACCTGATGTGGGACTCATTACACACCCACACACATCACACAATCAATCAAATTAGGGTACCACAATCTCCCCCACTTAAATCCCTAACGTCCTCGTTAGGGCCCACTTTGTGGGGTAGTGTCTCTAAGCCACACGGGATTACCAGGCCAGCTTTGATACCATAAGTAACGACCCAAGGAAAAGCGCTAGCCACATATGCGTTATACCTCAAAAGGACTAGTCACAATTAAGGCTTCTTGTAGTTGTTAATAAAGCCTAAATCTACCCAGTAAATATCCAATGTGGGACTCATTACACACCCACACACATCACACAATCAATCAAATTGGGGTATCACAGTCTCCCCCACTTAAATCCCTAACGTCCTCGTTAGGGCCCACTTTGTGGAGTAGTGTCTCCGAGCCCACACAGGATTACTAGGCCAGCTCTGATACTATACCTGTAATGACCTCGTCCCCAATTGTGTAGATATTGTCTGCTTTGGGGCCTATGCACACAGCAGTGGGGGAAAAGGCCTCTAAACATTAAAGGGAGGTCATTCATTATAAGCACATCCCCATGTGCTTCCTTAGGCGATGTGGGATTCCATGCAAGACCCCCTTTTGGGTCACTTCAATGCACCCCCCATACGGGCACACACGTCCTTGCGTGTGGGGCCCACACTTCCGGCTAAGGCATGATTCTGATACCATCTGTAATGGCCTCGCCCAAACTGTGTAGATATTGTTCGCTTTGGGACATATGCCCCTCACGGTTTTGTTCTCCTTCAAAGCACATAGCAATGAGGGAAAATGCCTCTACACATTAAAGGAAGGTCACTCCTTATAAGCACATCCCCATGTGCTTTCCTAGGCGATGTAGGATTCCATGGATTGCAAGACCCCCTTTTGGATCACTACACTTTGATAATCGCTTTCACACAAGCGTAGATATTCACTCCTATGATATCTAGACACATGTTCACACACTAGGATGCTAATATGTGTATAGGCTTGGAGGCTTAAGTGACCATGTAGTTGAACGTTCATACGCTCAAATGCTTTGATGATTTTGCTTGAATGCCGAGGTGATTGGTAGATTTGAGGTATGCGTACTTGGGTTCTTAAATCCACACGTGCTTTATGCTCTAGTGATCACATGATTGTATGCTTTCATGATCAAATGCTTGTATTCTCTCATGCCTAAATAAGATTTATTTTTGAACCACATTGATTGAAACGTTCATGTAGTTGGATGCTCGGGCACATACATGCTTTGATGATTGTGGTTAAACCCTAAGGTAATTGAACGGTAAGATGTATGTGTACTTTGAGGTTTAAATGCTCATGTTCTTGTATGCACACATGCTTTGTTGATCTCGTGCTCACATGTATACTTGCTTTGACGATCATATGCTCTCATGTCTACTTGCTTAGATGATCACTTGCTTTTACGTTCACATCTTTTGAAATTCACATACTTCTATGTACACATACATTGTTGATCATACACTTCTATGTTCACATGCTTTGATAATCGTATGCTACTATGTCAACATGCTTTGAAGAGAATTTGTTCACTTGCCTATATGGCCTTAATGCTCATATGCTTGGACATTTCTATGATTGGATGCTCCTATGTTAACATACATCATTGATGATCACATGTTTCGATGGTCATATGCTCCCATGCCTACATGCTTTAACTATTATATGCCCACTTGCTTTTAAATTTCATGCTCGTACTTTTTGACAATTTGTTTATTATACGCTCCTACATTCAAATTCTTAGATAATCGCTTTCACACAAGCATAGATATTCACTTGTATGATATCCACACATGTGCACACACTTGGATGCTAATATTTGTATAGGTTTGGAGGCTTAAGTGATCATGTAGTTGGATGTTCGTACGCTCAAATGCTATGATGATTTTGCTTGAATGCCGAGGTGATTGGTAGATTTGAGGTATGTGTACTTAGGTTCTTAAATTCTCATATGCTTTATGCTCTAGTGATCACATGATTGTATGCTCTCATGATCAAATTATTGTATTCTCTCATGCTTAAATGCTACATATAAATCAAGTGTCACTCCTAAATAAGATTTATTTTTTAACCACATGTGAACACACTTGATCGATGATATATCTATAAGCTTGGAGACCGAAACATTCGTGTAGTTGGATGCTCGGGCACATACATGCTTTGATGATTGTGGTTAAATCCGAAGGTAATTGAACGGTAAGTAAGATGTATGTGTACTTTGAGGTTTAAGTGCTCATGTGCTTGTTTCACATGCTTTGTAGATGTCGTGCTCACATGTGTACTTGCTTTGACGATCATATGCTCTCACGTCTACTTGCTTAGATGATCACATGCTTTTACGTTCACATCTTTTGAAATTCACATACTTCTATGTACACATACTTTGTTGATCATACACTTCTATGTTCACATGCTTTGATAATCATATGCTCCTATGTCAACATGCTTTGAAGAGAACTTGTTCACTTTCCTATATGCCTTAATTCTCATATGCTTGGACACCTCTATTATTGGATGCTCCTATGTTTCAATGGTCATATGCTCCCATGCCTACATACTTTAACGATTACATGCCCACTTGCTCTTTAAATTTCATGCTCATACCTTTCGACGTTTTGATTATTATATGCTCCTTTATTCAAATGCTTTGATAATAGCCTTCACACATGCATAGATATTCAATTGTATGTTATCCACACACATGTGCGCACACTTGGATGCTAATATTTGTATAGGCTTGGAGGCTTAAGTGATCATGTAGTTGGATGTTCGTACGCTGAAATGCTTTGATGATTTTGCTGGAATGCCGAGATGATTGGTAGATTTGAGGTACGTTTACTTGGGTTCTTAAATTCTCATGTGCTTTATGCTTTAGTGATCATTTGATTGTATGCTCTCATGATCAAATGCTTGTATTCTCTCATGCTTAAATGCTACATATAAATTAAGTGTCGCTCCTAAATAAGATTTATTTTTGAACCACATGTGAACACACTTGATCGACGATATATCTATACACTTGGAGATTGAAACGTTCATGTAGTTGAATGCTCGGGCACATACATGCTTTAATGATTGTGGTTAAATCCTAAGGTAATTGAACGGTAAGATGTATGTGTACTTTGAGGTTTAAATGCTCATGTGCTTGTATGGTTACATGCTTTGTTGATCTCGTGCTCACATGTGTACTTGCTTTGACGATCATATGCTCTCATGTCTACTTGCTTAGATGATCGCATGCTTTTACGTATACGAACTTCAAAAATGCCACAGCAGCCTCAAACCACCAGGAATATTAGTTTGTTTGCGTCAAATCGCAAACAATATCGAATAAAAAGTCGACATTTTTCCATAACTGATCGTTGTTCACAACGCCCTCTTCTAGGATACTAAATGTATTCCATCGATAGGGAACCCGGATACCCTGTTCATTCAAAAGAAGATCCAGGTGATCCACTATGGCCTTATGTAAACAATTCACAGTATCTTGTTCTAGAATGGAGTCATGCGTACGATCAATGCTTTCTTCTATAAAAGAAAGCAATTCAGCATTCAGGGGCATGAGTATGTTTGCTGTGGTTTTGTTGTTCATGAATCTAACTAAAAATATGCTCCGCTTCTTGCTCTCAAAAAGCAAAAAGACTTGTCGGAAATTGCCGGTTGGGTTTGTCCAACCAGGAAAGACATGGGAGATTTGGTGGAAAAAGAATTGGAACGGAGAATGCGGCGTTTCTCATTTTCAAAGAGACTTCTGGCATTACCGAAAGGATCGAAACGACATTCGAAAGAGCGTGACTCTAGGTTTGAAAGCACTGAGTTACTTACGTTATAGCACAGTCAGGCAGGCTTATACCATTACGCTCACGAGCAGAATCTTTGAAATTTGAATTTCTTCGCCGGGCTTGGACCATGTCTCCCGAACAATTTCAGTACATATGGCGCAAGACGATTCCACATATCGAGGTCGGAATGGGATCGGGTGTTTTCACGTCTCACCGTAGTGCCCGGTTTGTCTTGATTTCCGATTGATGAACAAGAAAGAAAATGGAACTATTGGATTTTGTGACTCGCCCCCGGCTACGTGTCCTTTTGACCCTTCGCCCGCCCGCCACCAGTGGAAGCAAGCTAGCCTCCTATGTTGGTTGCCCCTTTCCCCTTTTCATAAGAAAAAGGTAAGAATGCAAGCCCAGAAAGAAAGGGCCCCTTACGTTTAGATAACGCCTTCTATTATATAATTAGAAAGCAACCTTTCGCGCAGCTCAAGCTTACTTTCTAAGCAAACGTGGGCTTGGGCTCGAAAGCAACAAGCAAGGGAT